>OY829508.1:16170270-16546387 GCA_963691665.1 Clepsis dumicolana
AATGCACAAGCACAATACTCCATGCGAAACGAGATTGAGATTATAGGAATCAATGAACACCAGCACGAAAATCGGCAACACATAGCTCTCGTTACCGCCCGAAAAATAGGCGTCGACCTAGTGGAGCAGGATATTGACTGTGTAAGGCGTGTAGGTCCCCGCCACAGTACGTCTGAGGGCCAGTCGGAGCCGCAGCCCCGTCCGGTGGTGTTGAAATTCGTTCGTCGCTCCAAGCGCAAGGACTTTTTGAGCAGTACTAGGAGCAGGCGCAGTTTAACTTCAGCTGACATTGAAGTGACAGGCCCATCTCGTAAATTGTTTTTTAACGAGCGTCTGACGAAGGAAAACCGCAAGTTATTTCGAGAAGCTAGACAGCAAAAGAGTCGACTGGGGTATAAGCACTGCTGGACCAACGACGGTCATATACTCATGCGTGAGCGGGATGGAAGTACAGTTATTTCGATTCAACGAGCCGCGGATCTCGAGCGATTTGCGCGCCTTGGCACCCCTAATCCGGAAGCCTCCAGCCAAAGCGAAGTGGATACCGATGGTGGCCCGGGCGAAAATGCAATGGAAGCCGCTAATGGTTCGGGTGATACTGACCCTATTGTTGAATGATAATTGCGCTGTAAATCTTACTAGCCGTTGTTACTTTCTTGTTAATTGTCTTTTCTTTCATTGTAAAATAGAGAACTGCTTCTCACACATCTGCTTAATGGTACACATTTTTAAAATATCATACTTTGTTTATGAGTTTTTTTCACACCTACATTATATCAACACACACTCAAATCACACCATTTTCCTTCATAAGTGCCTGACAGTCCATACCGCCAGCCGCCTGTTAATAGTATCCAATATCCTGCCTTATCCTCATCATGCTGCAGGCTGACATTGCCATTGATCTTGATAATATCTTGTCAGTGGATTGTCATGTGTGCGAAACCATGGAAGACTGTACCCTTGTGATAACTAATAATCATAATTTCAAAATACTATCTTTTAATATACGTAGCATCCAACAAAATTTTGATTCTTTCCTCATAGCACTACAACGGATAAAAATAAAATTAGATGTTATTGTATTAACTGAGTGCTGGCTTGCTGGGGGTGTCCGCCCGGGACAGATACCTGGCTACCACGTCCATTCTACCAAAAACAATGTAAATCGGGCCGGGGGTGTCGTTGTATATATTACAGACATCTGGAATGCAACAGTAAACGAACCCATTTTTGAGGAGGCCGAATGTCTAAATATCGAACTATCGCAATCCATCACAATACTAGCTGTCTATCGCTCCCCGTCATTTACTCACATAACCAAATTTCTCACAGACCTAAATAATGCTCTAAGCTCAATAAAAAATAATCCCAATGTTGTAGTAGCCGGCGATATTAATATTAACATATTAAACACACCAGATCAACATTGCAATGAATATTTATGCTTCATGGCTGAGCACGGCTTTCTGTCGGCTATTTCCAAACCTACTCGGTTTGACTCCTGTCTAGATCACATTTTTGTTAAATCAAAATCACGCAACGTAGTTGGACCGTTATACTCGTTCTGCAGACTACTGCAGAACGAGTATAACGGACCATGATTTGGTGATGCTGGGAATGTCGTTAAAAAATGGTAATGGGAACCGCCATCAACGTGTTGTTCAAAGAACCGATTATCATGCTATTGCCATGGAGTTGCAGGAACTAGATTGGACTCCGATAACAAACGAGAAAAATACTGATGCGGCGACTCAAGAATTTTATTCGGTTATTCTTCCAGTTATACGAAAGCATACTACTAATAAGCGTATTAGTAGATCACAACACAACATAAAGCCTTGGATAACGCCGGGACTCATCAGATGCCAAAAGCATCGGGACCGTTTACACCAGGACCTTAGAAAACACCCTTTTGACCCAGTACGAAAACTCGTATATAATCGGTACAGAAACTTCCTTACGCAGCTACAGCACAAACTTAAATGTGAGTACGAAAGTAAAGAGCTCGAAAAAAATAAAGGTGACTCCAAGGGTTTATGGAAAATAATTAAGAATATTGCAGAATGTCAGAGGAACCACTCAAATACCACTGAGTTATCGAAATTAAAATCATGCCCGCGGGAATCAGTGAATGATTGTAACGACTATTTTTCATCTGTTGGAACAAAACTCGCTGATAGTCTGCTTTCCACCTTAAACGAGACGGAGTCCTCACTTTCATCGGACCTCAGACTGGACACTTCAACTACTAATAGTCTTTTTTTCCAACCAACTGACGAATTCGAAGTAAGTAAACTTATCGGCCAATTAAAAAATGATGGTGCCCCGGGGTCGGATGGGTTAAAGTCGTCTTTAATAAAATCAATTAAAGGTACAATCTCTCATCCATTGGCTCACATTTTCAACTTGAGTCTTTCTACGGGAGTCTTCCCAAGGATGTGGAAAAGAGCCATTGTCATACCGATTCTTAAGAGTGGTTCCAAAAAAAAACCCTGAAAACTACAGACCGATATCACTCCTACCTGTGTTTTCCAAAATTCTTGAAAAAAATGTTAACAACCGCTTGAGTAATTATCTGGAGCGCTTTGGTCTGCTTTCGGTGGGCCAGTTCGGCTTCAGGCGTGGTAAGTCGACTGAAAATGCCGTGGATTACCTCACTAGGCAAGTCACCGCTGCTCTGGATAGTGGCCAAAAATGTGTGGGAGTATTTCTCGATCTTGCCAATTCTTTCGACACTGTCTCAATTTCTATACTCCTTCGGAAGCTGGAACACTACGGAGTGCGAGGGCTTCCACTGCAATGGCTTCACAGTTATTTAACGGAAAGATACCAGTGCGTCAGGGTCGGTGAGCATCTGAGTGACGAGTTACCAATTCGTTTCGGTGTCCCCCAGGGAAGCGTCCTAGGTCCAACCTTATTTACCATTTATATGAATGACATTTTTGAAGTGAATGGCAGAGAGGCCGATCTTATTTGTTATGCTGATGATACTGCCGCTTTATTTTGTGGTGATTCCTGGACTGATGCATCACAGAAGGCTGAAGCGGGTCTGAGAGCACTTAAACATTGGCTAGACCATAATCTCCTCACTCTCAACATTAAGAAATCCCAATGTATCTGTTTCCACAAAACAAAGGCTTCGGCTCCTACAGGTTTGACAAAGCTGCGTGCTCAGTCCTCTGGCGGCACCGATGCAGGTGGTATAAACTTTATTGAAAGAAGGGATTGCGTACGATATCTTGGGGTCATGATTGATGAACATTTTTCTTTCAAACAGCATATCACGGCAATGTCCCAGAGACTGAGGAAACTCACGTACATAATGCGTTTGCTGCGTAATTCTGCCGATAAGCGAGTCTTGACATTAGTTTATGTAACGCTGTGTGAATCCATTCTGAGTTACTGCATATCGGTTTGGGGTGGGGCCGGTGTCTCTGCGATGCTTGGACTGAAAAGAGCGCAAAGATCGGTCCTTAAAGTGATGTACAGGAAGCCTTTCCGATATCCCACCGACAAACTATACAGGGAGGCTCAGAGTCTCACTGTCCGCCAGTTGTTTATCCGCCGAGTCGCTGTTAAAATGCACAGCGAAATACTAAACTCTCCCCTATACCCAGCTCTGCTGAAGAAAAGAGTCTTTCGCATTCCACAACCTAAGGTTGGATCGGCCTACGCACGCCGGTTTCCACGATTCCTACATCCATTCGTGTATAACCGCATCATCAGACTATGTGATGTACAGAATTGTACGCCAAAACAGATGGACACCAAGTTAAAAAGTATGCTACTCTCTCTCTCATACACGGAAACTGAGGAATTGCTAAAAAAAGTAGTTTAACAAGCTTACAATCACACGTGCACACACACACACATACACACACATACACATACACACACACAAATACACACATACACACACACCCACTTACACATACAAGCAGACTCTCTAGCCAGTATTAATATTATTATTAGCTTATAATGTGATTTTTGGTGTTTTTTGTGCATGCTTGCATCTCTGTTCTGCAAAAGCGAAATCTTACTGTTTGTTCTTTTATGTCAAACCACTGGGTTCTCACGATACAGGCCCGACCTAGTGTGAGAACCACTGCTAACCTCTAGTTCCTTGATATAAGTTAAGTAGCTATGTAAACGCTTATGTAATGTATTTTAATCTTGGTAAATAAAATATTTTCTATTTCTATTCTAAAAAGCGTTGTTTCAGTAAAAAGACATGTCAAGATTGTTACTCCTTTTTTTTTAATCTCATTTATTTTATAAGCCATACATCATATGATTAAGTCGGCTAGATTGTTACTCTTTCTAATGCTAAAACAAACGAAGTATAGTCCCAAATTAAGCAGTACTTGTATCTCTTGTGACTTCCCCGTATCACAATAGATAATTTGTGCATAATTTGCAGTAAGATCGCGCAGTGCGTGGCGAACATCGAGAAGCGGCAGAAGGGCGGCATGTCCTACGAGGATGCCTGGAACATGACCTCTGTTCAGCTCACCGCCGCCTCTGAGGTACATCATCATAGCAATGTTATAGGTCGCGCTGCGAATTAAGATAGCTTGTCAAAAGTGGAAGGGGGATGCGCAGAAGTCAATTCTTAGGTCTATTTCGTTGCGCAGAGGGCTGAGGGGAGGGTGCGCGCTGGCGCCGACACGTTATTGGTAGATCAAGTCGTTCTTCCCCTCCCTCGCTTCGTTCATGCGTCTCGTGTCTCTTGGGTACTGCTGCGCACGGATTGTTTTACTGTATTAGTAGTAAGTACGTTATGATGTCGTAGTTAGTGAAAAAAATGCCCAAATATAAAGTTTGAACATGGCAAGCCAGAAAAATGGTTTACGACGTGAATTGTTATGTTAAAAACTAAACTAATTAAATCATGGGTAATTAAAAGCACGTAAAAAATACTACCAAGGTTCTGAATAAACATACTAGCAAAATAAGTCACAAGCAAAAACGAGTGTTATATGTTAGGTGATGAAAGGTACAAAAAATGCGAAATAAGAAAAATATATGTCAAACAAATACACTCAGAACTTAACAATTTTGTGCGCAATTGTACAGATGGGCCAAATTGCCCCCACCAGTTTCGCCGAGCGATCTTAATCCATAGCGCGGCCTATACGAGTCGACCGTTTTCCAACTCTGATAACTCGAATTGATTCGGAACGTTGTTTCGAATCAGAATACGAGTTGACTCGACTCGGATCAGCCGGATGGCGTTCGCCCAGTCCGCGAGTCGAGTCGAGTTCGGCGTATTCGAGTTGGCGTATACGAGTCGCCCAGTTGGAATTTGAGTGATTCGAATCAGACAACTCGACTCGCCCATCGCTACATCATCATCATCAGCCTATTTACGTACCACGTTGGCACAGGCCGCCTCCAGAGGGTTTGGGCTACAGTTCCCACGCAGGCCCAGTGCGGATTGGGAACTTCACACACACCGTTGGATTAGTAGGAATGTGCATCCACCCACCTCACCATATTTTCCTTCGACGAAAAGCTCATGATAAATTTACAATTTAGTTTCATTTTAGTTTTTTTATCATTGTTATTATTATTAGATTAATGGTCAGAATCAATAAATGTATTTGAGGAATGTATTAAATGTCAAACTATACCCAATAATAGAAGATTTCGTAAATACAGCATGTTACATAAATACCCGTAAAGCCGAACGGAGGTTATATTTGACGAAGCCTGTTGCTGATTTATCTCTGTGCTCTTCTCGTTGTTTGTAATATGTGTGTGTATTAATCCTAACTAATATTATAAATGCGACAGTAACTCTGTCTCTCTGTCTGTCTGTTTGTTACTTCTTCACGGGAAAACCAGTGCACCAATCTAGATGAAATTTGGGAAGAAGATAGTTTGAATATTGAGGAATAACATAGGCTACTTTTTGTTCGGGAATATTGTATAGTTCCCGCGGGATAGCGATAACCGAAATCTACGCGGACGAAGTCGCGGGCAACAGCTAGTGTTACATATACACCCGTAAAGCCGAATGGAGCTTATATTTGACGAAGCCTGTTGCAGCTTTATGCCTTTTATTCTCATTGTTTGTAATTTGTGTGTGTATTAACTCGATACATACTATAATTCTGTTTCTATCAGTAATGAATAGGTCGTTGAAGTTTGTTTGTCGCCAGGCCCACTGTCGCGCGTTCATCCTGTCCACGTACTCCGAGGAGACGGAGAACCTGGTGAAGAATGTGTCCCCGGCGCTGCGGGCCGTCATGCTGCAGCTGGTGGACCTGTATGTGGTGTACTGGGCGCTGCAGCGCGTCGGCGACCTGCTGCGGGTGAGTGGGGAATAGTGGAGAGTGGTGGGGAATGGTGGAGAATAGTGAAGAATGGTGGGGAATAGCGGAGAATGGTGGGGAATAGCGTAGAGTGGTGGGGAATAGTGGAGAATGGTGGGGAATAGTGGAGAATGGTGGGGAATAGTGGAGAATGGTGGGGAATAGTGGAGAATAGTGGAGAATAGTGGGGAATAATGGAGAATAGTGGGAAATAATAGAGAATAGTGGAGAGTAGTGGGGAATGATGGAGAATAGTGGAGAATAATAGAGAATATGCTTCTCCAGCGTTACAGCTAGTGTTGCTGAAACAGAAGCTAATGGTAAACACTTTTCCAATTGTCTTGAGAAATGTTTGGGGAGGAATAATTGCCAGTGGTCTAACTGCCTGCTTTTTTTATATTTTTTATTAATTAAAAATCATCAAAATTGTTGTAATAAGTGACGCTTAGTTGCTTAAAAGAGTATTTAGGAAATTTAGTTCAGTATTAATAAGTGATAATGTAATACGTATAGATATTAACACGTTCGCCGGCGGTAAGCGGCTATAGCCGTTATAACATTATTCTCGTTTACCGCCGGCGAAAGCATTAAACATCCAATACCTGAGAGTAAACATTTGTATTCATCATACAAATATCTTCCCCGACCGGGGATTGCACCCAGCACATGTAGCACGGCGCGCCATTTTGTCGCTTGTCGCGCAGTGCGTCCCTTTCATAGTGATGGAATCAGTGAAGGACGCACTGAGCGACAAGCGATAAAATGGCGCGCGTACTATCCCCCCAGGACATCAACCTTCATAGCCGGGTTCCCTGACCGCTAGGTTATCCGCTGTACCTGTAAAACCTCAACCTCAAACTTTCTGTGCACAGTTCACATCGATATCCGAACGTGACATTGAGCAGCTGCAGACGTGGTACGAAGACTTGCTGATAAAGCTGCGCGTTAACGCTGTGGGGTTGGTCGACGCGTTCGACCTCAAGGACGAGGTAAGGATGCTTCTTTATTTTTAACCGACTTCAAAAAAGGTGGAGGTTCTACGTTCCACTGTATGTATTTAACACCACATAACAAGCAAAACAGAAAAAAAGATACAAACAAAATACAAGGTAACAATGGGCGGCCTTATCGCTACAGTGCGATCTCTACCAGGCAACCATTTCTGTCACTCAGAATGCGGGTAATATAATCTCGCGGGACAAACAAAGTCGCGGCCAGCCGTGCTAGCCCTACTGGTAGTGAAATTCTACTGGTGCGGCCAGGATCGTCTCCACGAGAGGGAACCATTCAATGGCTAATGGCATTCACTTGAAATTTGGCACGGATGTGTTAGTTGGATGACAATACAACTACAGACAACAAAAAGTATAGTCTGCAAAAAACAGCTTGTTTTTAAAATGAAGATTTTATGGTTAGGTTATTTTTTTTAGGGTTCCGTACCTCAAAAGGAAAAACGGAACCCTTATAGGAAAACTTTGTTGTCCGTCTGTCTGTATGTCTATCTGTCTGTCAGTCTGTCTGTCTGTCAAGACCCTTTTTCTTTGGAACGCGTGGAGGTAGGATGCTGAAATTAATATCAAATACTCAAACCCGCGGTCCAAGCTGTGAAAAAATCAAGCATCTAAGGCAACGCAATCAAAAGTTACAGTCATTAAAAAAGTCGTTTCCATACAAATTGCCGTTTTTTGAAAACCTAAAGGGTACTTCCAGTTGTCCTAGAAACTTGAAATTTGGTATGAGGGTAGCTCTTATAGTACAACCACCCCGAAAAGTCTCAAAATCTTAAATTTTTATGTCTGTCTCTAGATTTCGCAGACCAATATAAGTTGACTCCACACTGCATACATTTTGCTTAGGAGCAGGGCTCTGCATACACTGGACTTCTTAAAACACTGGGGAAAAGCGTTAAAATCTTTCTACGGAACCCTCGTGCGCGAGTCCGACTCGCACTTGGCCGGTTTTTTCAGTTTCAGTAGGCCGTATTGCAATAAAATTATTCTCACTCTGAACTTTTTATTGTCACAGATCCTCAACTCGGCTCTCGGCGCGTACGACGGTCGCGTGTACGAGCGGCTGATGGAAGAGGCCATGAAGAGCCCTCTCAACAAGGAGCCCGTCAACCAGAGCTTCCACAAGTACCTCAAACCCTTCATGCAGGGGAAACTGTGATCTATGCGCACCAGGGAATAACGGTCATAAACATAACCACGTATTTACGCTACAGTGGGAGATTTTATATGTGAGCGGTTTGACATCTGTCATTTCCATAGAAATTCTAACCTAAAAAAACTAAATTTATTAAATTTAATTTAAAATCGGCCGCATAGAAAATCTGTCAATGTAATAAGATTTTTTTTTTATTGCGAACGAGTTAATCGAGCACAGCAATTTAATGCAACTTCAATTTTTCTTACTGGACTGTGAGTCTTATCGTCTTATCATTACCACTGTGCGGAGCGGTGTTTGCGGTGGAATGTTTAAACTTCGGATGGAGAAGTATAAAAATGTTTATTGAATAAATGTTCAACTAAGTTATAAAGTTCACTACGACTATGTTAATCAAAATGGTAAAAAAGTGTTAAACGTTATAATTGTTCGAATGCACCCGATCGCGACTGTGTCCAAAAATGCACTAATTAATATCAACTAACAATTCAACTAGGTCGCGGCGATCGATGCGCCGATTGCTGACTGTACTCACGCGGCTAAAACACGTGTGTTAGGTGTATTACACCGAACAACCACACTAGCGATTTGCGAGCGAGTGCTTCGTACTTCGAACATGTTGCGTGATCGCCTCAATAGAAAACTCGCTAGCAAATCGTCAGTGTGATAATGTTATTAAGGGGTAGACCAAGTAACGCGAACAAAAGAATACTTTATCCTGCAGACGCTTGTAGTCTGCTTTGTTACCACTAACGATGTTAATTAATGATTAATATCACCAAAACAAATTATGAACATGTTAATGTTAATATATGGGGTGGCTAGATTTACAAGCAGAATCGCTGTCAAGTGAACTCGTGGACAGAACACAAGTAATATGACAATTGTTATTAAGTTCATTTTAAACTAGCATCTTTGCTTAATTTTATTGTTACCCTAAGCACCTTAAACCTATATTCGTAAACCTATTTCACCTAAAATTCGTTGATCCTTTTTTTTCTCACATTGACGTTTCCGTTAGTAAGAAGAAGACAAAACTTATTTTAATTAATGGAGGCTTGAGTGACGTTTATGAATAATGGCATAAGACTTTAAGCATGTAATTTAAATTAGATACTTACTTTAAAAATGTATTTGGTTATTTACCACGAGTCCCGTTGACATCGATTTTATTTTGAACTGATGTTATCATTTTATAGGTTTATTTATATTTTTATAAGGCATTAGTTGGTGGTGGATGTTAAACATTCCCTTTGTAAATGTGACTGCTATCGGTATATCTACAAATCATAAGATATATTTGTGTCAGTTTATTGCCTGAGAGATTTAATCATGAGATTGGAGTTGTTTATGTATACAATGAAATAAATATATTTTCGATACTTTCCTCTTCTATTTATTTGTCGATAACAATGGTCTTGCATGTTAGGCCTGTAAGTGAACCGATTATTCTCCCAAATTTCTGGCTATCCAGACAGTTATTTAAAAAAAGGGACTAAGAAAATCACATAGCATGTAGCAAAAATAAAACCTATATATCCACGAGTTTTCAGTGAAACTTTTCACGAGAGGAAAACCGGCCGACCCGGGCCGTGTTTTATAAAGTTACAATTTACAAGCGGAAGTCTCGTTCTATCACCTTTTGTTAGAAAGAGACTTGCGCTTGTAAATTTTAACTTGTGGCTAGAGGTTATTTTTCTGTCGTCTCGGTATCGAGTCGGTGGGAATTGAAGTATTAAATACCAAGGCGTACTTATTTTATTTAGTTCATACTTATTCCTTCCTGTCTGTATATTCGAGATTGTATATGAATACTTTTAAAGGCTGGTAGCACTAGAAAAAATTAAGCATCGATTGACTATTACATTATACCCATATCGATTGTGAACCGGTAATGAAAACCGATAACAGTGCCTATGATTTTCATCACTAGAAGAAGCATTAAAAAAATACAATTAAGAGGAACAGCTAGCAGAAGCAGAAAAATCTTATTTATCACAAAAAATACTTTCTATTTAGTTAAGGAGGGAGATACATAGTAATCTCTAAATACTGCTAAATCTAAATACTAATATGCCAAGAAAAAAAGGTAATTGTGGAGTTGTTTGTTTCATTGCTTTGGCCATTTGATCGATGCATTTCATATTCGTATTCATATTCATTCGTAGAATATAGGTTTGTGTATTTTTTGATAAAGTGTGATAATTATAAATAAACCTTTTTTAGATAAAAAACCTAAGGTCACAAAAGCTCAAATTGATGTGCTGTGTACATTTTTTGAAGAAAATCCTGAGATTGTGGTTGGATATAAAAAAACACCGAATAGCTTAAAAACTGTGTTTATAAAATGGCAGAAAATAACTCCCCATTTAAATTCCCTTGGGGTTCAAAAAAAGCCCAGCGAGTGGGCTAAGGTGAGTCATACATACCTACCCATGAGTAGATAGACTTAAGACTTAAGTCTATCTACTCGTGGGTAGTATTAATTAATTAAACATTAAGTCTTAAGTAGCTACTTGTCAACATAAAGCAATTCACAGAAGGATATATAATATTACCCAAAGCAAAATATTGTTATTGATGACATCTTGACGGAGCGTCTTACCTTACTTTTTTAATGTGGAAAGCCTCAGTTAGACTTCAAAAAAACCGGCCAAGTGCGAGTCGGACTCGCGCACGAGGGTTCCGTACAAAGATTTTAACGCTTTTCCCCAGTGTTTTAAGAAGTCCAGTGTAAGCAAAGCCCTGCTCATAAGCAAAATGTACGCAGTGTGGGGTCAACTTATATTGGTCCTGAAATCTAGAGACAGACATAAAAATTTAAGATTTTGAGTCTTTTCTGAGTGGTTGTACTATAAGAGCTACCTTCATACCAAATTTCAAGTTTCTAGGAAAACTGGAAGTACCCTTTAGGTTTTCAAAAAACGGCAATTTGTATGGAAACGACTTTTTTAATAACTGTATCTTTTGATTGCGTTGACTTAGATGCTTGATTTTTTTCACAGCTTCAAGGGACCGCAGGTTTGAGTATTTGATATTAATTTCAGCATCCTACCTCCACGCGTTCCAGAGAAAAAGGGTCTTGACCGACAGACGGACAACAAAGTGATCCTATAAGGGTTCCGTTTTTTCCTTTTGAGGTACGTAACCCTAAAAATAGGATACAATGAGAGTGACATGCAACATGGACATGAGAGACACAAATTAAAAAAAAGTTATTTCTGTAAAGTTTTACATATAAGTACATATATAACTTATAATCTGGTTTTTTTTTTTCAGTATTTGCGCAGTCACAGAGCCAACTTAAGGCAAAAACGTTTTAAATGGAAGCAGGATCGAGACGGATATGGACCAATAATATGCAACGCTGAGGACTTTAGTGAAATTGCGTTCAGGATGCTTCAGGTTTTCAGGAGGGATGCGAACCAGCCACGTGACTCACATGTATTAAGTGCCGGTAAAGAAATGGTTAGTGAGTAGTCTCTACTTAAGTATAACCCGAGATGTTTCGGACTAATCCTTAGACCTTTCGCTGGGAGCATACGCTCCAGCGATCAGTCCGAAATATTTCGGGCTATACTCTACTGACATACGTGAGTCATCCGTTGCTTTCACAAAAACTATATCTCATGTTAGTTTGATGTCAGAATTAATTAAATAATAATGATCATAACATAACACAGAACAATCTTCAACTTTCAGAACTCCAGTACTACATATATGGACACAGAAGACAATGTTAAAGGTAATAAAAAATATGAACTTGAGACAATCGTGATTAAACAGGAATCAAATGATGACAGTGACTCGAATGATGCTGACGGAAATGAAAAAACTCAAACTGCACCTACACAGATATTTATAAATCCAAATGAAGAAAATTCAAACGATGTAGGCGACGAGTTGAATACGTTTGCAAGGAATATAGCTCAGCAACTGCGGGCTTTACCGTTAGATATTGCGTTGGAAACACAAGAAATGTTGCGTTCCGTTATTATTAAACAACGTTTAAAAGTGTTAAATGACGTTGGAGATCCCTTGGATAAGAAAAACAGTTGAATTGTGTTAAATGTTTAAAATGCGTTAAAACGATGTTTATTGTGAATAAATCGAATTTCGAAAGAAAGTGGGTGTCTCTTAATCCCAGTGATAACAGAAATAAAATAAATAGCAATGAAAATTTTGATTCTGTTAATCTTGGGCCAAGTAGGTACTCTTCATAAGGCTAAGTAAAGAATAATCTCTTACGTAAGTATAGTTCGTGTATCTGTTTTTTTGTGAATAAAATGTTATTATCGTGGCAGACGCCGTTGTTGGTTATCTTAAATTGTTCCATTATATACCATTTCATCGAATAATTCCGGATGCCTGATATGTAGCCAAAAAACTTAAAAAACGGTATTAGTAAGTGCAATAATGTACAACACTACTTTTCATTCATTTCATTCATTCTTTTCTCCCCGTCAGTCAACTGACAGTGTGACAGTAACTGAACGCAAAGGAAATTCTACTTTGTTTATTTATATTCGTCGGTGTTAAAATAATTCAGAATAATTATGTTAAACAAAACTTTTGGCTTCAAATGAATATGGACAACATGCCTTACGTGCCAGATAGCTGCCGTGCGTG
Source organism: Clepsis dumicolana (assembly GCA_963691665.1). Taxonomy (NCBI): domain Eukaryota; kingdom Metazoa; phylum Arthropoda; class Insecta; order Lepidoptera; family Tortricidae; genus Clepsis; species Clepsis dumicolana. The sequence goes on from OY829508.1 coordinate 16,183,386, forward strand.
CCTAAATGAACCTGAACCTTTCTCATACACTCTGGACGAACAAGAAAATCTAGAAATGTATTGGTTTTGCACATCTATCGAGGTTTGTATCATATTCAATGCAAGAGCTGTACCTCTACCGAAGGCTGTACTCCACTTCGGGAGGCGCGGTTATAACTCGGGATTATTTCGTGTGACCCTCACCTCGTAACGTGAAAGTTTTTGTCTAATCTTAATACTACCGTACGAAACGTACGTAACTTCGTACTCGCATAATAGTTATTTGTTATACAAGGGTGCAAAGTTTTATTTTATTCGCGAGTGTGGAATTGAAACACAAGCAAGCGAAAGGATTCTATAGTTGAACCACGAGCAAAGCGAGTGGTTCTAAAATAGAATCCTGAGCGTAGCGTGTGTTTCAACACACGAGAAGTAAAATACATTTGCACCCGTGTGTAACACGAAACTTTTCACCTCACTGTAGCGAGGAAAGCGCAACATGCAAAAAAAAACAGCTCATAAAAATAAATCTTTATCACTGGAATCACTATTTTTTTACGATATTATAACAGAAAACTCTGGAAGTTGTGTATTTTTACGTGTATCGGAGTTGGTGAGAAAAAATTTGTTGACAATGTTGACATTTGTGACTAGGTATGCATTTGAAAATTGCATCAACTCAACTTGTGCCTTCAAAATATATGCAACATCATTATAAAAAACAAATGTTTCTCATAGAATTTTAAGGACCGTTAAATAAAGCTAAATTGGGTATTTTTTATTAAATTCTCAAACCATTTATCATTTATTTAATGATAAATAATATCGAACGAACCATTATTATGAGCTTTTTACGTTTTGTTTTCTGTCAAAAGCTACTTAAACACGCTCCACTCCAAGGTCAAATTACTTTCCCCACTAGTGGATAAAATGCGATTTTACCCGCTTGTATTAAAGGATAAAAGACGAGGTAGTGAGGGGAAAATATATAAATCGGGTGTATTCTCTATCCCGTGGGAATTTAACAAATCCTTAGTGCTTGTCTACATCATAAAGGTAATATCTAAGCAAAATTTCAGTCCTCTAGGGCCAAGGGTATGGGCTGTATGTTGTCTGTCAGTCACTCGGTAACGGAAGAGTTTTTAAAATATTGAGTTAATCATTGTGTGTTTTTAGGTAAAGCAAGATAAGCTTCCAAGATACCTGTGTGTTCGCTGCTTCAATCTTTTGACCAAATTCTCAGAGTTTAAGAAAACATGTATCCAGTCTGAAAACATTTTACAAGGAGTGCATGGTTTGTCTAAGAGTATAAAATCGGAAGCTGTGGAAGGAACCTGTGTGGAGTTGGAAACTGAGAAACAAATAAATACATCTAATGCAAAACAAGAAAATGTCAGTGTAAAGGCAGAAGAATTGACTGATGCTGGTAAAGTCCTTTTTGTGTTGTCCTACCAAACGGAAGCCAGTTATTAAAAAAAACTAAATTTGTTACGTTAAATCTATGGAGATTTCTTATAGATTTTTCTGTAATCTGTAGGCAAAGAACTATTTTTTGTATTTTTTTTTCAAAAATTTTGTTAGTCTACAGACTAATTGAAGAGATAAAAATCATATTTGTAATAAAAGCTCAAGTTCATGTTACTAGCCTTTGAAGAAAACCCAAGCATAATTATGTTTTATGTTTTCAGATGTTTTGGAAAGAGATTTTGCTGATGATATTGGAGTTTATGATGAGAGAAATTCTACAGGATCCAGAACCAGGTAATTTGGCGTCAAATGCATGAGTTCCATATCTTGGGCAGGGACCTCAGCAATGTATTTTTCATTCTTTATCTTGCCTTATTTCAGAGAGAGAAAAACTACAAAGAGAAAGAAAAAGTTCACAAAAACAGTTCTGAAACCAGCCTTATTAAAAAAACGATTCAGCTTTACATGTGAACTGTGTAATAAAAAGTTTGGGTTTCGAGCGCGATTTGAGGCACACATGCTGGAGCACCAAGGAAAATTAGTAAGTATTTATTAAGAGAGGAAGAACTAGAAAATTCACTGCTGATTATTTGTCAACCAACATCAACATGCATCATCATACTTAACATATTATTATCTCCCAATCTTTTGAAAAAAGATTTTAATCTCTTAAAAAAAGTCTGCCTAAAACGGACTTTTGCTATTGATTTTATGTATTGGTTTATTACTTTGTATAAGGATAATTCTGTGTTTAATCACTTCTCATCTTAATAAGTAGTTTATTTGAATCAAAAATTATTTATTTATTTTTACACTACATTGTTTTTTTGGTACCCACATAAAACTTTTATGCACAATAAATATTACAAGCGCCCAATGTACGTAATGTTACTGATACCGGTATCGCCGATTTAATATTGCCGTTCACATCGAATTCTTGACTTGTCGCCTTACTATCACTGACAGTCATATAAATTTACATAAAATAGGGTCAACCCTATTTCATATTGGCATTTATACCAGAGCCCCTATCATCCCTATTTCATGTTGGCATTTATACCAGAGACCAGAGCCCCTATCATCTAATGCGCTCCTTCACATTAGCATTCGACATTTGCCGTCTCATTCTCACACAATCTTGTACTCTTTGACCGAAAAATATATAATGCCAAAGCGAAATCGAGTGTGTGTTCAAGCCACAAGTATCACATGTAATTGGTTTTATTTTTTGTAGATCTTATTCACTGATATGCCTGCTGAATGCCCCTCTGATTACAAATTAAGGTTACCACTTACTTAATTTACCAGATTACTGGTATCACAGTACGAATGTAATTCACTCTGTATTTTATTTGCAGACATCAATATACTGCATGCCATGCAACAAAACATTTACAACCTGGGGTGGGCTGAAGCGCCACAATGACTGTGAACACACAATACTCAGCACAGACCAGTTGACTTGTAAATTGTGTTCCAAAGTCTTTAAGAGTCCTAGAACTTTGAAGATACACTATGCTACACATGGAGAAAGGAAGTTAAAAATATGTGATGTGTGTGGGAAGGGATTTAAAAGCGATTTGACCTTAAAGGTGAGAGTTTGCAATGGTATGCATGGTTTAACCACTAATAATTTAATTACTCAGATTTTTCGAATTTAGATTATTTTATAATTACACTCATCAAGACAAAATACATATGTGTACCAACTTAAGTAAGTTTTCTTAAAAATAAACAAATAATAGAAACTTTGTTATTAATATTATTATCCATGCCAAGTCTCAAGTCAATCCAACTATGGGTTATGGAAGTGTGTCAAACTTTACTTGCAATATTTCCTTACAGACACCGAGACAGGTGAAATTAATAACAGCTTGTAAAATAATGCACTCTTATTTTGCAGGCACATTTACAGACGCACATAGAGAACCGCGAACGCCGCTACACGTGCCAACACTGCGGCAAAAAGTATCTTAGCAAGAAGACTTGCGCTTCACACGCCTCGCGCCGCCATTCCGACAAACGCTACATCTGCCACCACTGCGACTACCCGTTCACGGACAAGAGCAACCTCGCCAAACACATACTAATACACGAAGGAAAACAACAGCTGCACAAGTGCGGTCTATGCCTTAAAACTTACTCGTCCCAGTCAGCGTTAGTAATCCATAAAAGAGTACACACTGGAGAGAGGCCGTTTGTATGCAATTATTGCCCAAAGAGTTTCTCTAATAGGAGGATGCTTGTTGATCATCAAAGAATACATACGGGAGAGAAGCCCCATAAATGCTCGGTGTGTGAACAGAGCTTTACTCAAAGGGGCACCATGAAGCGGCATATGAAAGTGCACGATAGACTTTGTACGTAACGGAAAATACGTTTTGCTCCATAAATATAACTATGGTCTACGGGAAAGTATCACATTTGACTGGACTTTTAAGAGCCTAATTTACATTAGGGCCCTTACAAACCACGTTTTTTATACGCATAAGAATAAGTAGCATAACATGGAGGCGCCACGTAGCGGAAAAAGATGAAGGTAATGCGCATCATATGCGCGTCGTCAGCTCGTTTTTAACAGACTTCAAAAAAAGGAGGAGGTTCTCAATTCGTCGGAATATATATATATATATTTATGAACTAAAAAACAATTACTTTGCTCACCCGCGACCACTAATGACAAATAGTTATATCTGTGCGGCAAATGTATGTTTCCATGCAACACCTCCACCTCCACTGCTACACGAATCAACACATGCCACACAGACCCAACTATCACCACCACCACTATACTAAACGCTGACGCGTTTCGGCACTCTCCACGAGGCCATTTACGAAGCACAACAACAACCGCTCAACATGCCACCACTTCCACTACTGACATATGTAAACCATGTACTCAACTTAGTTAATGACAAAACCAACGTACCCACTAATATTTTATAAATTCCAAACTACCCTTTTATGTAAGTCCTAAACTACCCTTTTTTAAGAAATGAATTCCAAACTACCCTTTTTATTTTTATTTTTAATCTACGCCAGGTACCCCGTTATTTTTAACCGAGTACGGTAAAAAGAGAAGTCATGTTCTCATTATTACTATGACACATTATTAAAATTAGAACCAAGTCGTAACAAAGGCGAAGAAACCAAATTAACTTGTTCATTAATAATAGACCCCATGTTGTTGTACCTAATTATTTCCAATTGTTCTAAAACCGATAGCCGCAAACCCTTATCACAATAATGTAAAATTTCGTACGTATCTGAGTCTAACAACGAATGATTCGTTTCTAATAAATGCTTGGCAAAGTTTGATTTCTCTGGATGATCATGCCTATATGACGAGACATGCTCTTTAAATCTAGTATCAAAGCTTCGACCGGTTTGTCCAATGTATACTTGACTACAGTCGCCACAAGTGAGTTTATATACGCCCGACCTGTTCCCTTTATCCACCTTTTCTTTGTTATTACAAAGTCTAGAACGTAAAGAATTAGTAGTCTTAAAGGCAACATTGATGTTATTTGATTTTAAAATATTATAAATCTTGTCAGACAACCGGCCAACATAAGTAATACTAGATCTAAATTTGTTAGTAGGCTGAGATGGCAACGCAGAGTAAAGCATGCTATTCACTATCCGTCCCTGCTTCTTTTGAACCAGACTATTAACCATTGCTGTACTATAACCATTTGTTGTTGCTATCTGATATATAGTATGTAACTCAGAATCATAATGCTCTTTCGAAAGAGGTACAGTTAGTAGTCTATGTACATAACAATGGAAAGCAGCCAGTTTATGCTGCCATGGGTGAGTAGAATTTGCAGGTATGACAGTATCTGTGTACGTAGGCTTACGGTAAATTTGAAACTGGTGCCTATTATTTACTCTTGTAATAGTTAAATCCAGAAAATTTAATGAACGATTTTCCTCTAATTCTCGTTTGAACTTTATTTTTGGATGTTTGTTATTGAGAGCACTAATAAACAAATCTAGCTGCCTCATACTCCCCTTCCAACATAAAATTAAATCATCAACATACCTATAATAATATACTAAATTGCTGTTCCCCACTATATATTGTTTTTCAAAGTTATCCATAAAAACGTCAGCCATTAAAGGACTAAGAGGTGACCCCATTGCTAAACCATCACTCTGCAAATAATATTGACCATTAAATCTGAAATAATTTTGTTTCATGCATAAAGTTACTAATTCTATTAACTCACAAACCTCCCCCGGATGTAAACGCTTCCTTTCTAAGTGACATCTAAGAATATTTAAGGTTTCACTATATGGTACGTTGGTAAACAAACTATCCACATCTAAAGAAAGTAATGTTGAGTTTGGCGGTATATTAATGTCTTTAATTTTATTTACTAAATCTGAACTATTCTTTAAACTATATATTGGCTTAAAAGAAGATTTTTCCCGAACAATGCTATTTAACTTCCTCGCTACTTTATACGCTGGAGCACTCACGTATGAAACAACAGGGCGAACAGGAACACCATCCTTGTGAATTTTAGGTAAACCATATAAAATTGGTGCCTGCGGATTCATAGGAATCACATTGCTCCTCTTTTGTTCGGTGTCAAAGGTAAATGCAGAATTTTTCAGAAGGTTTTTTAGGTCTTTATGAAACGCGGCGGTGGGATCCCTACGTAAATTCAAAAAACCCTCTCCTTGAATGATGTCATTTACTTTATCATTATATTGACCCCTTTCTAAAACAACAATACAATTGCCCTTATCGGCCTTAGAAATTACCAAATCATTGTCATGGACCTTTTGCTGAATAGAACGTAATGAATGCAAGTCACCAACATCCGAAATACCCCCAGTAGAAGTTGTATTTTTTAATGAATTAGCAACCAAAACCTTAGTATCAAAGTCACCGCGATTACAAACAATCGCAACCTCAGAATCTACCGCCAAACCCTCCACTAATTTCTGACTAAATTTAGAGGGTAGGTTATATTTCAAACCTTTTTCCAATAACTGCACTTCACCTTCTACAAATTCGACACAAAGTAACGCCTGATTCAATAAATTATATATATTTTATGTATGTTCCCCGATTACCCGAAGACCTGGACCGATTTCAAAAATTCTTTTTTTGTTTCAAAGGGTATACTTTCTAGTTGGTTCCATTGTCAGCAAGTCAGGATCTGATGATGCGAACCCAGGGAAATCGAGGGCAACCCTCAAACTTTATAGGCACATATCATGTGTTTTATTTATTTTCGAAAGATATTCAAGTACTTGCGTCTGGTAGTCATCATCTCGTGTTGATGAGGTGATGATGTAAGGTACAACTCCTCAATGGTTCGTAGTTGGAGGACAATATTTTAAATATTAATGTAACTTAAAATTGTGAAATAAAAATCTTTTAATAAAAAGTAAAACCGCCTTCAAATAAACGTCAGAAAAAAAACATGAAATAATCCTCTGAAGCCATGAGTTTTATGGCCTAGCACATTTGTTTGTTTGGCCGCGAGTTTTATGGTGCAGTGCGAGCGGAATATTCTTTCTTTCATTCAAAGAATATTCCGCTGCACTATAAAACTCATGGCTTTAGAGGATTACTTTTTTTTTCTGATGTTTTTTTTTTAATTAAACATCTCTTACTAGTCTGTTAATTAAACACGTGTGTACTTGTGCAGGCCCTTAGGCATTGATATGAACTTCAGGATATGCCCTTTGGAACATTTTGAAATAGGAACGGCGTTGCCGAGCCCGCCAGTAAGAGCGGTGCGCGCGGTCCGCGGTGCCCTTGCGGACGCGTTCGCGACTCATATCACAGACTACTTTGTAGTCTCACTAAATTGTAAACAAACATGGAGTACCGAAAGGCCCGTCCATACGCTATATATGTCTATGTCCTTAGGTCTGGTTGGAATAAATTAATGAAAGCTAGAATAATTTATGAATCAACACAAACTATTTTTACATTGTCTTAGAAATAATAGATAAATTAGAAATTAAAGTGGAAGGTTTTGAGAAATAAAATTAAGTTTGTAAGTTGTAACTGTCTTTCTTTATACCTTTTTTAAGTCTTAATTTTTCCATGGGTAACAAAATAGTTTTTCTCAAACATTGTCGGAAATGTTGTCATTTTACTCGAAGTAATAGAAATAGAGAACGACGACGTCCCGAAGTGGTAACGTAAACCACTTTATAATTTTTTTTTGAGTCTCACAAGTCAAGATCATTGCCTTTTCAAGATTCAAGAGCTTAATACTGAAAAAAAAAAATTGCTGGCAAAAATTATTCAATTACTGAGAATTTGGCGGGAAACCGATGAAAGTGGATCGTGTCGTTAATTGCATTTTAGTTTCTGTGCTTAATGTTGTTTGGTGGATAATAAAGATACAACAAATTAACGTGACAGTGCCCAGCAAATGAAGAATTCAAGTGAAATCGCGTATTCCCTCTGTTTGTGACCTCCAAGTACCCGCCGGCTGCTGCTCGTAGCTCGCCGTAAAGTACAGTCAGCGCCATATATGACGCTGACTGTACAATATCACTTTACGGAAGGCATGAGCACCTGACAGGACGTGACTAGGACAAACTGACTCTGACGGTGACATGACTTTAATATACAGAAATTCACAAAACACATCAGACGTGGCTGTATGGACCCAGTTTCCTTTGCCTATCTCTTATGGAATTATGGGTTACCGGAAACTGTCACTCACCCAACAGTAATTGAAACTGTCACTGTCATAAACTTAAAAGTACTTCAATTGTTGATTTTGTTTTACCGTGGTTTTACTGAACAATGGATATTAAATAATTTCCGGTAGTGTTTTCTTCAAACTCAATATTAGCGTGATCATCGATGGAGCTTTTTTTTTATTGAATTGAATCGCGTTAGTTCTTAAAATAAACTGTGTGTATATTTAGTCCGACATCATGGATATGGATAAGTGGACTAATGTCTGTCGTTCCTGCCTGGTGAAAGGAGAGTCTTTTTCATACTTTATTTATGAAAATGTTAGTCCTGAAATCTATTCGTTTTGCACTTCTATCGAGGTTGGTTTTTTAGTATTTTTAAGTATAATACATGATCATATTTTGTTATTTTAACCTATTGAAATATGTAAGTATATTGCCAATAGCGGAGTTTTTTTTTTATTTCGGAGCTACGTTTTAGGTCAAACAAGATGAACTACCGAAATCACTGTGCACTTGGTGTTATGATCTCCTCACACAATTCGCACAGTTCAAAAAGACCTGTATTCAGTCAGAAAACAAACTACACGGCTATTTCAACAGTTTGAAATTGGAAAACGAGGCTAGAGTAGACTATGTGGAAATCGAAATAAAAAACGAGAAAATTGATGACAATTTGGAGATCACTGCAGTTGTAACAAGAGAAACAAATTCAGATGATGGTAAGAAGATTATTCCATCCCGATTCATTTGGCCTTCTGTCCAAACATTGACCTGCATTATTATGATGGCTCCATTGTCGGACTCTTTAAGCTGACAAGCACTGGCAATCAACACTTCATTCTTAATTTAGAGATTATTGTTGTTGTACAGTTGTAAATGCTGTAAAATAAATGACTATCCCTTAGTTTATACTATAAATACTTATTGTACATTACTGGGTCCTTGTTGATTACTGGTGGTGGTGGTGGTGTGTTCTAACTTAGATTTGGTTGGTTTGTGCATTTTTAGAAAGAAGTGCAGAGTAGAGCCTTCAGAGGCTACTTACCTTATGGAGTGCACAAATGATCCTAATACTGGCAAAGCTATTGTGTTGATTTGATTTGTGGTTTCCAGATCCATCGGATGCCGATTTTCACAACAATATTAACTCCCAAGAGCAGCAGGAAACTGTCTTGAAGTAATTCTTTTAAATTTTTAATTGTGTCTTCCAAAACAATTCATCTGAAAAACTAAAGTCAACTTGGTTTGATTTCTGTATTCTGCCTCTTCTGCATGATAGCCCATCGGATAGTGGGTGTAGAGCCAGCTATGACAGCGGTGTAATTAATATCAACCTGTAAAATGTGGTGATTTGCTGTTGTTGTTGATCAGGTAGGACCGACATAATGGTCCTTCATGTAGACGCGGCATTAAAATAAGTAGCAATGAAATCTATCCAACTTATGATCATGAAATGATGAATATTATTTTTTAATTTATAATTACAGAGAAGAGGCCAGTACAGAAAACGAAAATGATCTAGAAAGCGCAAAGCGGAAGAGACCAGTCAAATACACCTGTGAGCTGTGCAACAGAAAATTTAAGCTCAAAAAACGATTTGAGACGCACAAGCTAGCACACTCAGTAAGTCAACATGTGATTTTTATCTTAATTTTCTTAGCAAAAGCCGTATTTGTTAATTATTTGAGAAGGTATTTGTTGGAATGTGACTGTCATTTCTATTTTTCGTTGGACTTGTTGGAAACTATAGGAAAGTATGGAAAATCAGGAATAGATTAGACTCTAGATCAAGCACTAGATGCATCTCTAATTTTGAATTTGAAAGTTATAAGTTAGTTATAACTTTTTTTTACCTACCCTCACTTTTGGAGACACTTGTGTTTTTGATTGTATTCCTATAAAAATTGTTAATATATTCTAAAACAAACTGTTCTTATGTGAATTTAGTGCTAATCACATTGCTATAGTGTGAATACACAGTTACAGTGTTATCTCTGAAAACTGTACAATTGTGATCAGTGACACTATTAAAAAAATTTAACCCAAAAATACAATAAAAATATCCCTAATTTGTTACGAATGGCGTCGTGTCTGCAGTGCAATGTCGTGCCGGTGATAGATGATAAGAACCCAAAAATAATTTGCCATGGTTGTGAGCGCCAAATATGTGTGAAGTGTAGTGGGTTGCTAGCTACCGAGTTGAGAGTGATCCTCTTGCAGTCCCCAACCCTTAAGTACTTGTGTCCTGAATGCGTCCTCGGAGTTCGCCAGCTTCCGGCTCTTAGAAAATTAGTGGCAGAATTAAAAACCGAGATTGATGCCCTTAAAAAGAGTAGAAATGATAGCGATAATTTGGAAACGGTTGTGCAAGAGCTTGCTGAAAGGAAAAGAAGAAGTTCGAACGTAATAATGTTTGGAATACCCGAAAGTGACAGTGAAGACTCTGGTACAAGGAAAAACTTCGACCACGAGCAGGTCAAGAGGTCCTTGTCGTCATTACCCGTCAGCAGTGCTGGTAACATTAGCATGAAACCAATAGCCGTTGTGCGACTGGGTAAGCAACTGCCGGGTTCTGCATCTTCATCAGCCTCTGCCAGCAGCATGGTGTTGCCCCGTCCGGTTAAGATAGTGTTTACGGGTAAGCAGTCTGCTATACATGTCCTCAAGAACTGGAGTAAGCTGCCTTCGGGCATCAAAGTTCAGAATGATCAGACACCATACCAGCGTGAGTACTTCAAAAATCTTAAGGCGGAACTCGAGCTGCGCGTTAATAATGGTGAGACTGATTTGAAAATAAAATATGTAAATAATTCACCTAAGATCGTAAAGGTGGATTGAGGCCATTTGGTTAAACATAACTTACGCAAATTTTAGGATATTGATTGCAGGAGTGTACCGACCCCCACACTATGCTTATGAGGATTCAGATAGAATATTATTTGATACCATAAAAGAGGCTTCCAATGGTAATAGTACTGTACTTATTATGGGAGATTTCAACCTACCGGAGCTAAAATGGCCACTAACTAAATTGGATGGATATAACATGCTTCATGGAAAGTTTGTTGAGATGATCACAGATACTAGTTTGCAGCAGATAGTAACTGGTATTACACGGAAGAGGAATGACCAGGAATCCCTCCTCGACTTCATACTGTGTAATGAAGAAAACTTGTGTACCAAGGTAGAACACCATGCTAATATAGGCAAGAGCGACCACTTGGTGCTCCTCGCAACGCTTCAGATACAGCTGCAGACTTATGTGGGCAAAGTAAGCAAGCCACCTAGAAAAGACTTCTTCGCAACTCACTATGACAATACGAACAATATTCTGACGTTGCACTCAGAAGCTGTTGACGCTTGGCTCGACTTTAGAAATAAAACAAATAATGCAATTTTGTTAAATGTACCTGTAAAGCATACACGATCAAGGCGGAATAATAAGAAACCCTGGATTGGACCTAATATTTATGATCAAGGAAAAAACATCATTGTGGAGGAAGTATATTTCCATAAAATCGGACGAAAACTATGAAGAATATCGTAAAATCAACAACAAAATTACCTCAGCTGTGCGGAATGCTAGACTTAAGTATGAAAGAGAAGTGATAGACAGAGGGCCAAAATCGTTACACAGTTATGTTCGTGAGCAACTATCCTCGAAAGTGGCTGTGCCGCCGTCGCTCAGGAATGATACCACGCAGCAACTGTGGAAGGTAAGGAAGTTGCAAATCTATTCGCGATACAATTTGAAAAGTCGTATGTGCATGAACCACAAGGTGCTTCAATCCCGGACGTCAAGGCACCGAGAGTAGTTGATTCACTCGAAGATATAGACTTCACACCTGATTGGGTTTGTAAAGCAATTCTCGGATTCGACGATAACTCTTCCATGGGCCCTGATGGAATACCTGCAATTCTACTCAAGAAATGTGTGAAAGTAATCGCCCCTCAGCTGGCCCATATAATGACTTTGTCGTTTAACCAACATAAATTACCCCCGGATTGGAAAAACGCTAATGTTACCCCTATTTATAAGAAAGGAGATAAACTATCGGCAGGAAATTATCGTCCCATAAGTCTTACCTGTATATCCTGCAAAGCGATGGAGAGAATTATCACTAATGAAATTAGGAATTTCGCTGCTCGAGAACAAATAATTATTGAACAACAGTACGGATTTATTCACAGGAGGTCTACTGTAACAAATCTTCTGTGTTGCGTCGATAACTGGACTAGGAATTTGAATGAGAGACTTCCGACTGATGTAATTTACCTTGACTATGAAAAGGCCTTTGATCGTGTCCCTGTGGGAAGACTCTTAGCCAAATTGGAGCACTTTGGCATTCGGGGTAATCTGCTCGAATGGATTAAGGACTTTTTGATAGGGAGAACGTTTCGTGTCCGGGTTGGGGAGTATTTCTCGGATCCCCGTGACGTCCACAGTGGAGTTCCTCAAGGCTCGGTGCTCGGTCCGACCTTGTTTGGACTGTTTCTAAAAGATTTAAATCAGATTATTGACTCAGGATTGTTGTTGTTTGCCGATGACACAAAAATCATGGGTAATCCACTTGTTAGCCACAACGTTATTCAAGAAGACCTGAATCGTATTTTGCAATGGACGAAAGAGTGGCTTTTGACGTTAAATGCCGACAAATGACTGTACTCCATATAGGTAACAATAACCCCAGGTACACTTACAATATTGGTTCGAAGACCTTACAGCATGTGTCTTCGCAAAAAGATTTGGGAGTAACCATTACTGAAAACTTAAAGTGGGAAGAACATATACTAGGTATCACTAAAAGAGCCAACTCCTTATTATATATAATTCTGAAAGCTTTCCTCTGCTTAGACAAGAATCGCTTTCTTAAGCTGTATAAAACTTATGTAAGACCACTGTTGGAGTATGCTTTCCAGATTTGGAACCCATATTTCAAAAAAGACATAGTCTTATTGGAAAAAGTGCAGAGGAGAGCAACAAAAATGGTACCATCCTTACACAACAAGGAATATGAAGACAGGCTGGAGGAATTGGGATTGATAACTCTGGAGCGCCAGAGGCAGCGTGGTGATTTAATTGAAACCTACAAAATACTGTCTGGACACTACGATGTACCTATGCTGGATGACATATTTACAAGGAGCATGAACGAGAGACTGAGGACACTCTTTGAAGCTGATACGCACTTTAAGTACTAGCAACCCTAGATACCATTTCCTGGCCAACCGCGTGGTGAAAGTGTGGAACAGTTTGCCCGAAGAAGTGATCAGTGCACCCTCAGTGAACTCTTTTAAAAACAGACTTGACAAATATTTTAATCATAATTACACAAGTGGACAATGATATGCACGCATCAGCTATTAAGCTGCCTGTGCATCATAAATAATAATAATATACTTGATGATTTTCTTATATCACTGTAACTGTAACTATAATGTTTTATAAACGTACACTTTTACATTTATAAGACATTATTAATTATTATAAAAGGTTAATCAGTCCTTAACTACCTTTTCTAATCAATGTGAATGTTTGCTCTCGAGTCTTGGATGTTTAATATATATTTATGTATGTGTAGTACATCTATACAATAGGTACTAGCTGTTGCCCGCGACTTTATCCGCGTAGATTTCGGTTATCGCTATCCCGCGGGTACTATACATATAATTTTCCCGAATAAAAAGTATTCCTCAATATTCAAACTATCTTCTTACCAAATTTCATCTAGATTGGTGCAGCGGTTTTCCCGTGAAGAGGTAACAAACAGACAGAGTTACTTTCGCATTTATAATATTAGTTAGGATTAGGATGTTTATCCATTGTCTAGCACCTACAGCAGCTCTGCTTAATTTGGGACTAGGTCAATTGGTGTCAATCGGCCCACAATATTTACCTGAGTATATGTTTTTTTTTCAGGCACCAATACAATGCAAAGTGTGCAGCAAGACCTTTAACACATGGAACTGTCTGTATAAACACAACCGAAGAGAGCACTCCTCCCGCAGGTTCGAAAATTTGACATGCAAGGTGTGTTCCAGAGACTGTAAGACACCATTTACGTTAAAGATGCATGAACAGACCCATGCTGAGCGCAAGATACTATGTGACGAGTGTGGGAAAAAGTTTAAGAACAAAGCAGGCTTAAAGGTGAGGATGCAATTCAAAATTTTGGCGTCATTATCATTAGCAACAATGCTTGCACTGTGTTCCGGTGTGGAGAGTAAGACAGCCGGTGTAATTATGGGCACAAGAGGCATTTCCATCTTAGCTCTCTAGGTTGGCAACACATCTGCAAACCCCGTGGGGTTGTGGGTGTCTATGGGCAGTGGTGATCGCTTACCATCAGGTGATCCACTTGCTCGTTTGCCTTACTTGTCGTATAAAAAAAAATTGCGGCTAAAACATCGATACTTAATATTGTTGTCATGCGGGACGCCAGGTGAGTTATATGTGTTGCCGCGGACTGCAAAATACATTTGCTTGGGTTTTTAACCCCCAACTTAAAAAGAAGGGTGTTATAAGTTTGACTGCTATGTGTGTCTTTCTGTGGCACCAGAGCTCCTCTTAAATGGTTGAACCAATTTGAATGCATTTTTTTTATCTGGGGTTTTGGCTGACAATATCTGGGGGGCTATTGGGGGGCTTGGCGGGTCCGAAATTGAGTAGAGCTGATTTAAAATAATAAGTAAAGTTCAACTCCATTTTTTTTTACACTACATACGTCGGCCGAAAGCGGCGTAACTGATTATTTTCAACTCTTCACTAGAGCGATTTTGAGAAAAATCAAAGTAGGACCATCGAGTAGTTAGGGCTTTTCGTTATGGTTATAAGTCTGGTCTAATAAGAATTCAGTTACGTCCTTTCGTGATATAATAAAATATGCACTTTGCAATACGATGGCATAACTTAAATTCGATGTTTTATCAGTTACGCCCTTTCGTGATTCGACCGACGACATATGGAAGACTTGTTACTTTTAGAAGTGAAAACTATAGTGCCTCCTAATTCTCCTATCAATAAAGGTGTATTTAACAACTGTTTAATTGTCCACAGTCCCACTTACAAACGCATATACACAATCGCCAACGCAGTATTCCCTGCCCGCATTGCGGAAACAAATACCTCACCAAGACAAGTCTCGCGAAACACTTGTCACGCAGACACACTGACAGAAGATTCATATGCCACTACTGCGACTACCAATTCTCTGACAAAGGCGTTCTTATCAAACACCTGATGATCCATGAAGGGACTCAACGATTATACAAATGTGACGTATGTTTCAGAACACTAACAGCTCTAGCTTCTTTAGTTGTACACAAAAGAATTCATACTGGTGAAAGGCCCTTCGCGTGCAGTACTTGTCCGAAGAAATTTATAACTAAAAGAATGCTGATTGTTCACGAAAGGTCACATACGGGGGAAAAGCCTTTCAAGTGTGCTCTGTGCGAACTGAGCTTTTCCCAGAGCAGCTCCAGGAAGAGGCATATGAAAGTGCACGATAGACGTACGTAATGGTAAACAAAACACGTTTACGGGGAAATATAAAAGGACCGTTTGGGGAAGATGAAAACACAGGCTACGCAAAAGTATCACACTTTGGACTGAATTTTTAACTGCCATGCATTTTTTATCTGCACAAAAACTGCAAACTGTAAGCATAGACTTATATGTATAATACTAGCGTATGGATTATTGACAGGCTCAATGATACATCGTCTATTCGTGGAAATGAAAAAAACTAAATTAGTGCAACGTGAGTTGGTACAGTTGTCTATGCAGTGTAGTAGGGATCTCCTACAAAATGTCACATTGTGTTATAAATGCGTACAAAAATTACGATAGAGTGTTCTAAAGATAGGCCTGGCATATTTATCATGATACTCGGGACTTAATCGCGTAAAAACTTTTATATTTAAATTTGAATTTAAATACCTCGACGTTTCGGACGCGACGTTGCGTCCATGGTCTCGAAGGGACTGAAAAGGCGGGTATCAACATCTCCTAGCTGCACGGGTTCCTCGAACTACCCGCACTTGGTCTTTTTTATTAGTTTTTTCACCAGGGTTGCCACCAGTCCGACACACAACACTCACAACATCCGGGTGCGGGTAGTTCGAGGAACCCGTGCAGCTAGGAGATGTTGATACCCGCCTTTTCAGTCCCTTCGAGACCATGGACGCAACGTCGCGTCCGAAACGTCGAGGTATTTAAATTCAAATTTAAATATAAAAGTTTTTACGCGATTAAGTCCCGAGTATCATGATAATGTGTGAAAATCGCGAAAGTTTAAATCAATACATGGCCTGGCATATTGTTTCATTGGTAAGTTAAATTGTTTTCATCACACTTGCATGTAACAAGGGTCATGATCATAACATGCAAGCTAACTTGGCTGTAATGCCCTAAATAAAACCCGTGGACTTTGTCTCTTTCTCTTCTCATAATGCCCAAGAGCTGCAATGGCGCAGATGGTGCTGCCCCATCCGCACTTCCTTCAGCGTCGCGTTTCGTCGCAATCGCAAGCAAATACGAATATTCTTTATTGAAAATCACAATACAGTATGTACTTACAAGGAGATTACAATAAAACAGGTATGGTATGCAATAGGCGATCTTATCGCTTAAAAGCGATCTCTTACAGAGAGCCAAAGCATTTATGGAAATCAAGATGAAGAGGCTAATTTAGGTGGCAGAAATTAACAGAAAGGAGAGACAAATGTGATTTAAAATAAAGTATGGTTCATATGAAAATCGAAGTTCGTATCGTATCGTCCCGCTCACTCTCGTGTTAAATAATATTAGCTTGAGAGGGACGGCACGATACGAAGTTCGAATTTTGCACTTCGTAGTCGGGGGGGGGGCAGACACTCACTTCTACTACACTCTAGTAACTAGAGCCACGTTCGTAAAATAATCCCTTACTTTCCGCTTACCGCCCTTAATATACAATATACTATTACACGTTGTCACAAATTGCTTAAGAACCAATGATATTATTATGTCAATATGGTCACAAAACAATCGGAAATCACGTTCTGACTTCGTACCATGCGGTCCCGCTCAAGCTAATATTATTTAATACGAGAGTGAGCCGGAGGATACGGTACGAACTTCGAATTTCGTAGTAGTCCCTCAGACCCCATACTACGAAATTGGAAGTTCGTATCGTATCGTCACGCTGCTCCCCGACTACGAAGTGCAAAATTCAAACTTCGTATCGTGCCGTCCCTCTCAAGCTAACATTATTTAACACGAAACTGAGCGGGACGAACTACGAAGTGCAAAATTTGAACTTCGTATCGTGCCGTCCATCTCAAGCTAGTATTATTTAACTCGAGAGTGAGCGGGACGATACGATACGAATTTCGTAGTATGGGGGCTGAACATTTTAACATTTTTGCGCGTTTTTTTATGTTATGTTCCCCGATTATCTGCGCTTCACTGTGGACGTGCTAATGACACATCTACCTCTTTTTAGACGACTGCCCAAAGAAAAGAAGTGTATTGTTGTGAGTTTCTTTAATTATACGTAAGATCATTGTTGAGAAAAGTAAATGCTTGTTGTTGTGTTGAATACTTTCGAACTTCACTTGCCGCGCATAGACTTGCGGCTTGAGATGAAATGAAAGCTTTCATTGACTGTAAGACTTTAATTTATTTTTCTCAAACGTTGTCGGAAATGTTGTAATTTTACTCGAAGTAACAGAACACGAAGTGCCTTGTTGACGGCCGCATTACATTGCAGGCCCGATTACCTGTCCATAAATCGGATTGCTGGACTGTTTTTCATTTGTTTTTAACTTTTAAAAAGTAAAATAGACCATGTGAACATGTCTGAACAAGTGACATGTCTGATTCATCCAATCCGGTGGCTGTATGCAGGCGTTCTATTCGAAATTTAACATTTTTATCGATGTCTTAAATAGCTTGGCAGTATTAAAAAGAAAAAAAATACTTTTTTAACTAAAAAAAATGGCGGGAATAAAATCACACGTAAACAAGTAACAATAACACACAAAGCCTTGATTTATTTAAAGTTATGCAAGTTATATTAATTTAATACTTTTTAGTGACAAAATCGTGATCATTTGCTTTATAGAAGTCCCCCATGATGAAAATCAGAGGATGACTATTAACAAAAGCAAACTGCTTAGTACCGCTTAAATTTCAATGGAAATATTTAGTCGTTGTGAAACTATTATAAAACAGGGGTAAGGAAATTAATGAATTTAGTCAGTTATTAAGTATTTAATTAAATTCCTTATTTCCTCTTAATGTTTGAGAAAAAATATATATCTGCCACAGCTGGAATAGCAATTGCTGGACTCGTACTTATTAAAAACACACTGTGTGTTTGAACTAAGTTCTCGCTCCAGCAATTGCTCACTTCCCATGCCTGGGCATTATTTAATAAATTTGGCTTGGTTTGATAAATGAATTTTAAATTAACCAACACCAGACTTTGACTTAACATACTTTTGAAAAAATTTAGAAATAAAAAGATGTTTGTAAATTATAATTGCTTTTCTTTATGCCTTTTTTAACATTATTGGTATCGATTAAGTAGATTTATAATGTTTATATGTATATTAAATTGTATAGCAAACCGGCAGCTGACTCCAGTTGAGTATCCTCGTCGTCTCAGAGAACGTCTGTGGAGGCACAAGTAGTGCCACGCGAAGATGGTTCGAAAAATAGTGTATGTTTATGCGATGATTATTGTCGAAATACCATACTTCTTTGGAGAAATTAATAACAACACCCATAGCCCTAAGAAAATCTATACCGAGTAACGTCTCGTTGTTGTCGGACTCGGGGAAGATTAAAAATGGTATGGTGATGATAATTTGTTCCAACCGCACCTGTAACGTCGTAGTGAAAACGTTCATCTCACGTACGTAGCCATCGGCAAGCTTAATTTGCCTCGTCGAAGGCGTGAGCGGGTGGCCTTTACGTAGAAGGAGAGCATATAGCGTGTGACCGGCAATAGTGTTTCGCGGCAGTATCAATCAAATCTGTACCATTTACTCCCAAAATCTCGATTTTGAAAATGGGACGTAAATCGGGACGTTTGACGGGCCTATCGCCGACGCTACATGCTAACAATTCGTCATCATCCTTAATACGTACAAAATTATCATCATGACAGTATAGTAAATTAACATCATCAGTAAAATCACTAGTTTTAACATCAGCTGAATTTTGTGAAAAATCCAACTTTTTACAATACTATTGAATTAAGAAATGTATTTATTGCAATAATTCAGTACAAGTAATTCAAATATCATTAAACCTAAGCTAAAACATAAAGTACTTAATACAATTAACTAAAATCAAGTAACGGGCATTTACATGGAAATACATCAGCAACAGGCCTCGTTAACTAGCTTAACCTAAATTACAGAACATCATCAGCAACATGCTGCGTCAAAAAACCCTAACCTAAAACCCCCCACCCCGCATCGTACCCGGCTCAAAGGTCCCCATAATACCAGCAGCATTACCCCGCTGAATGGCAATGGAGACCTGTTGCACCAAATACGACCCAGAGCGAGGGTCACAGCCCTTGTCTCGCAAACGACGGCCTAGCTCCCTGAACAACTCGCGAGCCTCAGTGCCCCAGGACCCAGCCGTCTCGACCGCGACCGGCACAAAATCATACGCCGATTCCAGAGCGGAGTATTTAGTGTGCTTCAATTTCGCGGCATTCTCCGCCGCGGAACCCGCACGCCTCACGGTCTGACCCAAGTGGGACGCAGCAAACGTGCTGACACAAGTCGCATCCCACAAGAGACAACGGCCCCTCCGCCATGGAATCAGCGTAAGACCGTCCGGCCTTTTACCGTCTGTACGGCTCAAACCCGGCTCCAAAACGCACGGCACATGAACCGATACCATTGCTCGACGAACAATCTCATTGATAGAATGATGTCTCGGAAACCGCCCAGAACATCTCTGGCAACTGAGCCCGTGGTGCCCATTCTCCTCCACCATAGCTCCACACACACAACGGTGCACCTCGCACACCTTCGCACCCAGCCTAAGCGCAGCTGCTATCCTCAGAGAGTCGTTATCCAGCAACGTACCCAGCTGAGGCGATGGCAATGCGTGCAACCAAGCACCCGACTCCGGCTGTGCCAGGGCCTTTAAGCGCGCCAGATCAGCCCCCGCGGCACCCTCCAACAATGAAGCGAACGCTTTTCCGCACCATAGGTCGTCCCACTGTCTCTGCGCAAAAGGATTTCCAGGTCGCTCGTTGCCCGGGAACAGAGTTGACCACCTCGCAAGCGCCTCCGACACAAATGGAACAGAGATATTGCCACCATCAACTGGAAAAATGCGAGTGACAAGATCGGCCGTTCCATGAGATGATGCAAGGAAAGCGGCAACCCCAACATCCTGAACCCGGCGTATTCCTAATCCACCGAAACGGACAGGAAGAGCTGCCTGAACCCACTGAGTCTCGTTTAACTCAACGTTAAGAACGAACTCCAACGTTCCCTTTAACACGTCGTCCACCTCTTCGCACTCATTAGCAAATAACCAAGTAGGAGACGTTCTAAGCAAGTACGTCATCCGAGGCATGGCAAAACAGTGTCGCAATAGCGTCAAAGAGACGTGGGACGACAGTTGGAGCAAATGGTCGCGCGCTGATAAAAGTGCATCCCTTTTAACGTAAAGGGCCGCGCTAATCCCTTCCGGGAAAATGGGAGCTCCCAATAAGGCAAAGGATGACTTATCCACCGATTCGATACCAGGCAACAAAGACCTAAGAGCTGTCACGGACGGCCCCCTTGCAGAACCACAAGAAAAGAGCTCACATTTACTTGGGTTGATCTCCAACCCGACTTCCTTCAAAGCCGGTATGAGCCTTCCCAAATCCTCGATAACGCTATCCACGCTCCCCCCAATAGTACCATCATCAAGATACCACACATTAAGAGGGCTATTCACCGTGACTATAATCTTTTGGATAGCTAAGCAAAAAATTAGAGGCCCCAAAGGATCGCCCTGTTGAGCCCCGACCTGAGAAGAAATCGAATGACTTCCAAAGTAAAGGTTAGTAGGAGCAGAATAGCACTGGTACAAAAAGGGATAGAGAGACGGCACAAGGTCAAAGACTTCCTTTTACAATTACATGCAAAATCGGACTTAACACACTTATGCATTGCACCGTTAAGCGTAGGTTTACCCTTAGGGTCATTTTGTAAACGAACATCATTTTTGGTGTGGACAACATTTTGTGAAAAATCGGACTTATCACACTTTACCTGCGGGCAGGTCATCGTAGCGTCATTGAATTTGCGAACAAAAAAATATTACATTTACATGCAAAATCAGACTTGTTGCACTTTTGCATTACACCGTTACAACAAGTACACGGAACGTTATGTGATAAATCTGACTTACTGCACATTCCCTGGGGACAATTATGCGAAAATGTTACGTCCTTGATTTTGTGACACCGAAATTGATCACAATTACATACAAAATCAGACTTGTTACCTTTTCTCTGTGGACGGGCATGAGCTACATCAACTTTGTAAGTACAAAAATTCTCAGAATTACGTACGAAATCGGACTTTTTACATTTCGGTATAGCGCCGTTACAATAAGTAGACGATACTTTGTTATCATTAATGGCACAACAGGTATCATTGTCATTAACGTTGCATACAACATTTATACTTTTCGCGCCATTTTGGTAATTATCCAAACAAAATAAATGACGATCGTGATCATGATTGTATGCATCGTTCGTGGACAAATTGTCTGATTGACAGCTCTTTGACAAATTGTCCGATTGACAGAACTTATTTTCACAAGAAATACCAGTTGGGAATTTATGATTATAGTCATTGTTTACGGTACCAATCGAACGGTTTTGAAATTTACTATCGCGCACAGGTAATTCGACACTATAGAACTTTTCAGGCATATTTACGGCATTGTCACTCGAGTTATTATGATTAAAACACTCACCTCTGTCCTCCAACTTACGACACTGTTCTCCTAGGTGACCGTACCGCTTGCAGTAGGTACAGTAGGGTCGCGCGGTACCGGAGGCCGGGGTCGTCAGGGAAGCACGAGGGCCTCGCTGTGGATGCTCGTCGCTCTTCTTCGCCCATGGAGTCTTCAATATTTCTAGCATGATGTAGTAACGCTGCGAATGTAGTAAATTCCTCTCTGCGGAGTCGTTTTCTTATTCGCACGTTTAAAAGGCCATAAATCATGTCTAGCCTTACTTTTTCATTTAAATCGTTGTTAGGTAGCCTTGACAACAGAGCGCGCGCTTTCGCAACGAACACATCGGTATTCTCGTGCTGTTGTTCGGTTGTGAATAAGTCGCGGTAAACCCTATGGGGCGGCCGTCGGTCGCCGTAGGCGCTTCGTAGGTTATGAACGACCTCGTCCCATGTAGATACTTGATTTTTAATGCCCTGCCACCAGGTGGCAGCATCGTGAGTCAGCAACATCGACATACCTTTTATAGCATTATTATCTGTTACGTTAGCGCACTCTTTATAGCTTTCTACTGCGTCTATAAATCCTTCTATAGATTCTGTAGGTGCGCCGCTAAACACAGCCTTACAACGCGCAAAATTACCATTTTCGGTGAACACCGGCGCGGGAGTCGAGGTCACCGCGCGGTGGCCGAGAACACTGTCCAGGATTTCCTTTATAGCGTTGGTTTGCGTTCTTTGTAGGCTTTCTAGGAGCATGGAAACACTCTGCTGTGAGAATGTTGCGTCAGCATTTCGCGAGGCGGCGTAGTGACTCGGATCGGGGGAGTGGGGAATGCCTGTTGCATCATCCCCGTCGACGTCATGCTGGGACTCCTGGTGTTCGTGCTGATGCTGAGGTGGCGGTGGCACAGAGGAATGGGGAATGCTCGATGCATCGTCTCTGTTGCCATGCGAAGTCAATGGTTGGCGCGGGAGGCACGATTTCTCGTTGCTCTTCGTCGCTGTGGATGTCTTGCTGTCGTACCAGGTTTGCTTTACTTCTGGTACGCGTTGTCATCACTATGTGGATAGTTCGTACCTACGCGCAACACGAACACGCAAGTTTAGGTAGGCACGGAGTCGTACGGAGTTCGACACTTACGAAAGTCACTCACTCACTTCACTCACGAATCGTTTCTGCTTTACCACTAATCCACACACTGTTGGGACGCCAGATATAGTAATCCCACTGTTGGGACGCCAGATATAGTACTGGGAACTACTTAGAAGGGGTGCGCCACTGCCGGCAGGCAGAAAATGAGAAACTCAGGGGTGTAATTCGGTACTTTACTATATTACGAAAAGCTATGGATTAGTGGATAACAGATAAACAGTACAGATGGTTATTATCTAACACTAAAGACACGCGGTCGCTTTACGGCGCGAGCGTCGTACGTAAGTATATGCGCGGGAGCCTGTAACATGCAGTCTCTCTATCGCGGTTCGAACTCGACTCGCGGGCGGCGTCGGCGCTTGAAGCATGCCGGCCGTTACAGAGCGGGGAGCGGGAAGTGGAGAGGGGTACCGCGGTAACACCTATTACTATCCGGTAATATCTATTTACCAAGTAATAGGTCGATTCAAAATTCAAAATTTTATTCAGCAAATAGGCAGTTGAATGCTCTTTTACACGTCATTTTTCGAGTCTACCAGCGCTTTCGGAAAGACCATGATTGCCAAGAAGAATGCGCCACAAGAAACTTGGCACAGTCATTTTTTCTAAAAAACAAGTTACATCAGATCTTACAATACGTAACCACATAAATTACACAAAGAAAGCTCACTCTATCATTAAAAAAAAATAAAGAGAAAAAAAAAATACCGTATTTTAGAAAAAAGTGTAAAAAAAATTTATTAGGACAGCAAATCCAGAACACTTTAATTTATTGGCACGTTTTAACTGAGCAGGAGATGTATAGGGTCTCCAGGTCAAATATCTTTAGAATTACAAGGGGATGTATAGGGTCCCAGAATTAATACTATAATATGATACTTAATCTAAATGGCTTAGAGATATATAGTCTCTAGGGTCAATTTAAACTAAATTCAAAATCAGCAGAGGTGTAAAACGCCTCCACGGTCAAATAATAAGTATAATAATACATATACATAAACTGGAGATGTATATGGTCTCCAAATGTCAAATAACAAAATTGATGATATATACATTTCATGTCAATTATATATAACTAGTACGCAGCGGACAACGGCAACAGAGCCAGACACCATACACGAATATCTTCGGGACGCAGCCAAGTCACATTGGTGTCCTAATTATCATCTGTTTTCAACCTTAGCCACGTGGTATCATCACATAAGTATTCATCCACTTTGTAGTATGCTTTTTTCAGGAGAGCGGTCTTTATGTAGCTTTTGAATGAATTGTGAGGCAATTCCCATGCATCTACAGGCACTTTATTGTAGAACCTCACGCAATTTCCCAAAAACGACTTGCTGACTTTTCGTAGACGAAATTTAGAGACGGCAAGTTTATGCTTATTTCGAGTGTTGAAACCATGCACATCCGACACTTTTAAAGTTTTGATGTTCTTATGTATATACAATATTACATCATATATATACTGAGATGCCACTGTAAGGATGTCGATTTCTTTAAAGCGTTCTCTAAGTGAATCTCGGGAGCCAAGATTGTAAATGGACCGGACCGCCCTCTGCTGCAGGATAAAGATTGTCTCTATGTCGGCCGCCTTGCCCCAAATTAGGATGCCATAAGACAATGCTGTGAAAAGAACTGAAGTAAACTAACCGCGCAGTTTCTACATTGGTGAATTGTCGGATTCTTCGTACAGCATAAGCGGCAGAGCTCAATCTACCAGCAAGACCAGATAGGTGTGAGCTCCATTTCAAATTGCGATCCAAGGTAAGCCCGAGAAAAACAGTCTCGTCCACGAGGTTCAGCTTCTCTCCATTTAATCTGATATTAGTGTCAACCTGTCTTACATTAGGCAACGAAAATTTTATACATTTCGTTTTGGCTGCATTCAGTAGTAAATTGTTCGCAGTAAACCACGGTGGTATAACTTAGAACAAAATGTACACTGTAGCGTGGGGGCGCTCAAAAAAAGGTGAGACCAAATAAAAATCAGTTTTAGTTCAGCAGTTACAAAATGTAATACAAAAAAAACTAGCGTCCCCGTAGACAATAATTCCTCTAGCGTGAGGTGGGGGGGAAAATCACTCTCTGGTATAGCGCGCGGGCGCGCGAACTTCACGACCGCGGCGGGAGCGCGCAACATATCCGTCGCGTAAACAAACACCGGCCGAGCCAATAGGTGGCGCTACAACACCAGTTATAAAAAGGTACTCTGTGATGTACACTTCGTTGTCCAGCTAATTTCAGTAGTCACTCAAGTTACATTGTATAGTATATACTTAAGTAATATTCTATTTGGTTGGGTTATAGACATGAAGTTGTTGTCACACGTCGATAGGTGGTGCTAATATCAATATAGTTTATATTGGAGCTTTAAATTTTGGAATAAATATTTTATTTTCGCTTAATAAATGCTTTCATTTATATTTCCTTGTTTAAAAATGCGATTATGCTAATTAATTATTTTGTGAGCACTGGTAACATCGACCTTTTTTAATTATTGTAATGTCTTATCTAAAATATCATTACACGCATGAGTTTTTCTTACGCTAAAATATTATATAGAATATTCTATAGACACTGGTTGAGCTAACGTAGCATATCTGCAAGTAAACCCTATTAAAATGGGGCGAAAACTTAGATTTTTAGTAATTCAGGAGGTTTTGATATTTATTTAGATTTTTTTGTTTACTAAAAACAACGTACAGTGAAGGTATAAGTGGAACGGAACGAATGAATAATGGCCGCGATTATCTCTCTAATCTGTGGTTTTTCACATTCACCGGGTGTCTAAGTTGGAGTATATTATGTTACTCTATGGTTGGAGTTGGAATGCCTGATAAAAAGAAAATGTGTAAAAAATAAAGCACTGAATAATTCTCAGTACGGCAACGGGTACGGTTTGGCTATAGGGATGCCCGATACGTTGCCTTGTATCGATATATCGCATCGTAATGTATCGCAACTGATTGTATCGATACACCTTAAAAAGCGTAACCCTTTGTATCGATATTGCAAATATCGATTGAAAATATCGCATAGGATTTTTCAAGTAAAATTCATGATTGTATCGAATATGAATTTGTTTTTTTAATTATAAGTGAAAGAAAAGTGCAAAATGATAAAAAGACATAGCGATTAAAACTAAAAAAAAAAATGGGCAACGTATTAGGTTAGGTTTAGCAGACACTAGACTCTCGACGGTTACCGTAATTTCTTTACAAATTCCACTTTATTTAAAATCTAAACTCTTGAGTAATAGTAATTTGGACAATCGTTGTGGTTCTAGTCTATTCATAGATAAAATATTATTTTAAGTAAGAACTACGCGACCAAAACGTTACGATATTTTTGATCCGATATGGCGGCAAAGCGATACGATACAGGCAAATATCGCATTGACGTATATCGATACAAAATATCGCGGTATCGCATTCCGTTGTATCGATACATTAAAATATCGATACGTATTGGGCATCCCTACTTGGCTACGGCTTCGCTTCACGTACCACGTAGATAGATTATATTATATTGTTCTCAATTGTTCACTTTGGATTACACGACACGCCCGTATATGCTGTCATATCATACCATACATAACATAATCATTAATAAAAATCTACTTTTTAGTTTCGTGTGAGTCGTTAAAATAAATTGTGTATATAACTTTAATCTGATATCATGGATAAGTGGACTAATGTCTGTCGTTCGTGCCTGGTCCAAGCAGAGTCGTTTTCATACTATATTTATGAAAACGTTAGTCCTGAAATCTATTCGTTTTGCACTTCTATCGAGGTTTGTTTTTTAGTTTTTTTAGGAAAGTATAATACATGATCATATTTTGTTATTTTAACACATTGAAATGTGTATATGGCGGAGTTTTTTTTTATTTCGGAGCTACGTTTTAGGTCAAACAAGATGAACTACCGAAATCACTGTGCACTTGGTGTTATGATCTCCTCACACAATTCGCACAATTCAAGAAGACCTGTCTTCAGTCAGAAAACAAACTACACGGCTATTCCAACAGTTTGAAATTGGAAAACGAGACTGGAGTAAAGTATGTGGAAATCGAAATAAAAAATGAGAAAATTGATAATCTAGAGGTTACTGCAGTTTTAGTGAACGCAAACGATAAGTTAAATAATGGTGAGTGAATTATTTTCGTTAAAACTACACAAATATGTTTACTGTAACAATCTGCCTGCTTTCCAAACTTTGTCTAGGCTGAGGCTACCTTTATGAAATGAATACAAATTGTTAATACTGCTACTTAATATATTATGTCATCACTTACTTGACAGTCAATATTCTGTTGATTTCCAGATCCATCAAATGCTAATATTTATGGAAACTCCCAAGTGCAGAAGGAAACTGTCCTGAAGTAATACACTTTTAAATTTTTAATGGTCTTCAATCTTTGATCAAGCAATAATTAAATCTATCTGTTTTGTTTTGTGCCTTTAATGATAATCATGATTGATAAATTACAGAAGAGAGGCCAGTAACATCAACCGTAAAAGTGTAAAAACCAGAAAGCCGAGGGTACAGAAAAGACCATTAAACTACACTTGTCAGTTGTGCAGGAAACAGTTTGTGCTCAAAGAACGATTTGAGGCACACAAGCTAAAACATGAAGGAAACACAGTAAGTCAATATGAATTTTTTTTATAAATTTTTTTTAGCTTGCACTTTATTCATCAACTATTTGAAGGGGTATGTCGGAATATGGGTAAGTATAATTTTTACTTATTTCCTGAACTTGTGTCCCCAACTTTTGGGTTATGTGAGAATAGAATAGTCTCATGATAAACCAAAACTTTTGAATTTTATCTTTAAATATTTTATCACTTTGCATATCTTTGACATTTAGTGGTAATTTATAATTATAAATAATAATTAATCTGTAATAAGTGATTGTTTTTCTCTAGTATTGTTTCAGGGAGGTCAAGTTTATGGGTTTGACAAGCACTTGTACAATTTTTGTATAAATGTAGGTTTTTCCTGACAAATGTAGCAGTTTCTAGAAAATATAGGGTTAGGAGGATCAATATTTTAAGATTTTTAAAATGTGTTTTGCAACTTTTTGTTTGGTGAATATTGGTGAGAATCCTCAAGCACTTCTTCTGCATTATGAACGAGCTGGTGCGAGTCGATGCTGTGCCCCCACAGCAGCAGCTCGTAGCGCAGCCAGGCTGCCGCTTGTGCGTGGTACGCTGCCAGCTCACAAGCATTGATGGTATCGTCCGTGATGCTCATGGAAGTTTAAATGTTAATCAGTCCTTATGTATGTATGTATGTAAATCCTTTATTGCACATAATATTACAAAACAGTAGCAATAAATGTACCAAAACAAAAAATGTTGTACAAAGGCGAGCTTATCCCTAAAAAGGGATCTCTTCCAGCTAACCTGGTAACTGAGGAAAACTTGGCAAATAATTAGGCAAACAGTCAAATTACGCGCAAGAAAAGAATAAGAAATAGTAATCAATAAAAATACACATCATAATAAATATATATATAACAATAACTATGATAAATACAACATATCTAAACAGCACAACAATGTACACAGATCTACACTTACACACAAACGCATACAACAACATAACCATCACCTCAGGAGTCTTTACCAAGCCACAGTTTCTTCAACCTTTCCCTAAATGATGCCACAGACGGGGACTCTCGAAGTGATAAAGGTAGTTCGTTCCACAGCTTAATGGAGTGGATACTGAAAGATTTAGCATATGAACGCGCCTTGTTTGGCGGGAAGGCAAGTGTGAGGTTGGAGCTGGATCGCAAACGATGCCCGACTCCAGTGGCCATGTAGCTAAATCTTTCAGATAAGTATGAAGGAGAGGAAGGATTAAATAGGACATTGAAAAGGAGACACAAGACATGAATGTCTCTGCGACGTCGTATAGGGGCAGCCAGTTAAGCTGCTCTTGAAACTGTGAGACATGATCGTACTTACGCAGGCCAAACACGTATCTTATGCAAACATTTTGCAGCCGTTCGAGCTTGTCAAGCAGCTCCTCCCTCAAGTCAAGAAACGCAATATCACCATAATCAAGGAGAGGCAAAAGTAGTGAGCGGGCAAGGGAAAGTTTTGTGGGGATGGGAAAGAAGTTTTGGAGGCGCCTCAAGGAGTGAAATGATGCAAACAATTTACGGCTAATTTCATTTACGTGAGCTGTCCAAGGAATTGTCTGGTCCATGATAATATCTAAATTCTTAACATTAGAGGAAAAGGGATCGAGGGCCCATCAAATAAAATGTTAGGTAGTATCACTTCAGACAAGTCTGCCAACAAAATGAGGATTACCAATAATAATGGCCTGTGACTTTGCAGCGTTAACCTTAAGGCCAAACCCGCTCGGCCCAACCACGGATGGAGTCCAGACCTGTATTAATTTGGCAAATCAGCGAAGGTAGCTCATCGAAACCAGCCGCCGTATATATCTGCAGGTCATCAGCATACAAGTGATAAGATGAAAGAAGAGATGTAGTAATACCGTTGATAAAAATGGAAAAAAGAAGAGGACTTTAAACTCCCCCCTGAGGAACACCAGCAGTGAGGTCACACCACTCCGAGAAGCGATCATCAACCTTAACTCGCTGGCGCCTTCCAAAGAGGTACGCCTAGAACCATGAGATAGCAGTTGGAGAAAAATTTAGGTTCTGGAGGATCCCGATAAGTATATCAAAATCTACGTTATTAAAAGCACTACTAAAATCTAAAAGAACCAGAACAGTAAGCATTTTAAGCTGAATACTATGACGAATGTCATCAGTGACCTTTACCAAAGCTGTGACTGTGCTATGCCCGGGGCAGAAACCGGACTGGAGAGGATTAAAAAGGTTATGTCTGTTGAGATGGGACGACAGAAGACGATTAACAAAATGCTCGATAACTTTTGATAGGAGTATTGATATTGGACGATACTGGCTAAAGGATGATGGATTTGAGATTTTTGGTAGAGGAATTACATGAGCCAGTTTCCACATTAAAGGAAAAGTGCCTGAGGAAAAGGAAAAGTTGATGGTATTTGAGAGAACAGGAGCAATGTGATCCGCCGCGAGCATTAGCATATCCAAGCCAAGGCAATCCTCACCAACAGCCCTCGTCTTAATGGTTTTGAGAAAAACAAGAATCTCTTGTGGAGAAATGCTACCAAGTTCAAAAACAGGACAGTCAGGGCGTGGTGTACAGGCCAATACAGACAAGGTACGTTGTTTCACGGATGGCACCAACGTAACCGGAGAAGTACTGAAGTGCTTATTCATAGCATCAATATCAAGCAAACCAGGAGAACTTTGTTGAATTTTGCCGACCCCTAGCGATTTCAAAAATTTCCACAACTTTGGTGGTGGACAGCCGTCGATAGACTTATGTATATATTTTCGCTTAGCATTTCTACAGACTCTATTGCAGCGGCTGCGTAACGAAATGAAGCTGAGACGATTTTGTTCAGAAGGGGCGCAGCCGGGGGGGGGGGCTCCCACGGTGTCAGCTGCGAAGTCGGCAGCGGGCCCGGCCGCGGGGTCATCAGCGAGACCGGCAACGGGATCAGCACGGGGTTCGGCAGAGGAGTCAGCGGAGGAACCGGCGTCACTATCAACGCCGGACACGGACTCGATCACTGGCATATCCGGGGGCGGCAAGTCCTGAAGTTCTGCAAGGGAGGTGACTCTTCGTCGTGTTTGGTCACGGTACAGCACGACAATTCGGCCATCACTCGTCCAGCTGTTTTTGACTCCATATATATGTCGAGCCTCAAAAAATGTGGCATGTCGGGCAGTTGTCAAAAACTCTGAGAGTGTCAACTTTGTACCTTTAAGCCTCTTCTTGACAGTCCATATGGCATCCCTCATCTGTTGACTGGCAAATTTGATGAGGATAGGCCTTGCCTTTGAGCATCCCCGGTCACGGCCTAGGCGATGGCAAGCATTGAAGGAGCCAGCGGTGATTTCAGAAACCTGCAAGTCCCGCTGACAGAGCTCAATGACCAGCTCCATCACCTCCTCCCTGTCAGTTTCTTGGGCTCCATGCAGCAAGAGCGTTGTGGACCGAGACCTCATCTCCTGCTCCTCAAGGGTCCTCAGAACCAGTCCCAACTGAGCCTGCAGCCCCTCCACCGCACTCCAAATGAAGGATTTGAAGCTCTGGTATTCGTCTGAAGTTGATATGCCAGCATCAGCATCAGACACATGTGGGGACTCCCTGGACCCCTCAAATGCCATCCGGGACGAGAACATCGCCTTCATCTCATCCATGCTCCTCTGCAGCTGCGTCAAGTGATCCATTTCTGTTATTCGTGCAGGTTAACACAATGACTTGCACAAATGAATTAGTGTTTACAAACTGTTTCAAAAGATGTTTAGTGGTGATGAAATCAGCTGAGGGTGGCAATCGAGGTACTATTAACACATGTTTGTATTAATTTTAATGTTTTAATACTTGTTTATATTTTTCTTAAATAGATTATGATGTGCAAAAAAACTCGAGTTGTTGATTATTCGCCTACCCACCGAAGAAAAAAACAGACATTATATAATCAATAAATGAATATAAAACATAGAGATTGTTCTGTAATGATAAGTCCGCTTTTTGCTGTCATGTATTTTCTGGCCCCTATTTCACAAATGTTACATATGTCAGTACACAATGACAATTCAATCTACTTACATTTCCTTAATACTTGTTTATATTTTTCTTAAATAGATTATGATGTGCAAAAAAACTCGAGTTGTTGATTATTCGCCTACCCACCGAAGAAAAAAACACACATTATACAATCAATAAATGAATATAAAACATAGAGATTGCTCTGTAATGATAAGACCGCTTTTTGCCGTCATGTATTTTCCGGCCTCTATTTCACAAATGTTACATATGTCAGTTCACAATGACAATTCAATCTACTTAAATTTCCTTACCAATATAAAGCGCACTAGAACAAAAACTCTTCAAATCTGCAATTAACACCTGTCATTATAAAGTGACATTGGAAAGGTTGGTGAAATAGGGGCCTGTTGTATGTTCGCTGTTTTGTTTGTTTTTTGGTGTTCAATAAAGAGTTCTTGTATTGTATTGTTAACATTTTTTCAGGCACCAATACAGTGCAAATCGTGCGACAAAACCTTTGCTACATGGAGCGGCTTGCAGCGACACGAGAAAACGGACCACTCCTCTCATAGCTTCAAAGATGTTACCTGCACAATATGCTACAAAGTGTACAAATCACCATATACATTAAAGATCCATTACAGGATCCATGAAGACCGCAAGGTGCAGATATGTGATGAGTGTGGGAAACAGTTTAAGACCGCTTTAATTTTGAAGGTAAGGTTTTTGAGCTTTTTTACTTCTGATCGCCTAGTGAAATCGCCGATCAAAAAATACGTCTCGATCGCGTTTGCGTTAGTGTCAAATACTATGACAATAGTTTGTTGTCGATACGCGCCACTAGAGGCGCTGCCACGCCTGCAGTTTATGCGAACGCGATTGAGATCTTTTCTTGTGTCGAAAATTATACTGGACACTTGTTGCATTTAAAAGTGATAATAATGATAAGATAATAACTGAAGTGCCTCTAAAGTCTTAAACAGCATGTTTTTACCTAACGCGCAAATTATCCACAGAACCACTTGAAAACGCACATAATAAACCGTCAACCCAGTTTTGCCTGCCAACATTGTGGGAAGAAATACCTAAGCAAGGGAACCCGCGCGATGCACATACTCCACAGACACTCTGAGAAACGATACATATGTCACTACTGCAACTACCGTTTCGGTGACAAAGCTAACCTTATCAAACATATAAAGCTCCATGAAGGGACACAAAAGATATATAAATGTGACATGTGCTTTAGAATATTAGCCTCATCAGGATCTTTAGTTGAACATAAAAGAATTCATACTGGTGAAAAACCATTCTTATGCAACTTTTGCCCGAAGACATTTGCATCTAAGTCTGTGCTGGTGACTCATCAACGGGTACATACGGGAGAAAAGCCTTTCAAGTGTGTTGTGTGTGAACAGAGCTTTGGCCGACGAGAGTCCTGGAAGAGGCATATGAAAGTGCACAATAAAATTTAGTGACACGATAGTTGTTACATGTATATAACAAATTGTGGAAATTATGGGGCTTAAACCCTTTCAACGCCAGCGACGCATACAAAAGTTGTCATCCACACGCCAAGTTGGCATAACGTCAACGCGGAATTAAACCTTAAGCATACGTCCGTAGCGTAGGTCGCACTTACACTGGGCAGCCGGACGCCTATAAGCGTTGGTGGCGTCGTAGGCACGTCGGCTCATGACGCCTTTAGGCGTTCTTGCGTTCAAAGGGTTAAATTATGCAACAAGTTACAATATTCGCGAGGAGGTTTGACGGGGGGCGGGGGGGGGTGAAGGAGTTTTTTAATTAATTAATTAATAATAAAAGTAAACTAATTATTGTATTCCATGTCTCACGAAGGAGGGTGAGTCCATGAGCCCTCCTTCATGACAAAATAAAAAATGCATAAGTAAACGAGATTTAGATTTTTATTTACTTACCTAGATTTAAATTAGACATTCGCTTGCTATTCAATTGTTCTATAGTTATAAGGAGCATTCGAAATAAATATGTTTAACACATTATTGTATTTTCTTGTCAACCATCGATCCGAAAACATTTGATACTCTGTTCTCCTCGACTTCGTTTGCGTAAAGTTCGGTTCTCGCCATCCCGCGGGAATTATGCAATTTTCCGGGATAAAAGGTAGTCTATAATGTTAATGGTGGTTATAAGCTATCCGCAAAAATACGTCCAGCCGTTTCAGCGTTAAAAGGTAAAATCTCGTCTGTCCCCGTCGGGGACGGGGAATGTAATTCTACATTATTAAAAAAAACCGGACAAGTGCGAGTCGGACTCGCGCATGAGGGATCCGTAAAAATATTTTAACACTTTTCCCCAGTGTTTTAAGTTGTCCAGTGTTAGCAGAGCCCTGCTTCCTAAATTTACGCAGTGTGGGGTTATTTTATTTTGGTCTATGACATACAGACAGACGTAAAAAAATTCAAGTTTCTAGTACAACTGGAAGTACCCTTTAGTTTTTTACAGTACGGCAATTTGTATGGAAACAACCTTTTTAATGACTATCTTTTGATTGCGTTGACATAGAAGTTTGGTTTTTTCACAGCTTCAAGGGACTATAGGCTTTATAGTATTTGGTATTAATTTCACCCTGCTACCTCCACGCGTTCCAGAGAAAAAGGGTCTTAACAGACGGACAGAAGAACAACAAAAAAGAATTCCGTTTTTTCCTTTTGAGGTACGGAACCCTAAAAAAGATATCAGTATACACAGTTGTTGAATTTGTAACTGGAATGAAACTTGATTACTGGTACAAAATAATCATTCAGGTACTTCCACTGAGATAAAACATAAACGCCACCAGATCCCCTAGCACGCTAACGTTTATCCACAGCATTTGTCCCTCTCGCACTTGCTTATTTGTTAGAAAGTGACGAACGCTTTGTTGTGGATAAAATTTACCGTGCTATGGGGTCAGATTTCAGTAGGTACAGTAGGCATCAGAAATAAGTGTCTGTATGAACGAGATGTTCAATATTTCATGTACTTACCCTACGCTTTTGACAATAGTCGCATTAAATTAATTTTAAGCACCTAGTCTTCGATCAATAATTATAATTACAGAGATAACAGTCGCGAACAAAAACAAGGTAAAAATATGGCACCGTTCTCAGTTTGCTATCGACTATTTTGATCTAGTATAATCCTTAAGATATTACAATAACATGCAATAAATAAGAGCTCACTCTACAAGTGAGCTGTGAGCCGTTATTTGCCGACCCGTTTTCGACGTTCTGATCCAACATCTTGTAATTATTGATCGAAGCACCTAGTCAATAAGATCGACTAGCTAAGGCCCAATATAATTTACAAGTAATAATTTTATTGTTGAACAGGTTGATATGATATGTATTGTAACAATCAAATGTGGCCGGAAGATTTTTTTTTTAAAAGATTTCAAATGCTGTCAATGGCTTCGTGCGGTTGCTTATCAGTGGCGCAGCTAGCATAAGGGGTTCTGGGCACAGTGCAGATATTTTAGTGTCATCTGTACCAAATTTCGGCACCATAGGCCGACATGGTTAATTAGTACCGAATCACTTCGATTTGTCTATGAAACACTATGTCCATTTATTTAAATTGTGAATTTTCTGAAAAGGCCTAAATGGTAAAATACCCAATCAGCCAATAGTCCATTAAGAGGAAACACTACGAGAGAGGCTTTTGAAAAATAGGTATTTTAGTCAAGTATTGCCGTCTCGATTCCGGGCCGCGGGTGATGTCAGCCCGCTATGCCGATGTAAGCGTAAGCTGTCGTGTGCGTGCGAGGCTCCGAACTCCGAATAATAATAATGTACGGACCCACATTGCACTCGCGCGCGGCTTTATTATCACCGCTCAATCGTTCTTAGTATTTTTAACAGTCTTCAAGAAAAGGAGGAGATTCTCAATTTGACTGTTTTTTCTTTGTAGTATGTTACGTGATTGATTACTATTATTTTACCTAATTAAAGACGAAACTTACTCATGCGTGGTTATAGGGACGCGCCATTTTTGCAAGCTTTATATTAACTTGCAATGTATGATGTAGTTATGTCTGTATGTAATGTTTGGGATCAAAATTTTCAAACTTTAACCACTTCCAGTAGTCGGATCGACTTGAAATTTGGCAAGGATATGTAGGTTGGATGATAATACAATAATTTGGTACTGAAATAGGGGAGACAGGGGCTTGTTTTAACGGGGGTAGGTGTTAACAAGCCTGTAAATAGCAACTAAACTAAAATAAATGAAACGGAGTCTTGATTTCACCGTTGTGCTACCTTGGGTTGTGCCTACCGACAGGTAAATTACCGATACGTAAATTGATGACCGATCGCCGCGGTGTGATTGTCGCGAAATCGCGATTCCTGAACGAAGGTGAGTCATTAAGATTTATTATGTTGGCAACTTAGTTCAGAGATTAAGAGGAAAGATCGATGGCAGTTATAACTGAGATTAAGATTGTTTATGGATTTTCACTTTGACAGTTGTAGAAGAGAGAGACGAGACAGATTTAGATAAAACGCTACCCCACAGACGCCCTGTATCTGGAAACTAAACTGTTGAGAGTGCGGCAGCTTTTCATCTTGAAAGCATTTACACGCACTCATAGTTACATAGTCAACTCTCCACATTATGAGTTGATGCTGAGCAAGCGTAACTTTAAATGTAGTCTGCCTCCATTTAGATCCGCGTTAGCTAGGAAATCTCTAGTCTACTCCTACCCTCGCACCTACAACAGTATCTGCAGAGTCTGCGATATTAAGTTTCTATCGGTTTCCAGGGCTAAAGTAGTAATAAAAAAATAATTTAGTCACTTTATCTTACATAGATACGGAAAAACTTGTAAGTAATAAAACGTAAAAATAAAATACATCCTGTTGGAGTTCTTTTTGTACGGGATCAACACGTAATTTACTATTCATAATTTAATACACATGCACAAACACACACACACGCACACACACACACACACTAACACACGTTTGCATGCTCGCTCCTATACTTTATTTATCCGTTAGTTATCATTGTCAGCATCAAACTTCCTGACGTCAAACTTACTGTAGTTATTGAGTAGGTATTAACCTTTTGCATGCACCTCCACCGTTGATTCAATTGTATCACAACCATAGCGCCCATCTGTTTTGTAACTTAGAAACTAGGTATGTTGTTAATCGCTCTCGCAGACGCCCAAGATACAGGCTCAGCCTAGTTTGGAGTCTGATGGATATTTCCCTTTGTAAAAACTGCTTATCTAAATAAACTATTTGTATTTGTATAAAAGGAATTCAGATGTGACGAGAATGAAGCTGAGAGCAGCACATGAAATGTAAAATGTAAGAGTTTACGAGAACAATAAATAACCACCTGGTGAGTCCTTATAAATTACTAATAGAGAAAGGAATACGTTGAGAGGTTATGTAAGAGTAAATATAATGAATCTGGTGGTTCAGGGAAGGTCTATGGGGAAGGTGGAGGACCCTCCAAGGGGACCACAAGGTCCTACGGATTGAGGTGGAAGAGATACCGGGAATGGAATGGTTTGGACCGCTAATGGGAGAAGTTTACCACAATGAAGTGGCTCTTGGTTCTACTCATGCTTCCGTTCCTGGCTTTCATCTATTGTGTTGAATAGAGCTGATTAATAGCTTGGAAACCTTTCAACGTAGGCCGATCTAATAATTTGTCGCATTAAATTCAACAACATATGAATCTAGGCATAAGATTTTATTATGAGAAATATGTTGATCACCCTGCTATAAAACGTGTGGCGACAATCAGAGGGCAAGGATTCCCTACCTGCCTTGTATCCTGGTGTACCTTGCTACATAACTTAACTAACTCTTTCGCTCAACAGCGCAACTCGGGCTACTGTTGATAACAAAAGTCATCCTAATTATACTTACTTACTTAAAATCATCTAAAAAAATAAATCGAAATCTCTAGCACATTTCTCATACAATTTGAAAACTTCAGCTCCATAGTTTCCTATCAAAACAACACCCAAGCATATTCTAAAATACTTTTACCATCCTTGCTCTATACCTGACTCTACTCTATTCAAAATTCCATCACAAACAAATTCAAACGTTCAAATCATTTGAACCCATAAAATTCAAAAAATATTAATTATTCTGAAACTGTAATCGAACCATTCTAATCGAAGCTTTTTAATTACCATCCACTAATAATTTGAAATAACAGCCAGATGATCAGGCTAGCTGTGATAGCAAATTATTTTTGAATCATCCTTATTATCTGTCTGCAGCTGAATAAAAAGGACGATTATTCTACTTAAGTATAACCAATAATGCACTTCTAAAAATATGTTTCTCCCTCTAAAAGTCATACTTTCTAGCTGAAATTCTATTCTTGGCTTTCTGTTTATTTATATTCAATTGATCATTTCTAACCGAAACACTTAAAATAAACATGTACTCTACCTATTTCGTACATCAAGTCATTAAAAAAAAAACTTTCCCAGTTTATCCTAAAACCATTATACCTATAAAATCATGCCATGTTTTAAATCTATTTTAAACATTAAAAACTATCTACCAAACATGTTTACGAAGATACAACGAAACCTTACGTTGCACTTTGCACTATTCATGAGAATGATGGCACCTATAGGCCGCGCGATGGATTAAGATCGCTCGGCAAAACTGGTGGGGGCAATTTGGCGCATCTGTACAATTGCGCACAAAATTGTTAAGTTCTGAGTGTATTTATTTGAAAAATGTTTTTCTTATTTCGCATTTTTTTTGTACCTTTGGTCACCTAACATATAACACTCGTTTTTGCTTGTGACTTATTTTGCTAGTATGTTAATTCAGAATCTTGGTAGTATTTTTTACGTGCTTTTAATTACCCATGATTCAATTAGTTTCCTTTTTAACATAACAATTCACGTCGTAAACCATTTTTCTGGCTTGCCATGTTCAAACTTTATATTTGGACATTTTTTTCACTAACTACGACATCATAACGTACTTACTACTAATACAGTAAAACAATCCGTGCGCAACAGTACTCAAGAGACACGTGACCTGTGAACGATGCGAGGGAGGGGAAGAACGACTTGATCTACCAATAACGTGTCGGCGCCAGCGCGCACCCTCCCCTCAGCCCTCTGCGCAACCAAATAGACCTAAGAATTGACTTCTGCGCATCCCCCTTCCACTTTTCATAAGCGATCTTAATTCGCCGCGCGACCTATACCTATTGCATACTGAGAATTCACGCGTAACCTGAGCAGTAATAACAGACGCGGGATACCGTTTCTTTTTGAGTCATCTGTATTAGATCATGCACTATAAACTGTTACTATGCTGAACTAAATGCATTTAAATTATACTAAGTACAAATTATGTACCTAGGTGAACTGTAAGATGTTGACGAAAATAATTTTAACTTTTTATGATACTTAGTAACTCTTTCTGCTTATTTCTTTAACATTTGAAAAAGTAATCTTACTATTTACCTTAATATTTAATGTTACTGTTTTAATCGATTTTAATCAATGAATAAATTTTATGAACATAGATGCATGCATTTCGATAGGTAATAAAACACACTACTAACATACCATTTCTTTTAAGTCCATAATTCGGATTCAAAAACTTCTCGTTGTCACTTGGCTTCTGTTCCTATAGTTCCATCTTCAAAAATACCAAATCGCCATCCTTAACGACACGAACTAACTCCCGGCAGCATACCAAGGTTTCCTTCTACCAATACTCTTCACTTCCTCAACTCCAACGACTCCCGGCGGCAGCAGCCACTTCTTATTGACACCAACAAACTCCCAGCAGCGACCAAAATTCTTTAATCTTCTTTTGTATTTCTTTTTATACCTACTGTTCTGTTCATTCTTGACTTTATTTATTTTCCATATTTTTTCACAGTTTTTTCTTCTCTTCAATTTCTTCACTTGTTTCATGGCGTTGTTCAATATTTTTTTCACTTGTGGGTTTTATTACTGCTTATCATTTTCATTTTACATCAGAAAACAATTACTCTTCTATCTTCTTATATTTAAAGTTCTTAATTTCTTCTTTC
This sequence comes from Clepsis dumicolana, assembly GCA_963691665.1. Taxonomy (NCBI): domain Eukaryota; kingdom Metazoa; phylum Arthropoda; class Insecta; order Lepidoptera; family Tortricidae; genus Clepsis; species Clepsis dumicolana. The sequence goes on from OY829508.1 coordinate 16,223,334, forward strand.
TTCTACTATTAATTAATTATTCTTCTTACTTATTTTGATTCTTCTGTCTTCTTTTTATCTTCTTTAAATTGTACTATATCTTTTCTTTCTATCTTTTCATCTTCTTCTTGCGTTTTAATTTCCATGTTCTTCAAATCTTTTTACCAAATATTTTGTTAATTCTGTGGAATTTTCTTTTTATTCCGTTTCTTCTCCTAGTTTTCTCAGGTGTTTCTTTATGTCAATATTTTGTTTTCAATCATACGCGCAACAGGAACTTATATTTTAATATGTTGTAGTGTGTGTCACGCCACACACACATTCTCTCCCATCATGTACTATAAATAGCTTTAAGCGTTCTTATAATAAACAGTCTTTAATCGTCAGACCTGGTTATCATTTGCCTCCCCTTCACATGGCGATCGTGCCAGCGCTGCTGCCTCGTGCGGTGCTGGCGGCGCGCTGCGCCACCAGTTATAGTTGAAATTAAATTTCTTGTGGAATTGTGGACATTGTTTTTTAAAGTGATTTTATGGACAGTGTGCGGGAAAAAAATACAGACATTTTAACAATAAATAAAATTAAAGTATAAACTTAATTAGGTAACGTAACATAAAATAGGTATACGAAGAACATAAATTAGAGAAAAATTAAAGTAAAAGAAGACGGAAGAGCGAAGAAAAAAAAATGGAGAATGCAATAAATTAGAGAAAATTATAAACATTGGAATAAAGAAGATAGAAGAATCAGAATAAGTAAGAAAAGTAAGAATTTTACAGTAAAAATAATAAGAAATTAAGATAATTAACTTTAAGAAGATTAAGAAGAGTAATTGCTGCAAGAAGAAGACAGTTTGAAACAGATATAATTGAAGAACGCCATAAAACAAATGAAGAAAGGAAATAAAGAAGAAAATCAATGGAAACAAGAAATCCTAGAGAAGAATAAAATATGAATAATAATAATCAAAATGAAGAATGAAGAAATTGAAGAGAAGGAAAAAAAATGCTACGGGAAAATGAGAGTAAGAATGAAAAATAAATTACGTCAAGAATGAAGAGTATAAAAAGGAATAGAAATGAACATATTATTATGAAGACAGAAATGGAAGAAATAAAATAAATTTTATATTAATATGGAAGAAAGCTGCTGGGAGTGGTTGGAGTTGGAAGGACAAGGTTGTGCGAAGAGAACGGTGTGCAGCAGGGAGTAGTTGGTGTCCTAGACGAGGAGCCAGCACGGAGGAAGAGAAGTTAAATCAATTAACAAGACATTTTACAAAGCGTTATACAACAGTTCGGTAAATTTCGTATTATTATTCTTCCAAATAGATTGCGTATCAGGTATGTCTAATTGTTTTTTTTATTATATCCAAATTTTGAATGGGTTCATGTAGAGTTAGTTTTTTTTTTTTATATATATTAAATTGCATTGTGTATTGCTGCTAATGAATATTGTGGATATTTTAATAATAAGCTGGCGCCCCTTGTTGACGAGATCTCAGTTTAAAAAAAAAGCAAGTTACGAAATTTCGTGAACGTTTTTTAAATTTTGAAACTAAAACTTTACAAAAGTTATATGTCCAGTATAAAAATAGATAGCAAAACATTGCTTAGATTCACACCGCTAAGTTGGATGACTCTCATACAGATCAGCAAATATAGATTGGAATGCAGCGGGCTGTTATTACAGGTCAAATTTCACATGGTAAGATGTGTACTGTGCGCTCTTTGAAAGACATTTACATTATTGAGTTATAAAATAGTTTTCAACTTTACATGAATTATCGGGAGTTTGAATTTAGTGTTTTATGGTATTTACATATTTTACAGAGTTTTACGGAAAGTTTTACACGGAGTTTTAAGATTGATAATATTATTATTGAATGAAGATTTTGATTTTTTTTACTAGGTAGGTAGCTCAAGGTCGTTTTTTTATTCTGCTGCAGACGGATAAAAATGATGATTGAAAATAATTTGATATTGTTGCTAGACTGATCATCTAGCTTCCATTTCAAATTATTAATGCAACGACAATAGATAGATATCCAGGTGTTAGAAGAGATTAGAGCCAAAAATTTTGAAGTTGTACAGTTGTTTTTATTTTGATATTTTTGTTACGATTTTTTCAGTATATTGCTATAGATTTTAATTGATGGTGGATTGAGTATTTTTGTTAGAAATTTGAATGTGTTTTGTTTTTGAAATGGTATAGGATAGAAATTAGGTATATTACGAGGTCCACCAGGATACAAGGTAGGCACGAAATCCTTGGCATTGGATCATGTTTCGGTCGAGCTACCACACGTGACGATTCTTGGACACATGGTATGATTATTGAAGTAAAGAAGTGTTAAATGAACTGCCTGAATATATGAAGTATATATGAGTATTATGAATTTGCGCGCACGAAAGTAAATAAATAATCCTTGTATCCTGAACAAATAAAAAAATACATGTTAAAGTCTGGCCAGACACGTATATAATGAAAAGTGCTGTGGATCTTGACAAAGTGATGCCAAGGTAGCTCACTAATTAATAAGAAGATAAAATATTACGAAATGAGTAATAATGAAAGAATAGAATGGAAAGTTATGAAACGGGTGAAAAGGAAGTAAAGTACAAAAATGACGACATAAGAATTTAATTACAAGAACAGATTTGAACAGTATATAATTGCAACGTAATATTGTATGGATAGATAATTGAGAGATATAGACAAATGTTAAAAGTAAATTTAGAGCAAGCAAGATGAAATTATTATTTTTTATATATTCTTTTACTATTTGGATAATCTGGGTTTTTGATATGACCATGGCAGAATAATATAATTATTATTATCTCGTCAGCAAAGCGTGCCAATTTAGAAGTAAGATATTAGTTTTAGAATGATGATAATTATTTTGTTACTTTTTGGATGACATTTAATACGGTAATCGATGGATTAAAAAAAAAAAAGTTAGTTTTGTTCAAGGTAATTTCAGTAATTTAGAGTAAGAAAAAAAAATGATTTTGTGTATTTTTTTTTTTCTTTTTTCAAGGGGGGAGGTGTAGTGTGTGTCACGCCACACACACATTCTCTCCCATCATGTACTATAAATAGCTTTAAACGTTCTTATAATAAACAGTCTTTAATCGTCAGACCTGGTTATCATTTGCCTCCCCTTCACAATGTTTATTTATTACATTATTTATTTAAATGGTTTTTTTCACTTTAAAAGTTTTTATTTCACTCACTTGTTTAGTCAATTCACTTTTTTTTGTATATTCACTGTAATTCAGAAACATCTGTCCTTCACTTTTAGTCCCATTGTGTCATAAAATTTACTTTTCACTTTCTTCATAAATTTAATTTTTATAATCTGATCGGCGCGGTGCGCCGCCAGTACGGCAGGATCGCCATGTGGTGTTGGGTGTAGAGAAGACAAATGATAGGTCCGAATGCCGTAGATTAACTCTCGTTATTAATAATAAACGCTCCTTATATACTAGTTACACACATAGACCACTACTACTACACTACAGTATATATTTGTAGAATTATCTTTGTTTTTGTTTCTTTTTGTGTAATTTGCTGTATATATTGGTAAGTAACGTAGGTTTTAAGTTTCCAACTATGGGCGACCCGCGCGATGACCCGGGTGGTGGCGCGAATCAAAAACAATAAATAGATGTGCTGATAGAGGCTTTGGAGTCCTCTATGGACACAGACTGCTCTGCTCACGAGTCTTCAAACTTAAAACGTAAGCGCATTTTGTGCACTATATGCACTTCTTGTCAGAAGCGCAAAAGGAAAAGTGGGAAAGAAAAACCGACCGATTGCAAGTGTAATCTATTAGATGATAGTAATATCAACACAAATGTATGCAATAATAATATCCCGGAAATTCAAATGACTTCTAGCCCCCAGGCTATTGCTGGTGTGGGTACAGGTGCTCCAACTGGCAATAAGGATACGGCTCCCATTCTCATTGGTAGAACTCGTTTCCAGCAATCTGATGTGTCACCGTACATTGTCCATATACAGAGAGGCATCTTCTGGTAATGATGGAACAACCCTTCATCCCGTAGCATTCGGTAGATTCCTAAAATAACATAACAGCTTAAAATGTATAGGACGTAACCGCCTTAGCATTTCATTTGAAAAGTTTATGGATGCAAATGACTTCCTTGAACAGTCAGTTCGGTTTTAGAAAAGGTAAATGTACTCTTGACAACTTGAGTATTTTTACCACAGATATACCACTTGCTTTTTCTAGTAATGAATTTGTGGTAGCTGCCTTTTTAGATGTAAATGCTGCTTACGTTAATGTAAATATTTCCATACTTAAAAATAAAATGCAGAAACTTAAAATCCCGTCCTTGTTGATTAATTTCATTGTAAATATCGTAGGTGAACGGTTTATAAAGTATCCGGTAGATCCAAGCGGAAATTCATTTATATTTAGAACGATTTAGAAGGGTCTGCCTCAAGGGTCCGTTTTGAGTCCTTTATTATTTAATGTAAGTATATACTTTTGATTTAGAATCATCTGTAAATAAGTATGTAAGCGTACTACAGTGTGCCGATGATTTGCTCTTGCATGCCACTGGACAGATCATAGAGGAGGTCAGTGAAACTTTAAGTACGGCGTTGGGCGCACTAAATATATGGTTAGAGAATAATGGTCTTGGCTTATCACCATCTAAAAGCACTGTGGTATTATTTTCGAGGAAACGTATCTTGCCCATTGTAGAGGTTGCTCTTAACAATACACCTTTGACAGTAAAAAACCAAGTTAAGTTTCTGGGTGTTATACTAGACACTAAACTCACTGGGATGCCACATTTTGAATATGCCCTGGTGAGGTGTGAACGTAACTTAAATATCCTAAGATGTGTCACAGGGGTTTGGTGGGGTGCTCACCCATTTACTATGAAGCTTCTCTATAATGCACTGATTAGGAGTGTATTAGATTACGGTACATTTCTTTTGCAACCTGGTAATATAAATGCAAGTAAAAAGCTAGAGGGAGTTCAATCGAAAGCCTTAAGACTTATAACAGGAGCAATGAAATCCAGTCCGATTAACTGCCTGCAGGTGGAATGTTGTGACCCTCCTTTGTCATTGAGGCTACAGTATATATGTGACAGATATTTTTACCGCTGCTGGCAGTTAAAAACACATCCTCTATTAAGGAAAATTTCGCAACTAAATGTTGAGGTAGATACTTCTAGCTATTGGAAACACAAAGATGCTCCGCTCCTCGTTTAATCTTATAAAAAGCACAAAAGTATAGACGCTGTCACTCATCAATCCAACCTTCTGCCTCTTTATCAATATAATTTCAAAGCTTTAGTTACCAATCCGAAAATTGAATTAGATTTGGGAATTTCCAAACATGATTATAATCAAAATGCTCAGTTTAATTACATAGTTGATAACAAATGGCCTGGATGCCATTAAGCACATTTTTACAGATGCCTCCAAGCACACGACATCTAGTTGTGTAGGGGTCGGTGTTTATCATTCCCAATATCAAATCGTCCAGAAAACCAAGCTACCCCTGGAATCTTCTGTATTCACTGGGGAAGTTTTTGCAATTTTAAAAGCAATAGAATATGCGATTTTAGCCAAACTTCGTAAAGTTGTAATCTTTTCGGATTCTCTCAGCTCATTACAGGCTATTTCACGTTTCTCTTTTCAATCACGTAAACAGGCTCAGTTAGTATTCAATAATAGGGAACGTATTCTAAGTTGCTCGATGAGGGGTTGTAACATTGTTATGTCATGGATTCCGAGTCACGTGGGGATTGCTGGTAATGAGAGAGCTGACCACTTAGCTAATGAAGCAGTCCATATTGGAGATACCTTTCCATATATTATTTATTGTCACGACTTGATCAATTTGCCCAGGGAGCACTTGTATGAAACATGGAATCAACTGTGGAATAGTTGCAGTAAAGGAAAATATTATCGTCAGGTCCAGAAGTTAATGCCATGTAAAGCATGGTTCAGCAGAATGTCTTTTTCCAAAAAAAGTACATCTATCTTGTGCAGATTACGCTTGGGTCACGTGTGCTCTCCAGCGTTTCTGTTCAAGTTCAAGATTGTCGCAGATCCACTTTGTTCTTACGGCGAGTATGGGGATGTGAATCACAGATTAGAGAGACTATGTACAAGTATGATGTGAATCATATTTTTTTCTCCTGTCCACTCTACGATCGGTCCGATTTCGTTTCCCAACTCCTATCTATCTGCATTCCTTTCCCCACATCTACACTTGTTTACTGTATTATAATAATCACGATGTATTTAATGTATTATTTTCATATTTAGAACATTATTACTTGTTTGTTTTTTAGTTCATAAATATGGACCTCCGCAAAGTAACGCCTGATTCAATAAATTATAATAATATAAAATTATAATTAAAAAAACGTAGTTTCATTGTTATTCACTTGTATTTTTATCTGTAAATATTTGTATTATTTATTTTGTTTAACTAATCCTATCCTTATTTTCCAAATTACGAATTTTATACTGTTAACCCGAATCAGTTTCCCTAACTTTGACAATGGCTAATCTCTGTATGGCCACAAAAAAAAAAGGTGTACGGCAACGGCTACAGCCGTAGACAGAGAAAGAGATAGACGGCTGGACATTTCTTAATCACACACAAAAAGGACGGCTTAATACACATTATTCATGGCTAAAAGAGACAAATATCTCTATTTTTTGTGGGTTTTTCAAGGTTGCGCTTTGCAATGCTCAAACAAACAAACTTTGACGTTTGTCGGAAGGAGCGGAAGCATTGATTTTCGCGTTTATAAGTTGAAATTTTAAAGTATTTCGTGATTTACTTGCGCTAAAAAGTGGCCGGTGATAGCTTTTTAGCTTTTACATTTGTGATAATGGCACGGTGTAGTGTTATTGGCTGTAAAAGCGATAGTAGAAGAAAGGTTACTGGGTTGTCTTTTCATTCGTAAGTAGACAATTTATTCACGTATATTTTGTTAGTTCAATGACTAATGATAAGTTCAAGGACATCAATGTGACTTGGCTGCGTCCCGAAGATATTCGTGTATGGTGTCCGGCTCTGTTGCCGTTGTCCGCTGCGTACTAATTGTAATACAATTGACTTATATAATGTTTTATTTATTTGACATGATGACATGAAATGTATATTTCATCAATTTTTGTTATTTGACATTTGGAGACCATACATCTCCAGTTTATGTATATGTATTATTATACTTATTATTTGACCGTGGAGGCGTTTTACACCTCTGCTGAGTTTAAATTTAGTTTAAATTGACCCTAGAGACTATACATCTCTAAGCCATTTAGATTAAGTATTATATTATAGTATTAATTCTGGGACCCTATACATCCCTTTGTAATTTAAATTTTCACAGATATTTGACCTGGAGACCCTATACATCTCCTGCTCAATTAAAACGTGCCAGTAAAGTAAAGTGTTCTGGTTTTGCTGTTCTAATAATTACTTTTTACACTTGTTTCTAAAATGCGGTATTTTTTTTTCTCTCTTAATCTTTTAATGACAGAGTGAGGTTTCTTTGTGTAATTTGTCTGTGGTTACGTATTGTAAGAGTTAATGTAACTTGTTTTTAGAAAAAATGACTTTGTGCCAAGTTTCTTGCGGCGCATTCTTCTTGGCAATCATGGTCTTTCCGAAAGCGCTGGTAGACTAAAAAAAAATGACTTGTAAAAGAGCATTCAACTGCCTATTTGCTGAATAAAAAAATTGAATTTGAATTTAGTTATATTTTTATGGTTGTTAACTATGTGCGTTACATTTTTGTTAAATTTGTTAGATTTCAGCTTTATTTGTGATATTTTTGCTTTATAACCTCAAAGATTAGTGTTGCTAGTTTCTAGAATAAAAATTTACCCCACAATAGGGTAACTCGTAATATATTAAATAACATATTTCATTTTTATGAAAATTTCAGATTTCCCGCTGACCCAAACCTTGGGAAATTTATAGAAGCTACGAGAAGAATTAATTAGGTGCTAAATCCTTCATCAAAAATATATAGTGAGCATTTTGACACAACATTGCTTTGGAAGAAAGGATAAACAACAGTACTTCACTTATTAACTTTTGTAGAGTTTCTTAATGTTATTTATACATTTTCACCTAATATAATGTTTCACTGAATTATTTATAGTGTTTGACTTACCTACTTAATAAATAATATACTTACACATAATACAAGGTAATATTATAGTAAGAGAATTTTCTTCCATGAGACTTGATCATAGTGAAATAAAACTGATCACTCACAACAATTTTAACCGTGATAGTAGATGGTTGGTGCCCCCAAGTTGGAAGACTGTTAAATACTGCTAAACGAACATAATTTAGTGATGATATTTGCTGGATCGATTATTAAAATCAGTCAAGGTATGAGTTAAGTACATTATTCGACCTATAATAATTATGGTACTAATGCAGACTGGGGTAACTTTTTCATAACTTGGCAACCGTAAATATTGTATGTACTTTATCTGTTGTCCCTTTCGGTGGCACGCTTGCTAGCATTCTTTTGTATCTTCATTCTATGGCTACGGCATACGTAGCATCGCTAAGTAGAAGTTGGTAGACGTAGTCTGTGGCTACGGCTTCGCTTCACGTACCGCGTAGATAGATCAAATTATATTGTTCTCTTTGGATTACACGACACGCCCGTATATGCTGTCATATCATACCATACATAACATAATCAATAATAAAAATCTACTTTTTAGTTTCGTGTGAGTCGTTAAAATAAATTGTGTATATAAATTTAATCTGATATCATGGATAAGTGGACTAATGTCTGTCGTTCGTGCCTGATCAAAGCAGAGTCGTTTTCATACTATATTTATGAAAACGTTAGTCCTGAAATCTATTCGTTTTGCACTTCTATCGAGGTTTGTTTTTTAGTGTTTTTAGGAAAGTATAATACATGGTCATATTTTGATATTTTAACCCATTGAAATGTGTTTAGGGCGGAGTTTTTTTTTTATTTCGGAGCTACGTTTTAGGTCAAACAAGATGAACTACCGAAATCACTGTGCACTTGGTGTTATGATCTCCTCACACAATTCGCACAATTCAAGAAGACCTGTCTTCAGTCAGAAAACAAACTACACGGCTATTCCAACAGTTTGAAATTGGAAAACGAGACTGGAGTAAAGTATGTGGAAATCGAAATAAAAAATGAGAAAATTGATAATCTAGAGGTTACTGCAGTTTTAGTGAACTCAAACGATAAGTTAAATAATGGTGAGTGAATTATTTTCGTTAGAACTACACAAATATTATGTTTACTGTAACAATCTGCCTTCTTTCCAAACTTTGTCTAGGCCAAGGCTACCTTTATAGAATGCACACAAATTATGTTAATACTACTTAATATACAACATTGCTTACTTGACAATCAATATTCTGTTGATTTCCAGATCCATCGAATGCTAATATTTATGGAAACTCCCAAGTGCAGAAGGAAACTGTCCTGAAGTAATACACTTTTAAATTTTTAATGGTCTTCAATCTTTGATCAAGCAATAATTAAATCTATCTGTTTTGTTTTGTGCCTTTAATGATAATCATGATTGATAAATTACAGAAGAGAGGCCAGTAACATCAACCGTAAAAGTGTAAAAACCAGAAAGCCGAGGATACAGAAAAGACCATTAAACTACACTTGTCAGTTGTGCAGGAAACAGTTTGTGCTCAGAGAACGATTTGAGGCACACAAGCTAAAACATGAAGGAAACACAGTAAGTCAATATGAATTTTTTTTATAAATTTTTTTTAGCTAACACTTTATTCATCAACTATTTGAAGGGTTATCTATGTGGGAATATGGGTAAGTATAATTTTTACTTATTTCCTGAACTTGTGTCCCCAACTTTTGGGTTATATGAGAATAGAATAGTCTCATGATAAACCAAAACTTTTGAATTTTATCTTTAAATATTTTATCACTTTGCATATCTTTGACATTTAGTGGTAATTTATAATTATAAATATTGATTAATCTGTAATAAGTGATTGTTTTTCTCTAGTATTGTTTCAGGGAGGTCAAGTTTATGGGTTTGACAAGCACTTGTAGAATTTTTGTTTAAATGTAGGTTTTTCCTGACAAATGTAGGTTTCTGGAAAATATAGGGTTAGGAGGTTCAATATTTTGAGATTTTTAAAATGTGATTTGCAACTTTTTGGTTGGTGAATATTAGTGAGAATCCTCAGGCACTTCTTCTGCATTATGAACGAGCTGGTGCGAGTCGATGCTGTGCCCCCACAGCAGCAGCTCGTAGCGCAGCCAGGCAGCCGCTTGTGTGTGGTACGATGCCAGCTCACGAGCATTGATGGTATCGGCCGTGATGCTCAATGCCCATGGAAGTTTAAAATGTTAATTGGTCCTTATACAATCAATAAATGAATATAAAACATAGAGATTGCTCTGTAATGATAAGACCGCTTTTTGCAGTCATGTATTTTCCGGCCTCTATTTCACAAATGTTACATATGTCAGTTCACAATGACAATTCAATCTACTTAAATTTCCTTACCAATATGAAGCACACTAGAACAAAAACTCTTCAAATCTGCAATTAACACCTGTCATTATTAAGTGACATTGGAAAGGTTGGTGAAATAGGGGCCTGTTTTATGTTTGCTGTTTTGTTTGTTTTTTGGGGTTCAATAAAGAGTTCTTGTATTCTATTGTTAACACTTTTTCAGGCACCAATACAGTGCAAATCGTGCGACAAAACCTTTGCTACATGGAGCGGCTTGCAGCGGCACGAGAAAACGGACCACTCCTCTCATAGCTTCAAAGATGTGACCTGCACAATATGCTACAAAGTGTGCAAATCACCATATACATTAAAGATCCATTACAGGATCCATGAAGACCGCAAGGTGCAGATATGTGATGAGTGTGGGAAACAGTTTAAGACAGCCTTAACTTTGAAGGTGAGGTTTTTGGGCTTTTTTACATTCTGATCGCCTAGTGAAATCGCCGATCAAAAAATACGTCTCGATCGCGTTTGCGTTAGTGTCAAATACTATGACAATAGTTTGTTGTCGATACGTGCCACTAGAGGCGCTGCCACGCCTGCAGTTTATGCGAACGCGATTGAGATCTTTTCTTGTGTCGAAAATTATACTGGACACTTGTTGCATTTAAAAGTGATAATAATGATAAGATGATAACTGAAGTGCCTCTAGTCTTAAACATCATGTTTTTACCTAACGCGCAAATTATCCACAGAACCACTTGAAAACGCACATAATAAACCGTCAACCCAGTTTTGCCTGCCAACATTGTGGGAAGAAATACCTAAGCAAGGGAACCCGCGCGATGCATATACTCCACAGACACTCTGAGAAACGATACATATGTCACTACTGCAACTACCGTTTCGGTGACAAAGCTAACCTTATCAAACATATAAAGCTCCATGAAGGGACACAACGGATATATAAATGTGACATATGCTTTAGAATACTAGCCTCATCAGGATCTTTAGTTGAACATAAAAGAATTCATACTGGTGAAAAACCATTCTTATGCAACTTTTGCCCGAAGACATTTGTATCTAAATCTGTGCTGGTGACTCATCAACGGGTACATACGGGAGAAAAGCCTTTCAAGTGTGTTGTGTGTGAACAGAGCTTTGGCCGACGAGAGTCCTGGAAGAGGCATATGAAAGTGCACAATAAATTTTAGTGACACGATAGTTGTTACATGTATATAACACATAGTGAAAATTATGGGGCTTAAACCCTGTCAACGCCAGCAAGTCCCACAAAAGTTGTCATCCACACGCCAAGTTGGCATAACGTCAACGCGGACTTAAACCTTAAGCATACGTCCGTAGGTCGCATTTATACTGTGCAGTCGGACGCCTATAAGCGTTGGTGGCGTCGTAGGCACGTCGGGTCGTGACGCCTTTAGGCGTTCTTGCGTTCAAAGGGTTAAATTATGCAACAAGTTACAATATTCGCGAGGACATTGGGGAGGGGGATGAAGGAGTTTTTAAATTAATTAATAATAGAAGTTGTTTCGGGCTATACGAATTTTAGTGGACTGTATTTTGCTAACTTTAAATAACGACAATTATACGCGACAAATTACTCAAAATTAAGTATGATTCAAAAGAAACGATACGAAAACGATAGGAATGAAAGTGCTTACTCACGTACCTTGGTCTCCTCGATTCAGGGATTAATAGGACCCTGGTCAGGATTGGCACATTAGCTACTTACAAGTGCACGAGCTCGAATTACCACCTTTTTCGCCTCTGAAACCTTCGCTGACACTGTCCTCAACTTATCACAACACCGGAGTGAATAAGCACTATATTAAATACTTTTTACGTAAATTTGAGATAGAAAGAGCGACTTTACATTTAAATACGATATTTTTAATCCGTCCGTTATGGCGGTCAATACGAGAACTTAACTTTCGTCGCACACACAGGAAGTAGTGTTGCCTTATGCTAAGCGGAAGTTTACTACAAAAATACGAATGTTGCTATGCCAATAAAGGCCGACAAATAAATAGTTTAACAAACGAATGCCAAAGTTGAACATACCGCTCACCTAAATATGCATTATTTACGATACAAACATTACAATTAAACAAAACAATTAACTAACTTGAACTCTACCATGATTTTTGGGAGCAACTACTGTGACAGTGGCAGCGGGCACAGCTTCACGACAGGCCTCCTGTAATGACCAGCCGCAGTCCTCACCGTGACGACTCTACACACTCCGTCAGATCCCGGATGTAAAGCCGAGATGCGACCGAGGGTCCATTTCAAAGGACTTGTTTGTTCATTGATTAACAGCACTAAAGTGCCAACGAGAATATTTGTGTTAACCTTATTCCACTTAGTCCTCTGTTGCAGTGTGTGTACGTATTCAGTGTGCCACCGACGCCAAAAGTCCTGGTGCATTTTCTGAATTAATTTCCAGCGATGACTAACGCTGACGTTTTGATCAGTGAAGTCTTCTTCCGGGAGAATCGACAAAGGTTCAAGGGTTAAGAAATGACCTGGAGTTATCGCCGACAAATCATTAGAGTCTGTACTAAGAGGAGTGAGAGGACGCGAGTTGAGCATAGCCTCAATCTGCGTGAGGACGGTGTAAAACTCCTCGAACGTTAACCGCTGGTTTCCCACAACTCTAGCTAGATGCGTCTTAACAGAACGGATGCCCGATTCGGCCAAACCATTAAAATGGGGAGTTCCAGGCGGGTTAAACGAAAACCTAATCTCCTGAGCGTCAGCAGCGTTCTTCATAAGCGACCCGAGATAGTTGCTGGCACCGATGAAGTTACGGCCTTGATCCGATACGATGTTATTACACCGACCCCGACGAGCAGTAAAACGTTTCAACACACAAAGGAAAGCTTCCGTTGACAACTCCGAAGCGAGTTCTATATGTATAGCCTTCGTGCTGGTGCAAACGAATACACAGATATATCCCTTGTATGTTCTCACACCACGTCCACGTCCGAGAGCAATGTCAAAAGGTCCGCCATAATCAATGGCGACACTCGAGAACGGTTTGATTTGAGAAATACGACATAATGGAAGATTTCCCATAAGCGGAGCAGATGCAGGCGAAGGATGGGAACGAAAGCATTTAACACAACCACCGATAACTGCCTGAATAGCTCGCTTGGGCGATAGAATCCAAAAAGATTGCGCAATTAAATTTTGCAGAGTTTGAGCACCTGGGTGTAGAAATCTTCTATGATATTCGTCAATGATTAAAACTGTTAATCGATGGGAGCGAGGCAACAATATAGGATGTTTTACCGAAAATTTAATTGTAGAGTTAGCCAAGCGACCGCCCACCCTGACTAGACCCGCCGCGTCAATAAACAACGAAAGTTTGCGCAAGCTTTTTGGCAATAAATTGAAACGACCATTTTTCAATTGGTTAATCTCTACAGCGAACGAAGAGAGCTGCACATGCTTTAACAAAAACATGAGAGCTGCAGTCGTTTCCGATGCCTGTAAAGATCCGACAATTCTGTCTTTAGAAGACCGACAAAACCGAAAACAATAAGCTAACACTCGTTTTAACGTGAAAAGCGAGGAAAACTTGTCGAGAATCATGTCAATAAAATTAAGACTGTTTGAAGCAATCAGCGTACAAATCCGTTGTTCTTCTATGGTAGAGCTGCTTGCCGGCACGTCTATCAACGAATGAGGCCAATCTTCTTCGTCTTTGAGCAGCCAAGAAGGACCCTTCCACCAAAGATCACACGCGAGCAGGTCAACAGGAAGCATACCCCGAGATCCCACATCGGCGGGGTTGGACAGCGTACTGACGTGGCGCCAACGATCAGGAGCAATAATTTCCTGGATATGACTAACTCTGTTGGCCACGAAAGTCTTCCATCGAGATGGGCACGATTGGATCCATGCCAGGGCTACACTTGAATCCGACCAAGCAACGACATCCTGAATGATATGCAAAGGCTCTAACGCCTTTTGAACGGACGCCAATAAGTCCGACAAAAGAACGGCAGCCTGAAGTTCCAATCTCGGGATTGATAACCTACGAAGAGGTGCCACTTTAGACTTAGCACAGCAAAACTCTACAAAAATAGAGCTGTCTGCAGCCACACAACGACAGTAAATAACTGCAGAATAACCACGCTCCGAGGCGTCGCAGAAGCCATGAAGCTGCAGGGAGACGAAAGAATGAACGATGCGACGAGGGATCATAATAGACTCTACCAACGACAACTGTGATTTGAAACGAGCCCATTCAGCGGCAATTGCTTCCGGCACGTCATCGTCCCATTGGATTCCTGATGACCACAAGACCTGCATCAAATATTTCGCGTGAAACGCGACAGGGCACAAAAATCCTAACGGGTCATAGATGCGTGCGATGTTCGAAAGGATGGTACGTTTAGTACATCTTTGGTCACTAGTTTCAACAGTTTCAAATTGAAATGAATCTGTCTGTGGCCGCCACGACAATCCTAATATTTTAAGCGACAAATCTGAAATTTCGTCAAAATATTTAAAGTCACTCGAGTACAACTCAGAGGAAGGAAGATCAGCGATAAATTCTTTATGGTTGGAGGTCCACTTTCTCAAATGGAACCCACCCGACGACAAAACATTAGAAAGTTCTGATCTTAAAAGTAGAGCCTGTTCGATAGAGTCAGCTCCGGTCACGACGTCATCAATGTATATGTCTCTACCAAGCACCATAGAGCCAGAAGGATAATCAGCTGCGCTGTCCCTGGCTAACTGCGCAATAGTCCGGAGAGCTTGATAAGGAGCAGACTTAACTCCATATGTTACCGTTACCAATCTATAATCTTTTACCGGACCGTCGGTAGAGCACCGCCATAGAATACGCTGATACTCTGCGTCTTCATTCGATACGCGGATCTGCCGATACATGGCCTTGATGTCACCGGTAAAAACTACTTTATGCCACCGAAAACGAATAAGAATGTCGAAGATATTTGTTTGCAACTTGGGACCGGCTGAGAGTCTATCATTGAGCGATAATCCATTACTATCTCTACAACTTGCATCGAAGACGGCCCGAAGTGGAGTGCTAACAGAGTCGGGGCGAAGAACGGCATGATGAGGAATATAATTAAATTTCCCGACGCTAACAGGGGGGTGCTCTATCTCCTCCATGTGACCGCTAGTCTCATAATCATCCATGAAAGAAACATAAGCTTTACGAAATTCAGAGTTCTTTGCGAGCTTGCGCTCCAACGATAAAAGTCTCTGCAATGCAATTTCACGAGTGTTCGAAAATATAGGCTTGTTCATAGGATCCACGAAGGGTAAGGGTACCTGAAAACGGCCTTCACTCGTACGACAAAATTTTTCAACGAAAATGTCTTCACAAAGTTGGTCCTCTTTCGACAATATAGGATTACTAGGACTACTAACATTCTCCAACTCCCAGAACCTTTTTAGAGAACTATCCAACGACAAATTAGATTGTGAAGAGCTCGATACGAAAAAACAATCTCTCCGACGACAATTTTTGAAAGATCGCAGATGGGTCTCAGCACACTCACCCAAGATTATCCAACCAAAGACAGTTTCAATTGCCTTAGGCTGACCCACACTGCCATGCCTGCGACCATTGGCGAGAGACGATGCGAAAATGTCTGCATTGAGCAGTAAATCAATTGGTCCAGGGTCTGCAAAGTCTGGATCAGCAAGACGCAAATCTCTGATATGAGACCACTTTGAAAAGTCTACTGAATGACAAGGTTGATCAGCACAGATAGATGGCAAAACTAGGGCTTCAAAATTAATTTCATTCGAATTTGTTCCAATAGGTTTCATGGAACAGCGCAATGAACCACAAGCTATAGCCACAGCATTTCCAATTCCAGAGACGGTCTCACCAATTTTATTTGTTTTCAATCCCAGGCGCTTTGCACAATGTTCTGAAATAAAGTTACAGGCACTTGCACAATCTAACAAAGCACGAGCCGGTTGATACTGACCTAAACTGTTTCTGACCGCTACCTTGGCAATGGCAAATAACACTATGTTACCATTTGATACAGTAGTCAAAGCAACATTAGTGCCAGACGGGCCGCTCACCATGACTTGTGGAGCCGGGTTAACAATAGGAGCTGATGATGTGGATTTATCAAAGTGTAACAAAGTATGATGCAAATACCCACACACACTACAACAAGATGATTGGCGGCATTGTTTTACCTTATGGTTATTCGAAAAACAACAAACACACAAGCCCTTACCCTTTATAAATTTAAATCGAGCCGTGGCATCTAATTTTAAAAATTTATCACAGCTGGCTAGACTGTGCTGGTCACCACAAAAGTCACAAACTAATGATGTTGCAACAAGAATAGTGTTCATTTTCTTTTGATTGGAAGCTGCACTATTACTAGGTTTATTACTAGAACTATTTTTTGGCATAGGCCTAATATCAGTTACTTCTAATGCTCTGATCTGCTTTTCAATGAACTCCTGCAAACTTTTAAACTCTGGAATATCATTAGAGTTGAATTCAAGTTGAAACGCCTCACATGTTGATTTATCCAATTTAGACCAAAGTAAATGTACTAACATAAAGTTTTTGTCTGGCAAACGAAGTTTTTCTAACACTTGCAGCGTTTCCTTAAATGTTCGATACACTCTTTCCAATTCAACTCCCGACTTTGACTTAATTTGCTCACAGTAAAGCATTTTTTCATAGTAGGTAAAAGCAATCTGTCGCTTTTTATTATAGTACAGATTCAGTGCATTATAAGCATCAATATAACTTTCATTTGAAATGGGATAGTTTTTTTATTAAATCGAAAGCTGTCCCTTGAACACACGTCAACAAATAGTGCAACTTTTCAATGTTTGGAATGTCCCTTTTATGAATCAACGAATTAAATAACTGACTAAAGGAAATCCAATTTTCCAGTTTACCATCAAAAGGTTTAATGTTAATTTTAGGTAACTTGGCTGATATGCTTTCACTATTTTGCTTAACAGGAGCGGAATGTCGTGATCGTAACCGCGTAAGAACCGATTTCATTTTATTCTCAAAATCCACTGTCACTTGGAATTCTAACTTACTATTACTACACGTCGATATTATTGCTCGCTGAGCTTCGTGAAAGCTATCCGATATAGGCTTCAGATCATTTTCTATATAGCCCTCCAAGTCTGTTCCCATAATAAATTCCAAACGCATCATGGCATAGTCACGTTCGACTATGTTTTGGTCAGTTTTCACTTCACTTGTCATAGACTGATCACTTTCCGGCATTTTATAAATACGAAGTCTACAATTAAACAAAGTTTATACGAAAGCAACAAACGATAACAATAACAAGTAAACAAACTTCGTTTAACCTAACTTTCAATCTGCCAAACGTCAACTGACAGATCTAAAGTGCTACCACACTAACGAGAATAATGAGTGAACCGGAATAGAACGTTATCTATGACACGAAGCGTTACAATACTGCCAACAACAATTTACAAAACTAAAGCAAGTCACTACTTCCTATCCGTAATGGCGACAAATAAAAATTTACCCTCAAATTTCAAACTAAACCAAAAATTCGACAAAATTACGATAATTTGATATAATTTAGCTTTAAATAGGTAACCTTTCACGATCCGGCCGAAGGATCAATGTTTCGGGCTATACGAATTTTAGTGGACTGTATTTTGCTAACTTTAAATAACGACAATTATACGCGACAAATTACTCAAAATTAAGTATGATTCAAAAGAAACGATACGAAAACGATAGGAATGAAAGTGCTTACTCACGTACCTTGGTCTCCTCGATTCAGGGATTAATAGGACCCTGGTCAGGATTGGCACATTAGCTACTTACAAGTGCACGAGCTCGAATTACCACCTTTTTCGCCTCTGAAACCTTCGCTGACACTGTCCTCAACTTATCACAACACCGGAGTGAATAAGCACTATATTAAATACTTTTTACGTAAATTTGAGATAGAAAGAGCGACTTTACATTTAAATACGATATTTTTAATCCGTCCATTATGGCGGTCAATACGAGAACTTAACTTTCGTCGCACACACAGGAAGTAGTGTTGCCTTATGCTAAGCGGAAGTTTACTACAAAAATACGAATGTTGCTATGCCAATAAAGGCCGACAAATAAATAGTTTAACAAACGAATGCCAAAGTTGAACAGAAGTAAACTTTATTTAATTATTGTATTCCATGTCTCACGAAGGAGGGTGAGCCCGTGAGCCTTCCTTCTTGACGAAATAAAAGATGCATAAGTAAACGAGATTTAGATTTTTATTTACTTACCTAGTTGTAAATTAGACATTCGCTTGCTATTCAATTGTTCTAGTTATAAGGAGCATTCGTAATAAATATGTTTAACACATTATTGTATTTTCTTGTCAACCATTGATCTGAAAACATTTGATACTCTGTTCTCCTCGACTTCGTTTGCGTAAAGTTCGTTTCTCGCCATCCCGCGGGAATTACGCAATTTTCTGGGATAAAAGGTAGTCTATAATGTTAATCTAGGGTGGTTATAAGCTATCTGCAAAAATACCTGCAGCCGTTTCAGCGTTAAAAGGTAATATCTCGTCAGTCCCCGTTGGGGACGGGGAATGTAATTCTGCATTATTAAATAAAAAACCGGACAAGTGCGAGTCGGACTCGCGCACAAGGGATCCGTAGAAAGATTTTTACTCTTTTCCACAGTGTTTTAGGTTGTCCAATGTTAGCAGAGCCCTGCTTCCTAAGCAAAATGTACCTACGCAGTGTGGGGTCATTTTATATTGGTCTGTGACATATAAAGACAGACGTAAAAATTCAAGATTTTGAGATTTTTCTGAATGGATGTGCTTCATATCAAATTTAAAGTTTCTAGGACAACTGGAAGTACCCTTTAGGTTTTCACAGTACGGCAATTTGTATGGAAACAACCTTTTCAATTACTGTATCTTTTGATTGCGTTGACTTAGAAGTTTGGTTTTTTCGCAGCTTCGAGGGACTACAGGCTTTATAGTACCTATTTGGTATTAATTTCAACCTGCTACCTCCACGCGTTCCAGAGAAAAAGGGTCTTGACAGACAGACAGACAAACAACAAAATGATCCTATAAGGGTTCCGTTTTTTCCTTTTGAGGTATGGAACCCTAAAAAAGAAATCAGTGTACAGTTGTTGAATTTGTAACTGGAATGAGACTTGATTAGTGGTACAAAATAATCATTCAGGTACTTTCACTGAGATAAAACATACAATACAAACACCACCACGACATAAAGAATTTGTCCTTCTCGCACTTCCTTATTTGTTAAAACGTGACGAATGCTTTGTCGTGAATAAAATTTACCGTGCTAGGCAAGGAGGATAGTGGGTTCGGCCGCGAAGTGTTGGCTGCTACACGTGCTGAAAATAACCTCTTGTTTACTCGTATAATTTAATAGCTGAATCGGTGTTTCGTGTTGTCTACTAACGTTAATACTAATCTTGGTGTTTGTTTAAGTGTTTGTGCTGCTTAGGTAAGGGATGGAAGGTAACGAGCCCCCTGATAGGGGCGGCGATGCTGACATGCGGGGCGAAATCTCGGCAGAGTCGCGTAAGCGTGTTCTGGAGGCCATACCTGATGATAATGTAAATAAAAGAAATACTGATATGCCTGCCGCAGCCTCCGTACAACATACGTACACTGTCCCAGAATTCGCCCCTGGTTCAAAATTAAAATATGGATCCGGTGACAAAGCTCCATTTATCGTTCAGGTTTCGAAAATACTAGAGGACCCGTCGTCTGGTTATTCAATTCGTCCTCTTGATTTCGCCAAACTCATACACAAAAACGGAATTCGAGGCATCACTCGGGGAGGAATTAAACCTAGTGGTCGCAATCGAGTAATTGTGGATTCACTGATGCCAACTTTGCCAATGAATTTATTGACCACCCCATTCTCACCCAGCACAAGTACTCCGCGTCAGTACCAACGTACAACGTCACTGTGTATTCGTCAACGTGATTGTTATTTTGGATATGTTGGTTTTAAGTGGTAATGAGACCATTTGGTATTATTAAAGAAAAACATCGGACTGAGAAATTTTCCGTGCTGAGTTTTTGGTATTTTTAAATTGAAGTGAGTTAGGTTGATTTTGGTAAGCATTTTTTTTTTTTTTTTTTACCGGGTACGCCAAATGTCATTCTAAAGATCTAAAACAAGAAAAAATTTGCCACCGAAATTACGGACAAAAAAGTTATTATCTTTAAAAAGTGATAGTTATTTTTGGTCAAATTTTTGGATTTTTATAAATTTACACATAACAATGAAAATGATTCATTTCATTCAATGATTCATTACTCAGTCCAATATATCAAGCTATTTGTACTTTTAGGTATAAATACCTATCTTCAGCATGTTTTTTTTTGGATATTTTTATTTTAGTTTTATCTCACGTTATATTACATCCCTGCAAAGTTTCATCGACTGAGGATTTTATGCGGGGGTCTTCATACAACGAACCGCCAGATTACTCTGCCTAATAATATCTGTATGGACGAGATGTTCAACATTTCATATATTTACCCTACGCTTTTGACAATAGTCGCATTAAATTAATTTTAAGCACCTAGTCTTCGATCAATAATTATAATTACCTAGATAACAGGTCGCGAACAAAAACGAAGTAAAAATATGGCACCGTCCACAGTTTGCTATCGCTATTTTGATCTAATATAATCCTTAAGATGTTACAATAACGTGCAATACTAGTGAGCTGTGAGCCGTTATTTGCCGAGCTGTTTTCGAAGCTTTGACCCAACATCTGCTTGTAATTATTGATCGAAGCGCCTAGTCAATAAGAGCGACTAGCTAAGGCCCAGTATAATTTACAAGTAATAATTGTGGAACAGGTTGATATGATATGTATTTTAACAATCAGATGTGGCCGGAAGATTTTTCTTGAAAATATTTCAAATGCTGTCGATGGCTTCGTTCCTGTGGTTGCTTAGTCCCTATCAGTGGCGCAGCTTGCATGGGGGTTCGGTGCACGATGCAGATATTTTAGTATCACTCCTTAGCTAGTCATAATTGGGCCCTTTACCAAAATGGGGGCGCTTTCGGCACCATAGGCCGAAAAAGTTAATTAGTACCGAATCGTCTATGTAGCAAAATGTCCACGACTTCGATTGGTCTATGAAGCCCTGTCCATTATGTAAATTGTTAATTTTCTGAAAATGACTAAATGGTAAAATACCCAATTAGCAAATAGTCCATAAAGCGACATGGCTAGATAACAAGTGAAGTCAGTTAAAAATTAAAAATATTAAAAAAAATCCTGATTGTAAATTACGCAATGTACACCTAAATAGCATAACATCTAAAACGTATAAAGTGGCGTAGGTAAGTCGCTATGTAAAGAGATTGAGTACCATAAAACTTGGCTTGTTAATAGAACTGGCCACCTGACCTGGTTAGTATAAGCTGGACGAAACGATAGTATCCTCTGATTTTTGGTCATGCTACTTGGATGCATGCTGCTTTCGATAAAATTTGTCAATTTTCTATTTATGGTACCATCCCTTTTTTTACTTTATGTAACTAGTTTGGACATTATGCTACACAGACTAATTGCTATGTTAATGATCTGCGCCATATATGTTAATTTGGCGAAATGCTAATTGGACACCTGCACGACGCCTGACATTTTGTTTCCAGGTTCCTATTTCACCAACTTTACTAATGTCAGTTTATTATGACAATTCGGTGTCAATTGCTAACTTGAAGAGCTTTTGTTTTAGCGCGCTTCGTACTGGCCAAGAAATGTAGATCGAATTGCACGGCCGTAGCCAGAGTTGAATATAAGATAGGGCAGCGGTAATTACGGGCAGGGCGCAACTAACATTTAATTTGACCTGATTTTTGTGAAATAAAACGGTTCACACACGTATATAAATCGAGCTTAGCCTGACATGTTCCAGACTAGTCGCGCGAGCAGAGCTGCGGCGCGTAGTGTGCATCTCGCTGCCGCGGGGTCGTGCGCTCCCAGAGCAAGTACTATAAATTAGTCCGAAATCTGCCGGGCTAAACTGGACTTATATTATACGCGAGTAATCCGTTTTAGTTCACTAGACAGTATATTTATTATAATATTTATCATAATGGATGGTATTTTTGAAAGTAGGGCAATGGTATTTTTAGGTAGGGCATTGCCCCATAATGCCTCCCCCCTAGCTACGGCCCTGTCGAATTGTCATGACAAACCGACAATTGTAAAGTTGGTGAAACGGGCCTGGTCAATCCGCGTCGCTGGACATTTTGCTACATAGACGATTCGGTACTAACCCGACAAGGCTTCTACCCATCAGTAGCTGAGCGCCTTTCATGTTAGCGGTCCCGTATGAAACAAATCACGGTCGGGTATAAGCCACAAATGCCACCCTCTCCTATCTCTGCCACTGGCCCCAATCTCCGCTTGTCCACTACAATCACGTGTCGTGCCTCCACTCCGCATACGAAACGGCAACGGGCAGCGTCGCATCGTGCGGCCGCACGGCATCGTCCCGCATATGACCCTTCATATGCCGGTTGAGTGCACACTTCTGTATAAACGCCTGACTGCACAACTGGCACTTGTGCGGCTTTTCGCCGGTGTGGATCATCCTGTGGTTCCGCAGATCCTTGCGGGCCATGAATTTCTTGGGGCATAGGTCGCAGGCGTAGGGGCGTTCACCTGTGAAAAGATGTCGCCTTAGTATATTATTATTCCGACCGGATAGCCTATTGGTTAGAGACTGACTATGAAGCTTGAGGTCCCGGGTTCGATCCCTGGTCCGGGCAGATGTTTGTATGATGAATATGAATGTTTGTTCTCGGGTCTTGGATGTTTAATATGACATGTATTTAAGTATGTTTATCCGTTGTCTAGTACCCATAGTACAGGCTTTGCCTAATTTGGGACTTGATCAATTGGTGTCAATTGTCCCATGAGATTTATTTATTCTATTTATAGTGTACAAAAAAAAGAACACGCCAAGTGAACCGAGTGCTCCACGCAAATTTGTAGGTATGTAAATAGTTGGTCTAATATAATAGAATAGAATAGAATAGAGAATAGAATCTCGATGATTTGTCCTGCTTTTCCCAGAGTGTTTGAAGTTGATGAAAAACATCGTGAGGAAACCTGCACAATCCTGCGAAACAATTCAATGGTATGTGTGAAGACTGAAGTTTCCAATACGCACTTAAAACGTAAAACAAGGCTGGTGATGATGAATTGATGATGAATGAAATGGAATATTGCACCTGTATGGGTTCTCATGTGTATGGCCATGAAGCTTCGGCTCTTGAAGGTTTTGTCACACATCTGACACGAGAACGGCTTGTCAGTAGAATGCGATCGCATGTGCTTCACTAGGTCCGCCTGAAATCACAATTATCAAATCTCCATATATATTTTTTTTACTGGAATAGGAGAGGAAACAAGTGGTAATTTGATGGTAGGTGATCACCGCTACCCATAAAAACCCGTAAAACCAAAAGTGCAACCAATGCGTTGCCAACCTAGATAGCTAAGATGTAATTCCTCTTGTGCCTATAATTCCCCTAGATTTCTTACTCTCCACACCAGAATACAAAAGTGCAAGCACTGTTGCTTAGCGCCAGGGTTAGCTTGAAATGATGATGCGTCATATACGTGGTGTCCGGGTGTCAAATAATGAACCGTGAATATTCCAGCAAGTCTGGTGAATGAGTGAGAGAATGTTTTTCATTGCTCAATCACTCATCAATTCTGTAAGTAGCGTAGAGGTGATACTAGGCAGTTAACAGTATAATCATATACAGCTTACATTACTGTACAATAACATAATTTCACAACAAAATGCCATAGACTATTGAAATGGTAACAGAAGTTTGTCAGTCCTACAGGCTCACCTTGATATAAAACTTCATGTCGCACTGAGTACACGCATAGTTTTTGATGCCAGTGTGCCGAATGAGATGTATCTTGAGGTTGCCAGGCTGCGCGAACTTTTTGCCACACTGGTAACACCCGTAGTTTCTCTCGTTCTTATGCGTTTCTATGTGCATCTGTAATTAAGTTACTTTTATTATTTCGACTATCGGATAGCCTAGTGGCCAGAACCCGACTATGAAGCTTGAGGTCCTGGGTTCGAACGATCAATAAGAAAATCAGATCAGATCAATAATAGAAAAACCGCCAAGCGCGAGTCGGACTCGTGCACGAGGGTTCCGTAGAAAGATTTTGACGATTTTTCCTAGTGTTTTAAGAAGTCCAGTGTTAGCAGAGCCCTGCTCCTAAGCAAAATGTACGCAGTGTGGGGTCATCTTATATTAGTCTGTAAAATCTACCGACAGACATAAAAAATTAAGATTTTGACAATTCTCTGAGTGGTTGTGCTGTAAGAGCTACCTTCATACCAAATTTCAAGTTTCTAGGACAACTGGAAGTGCCCTTTAGGTTTTCAGGGTACGGCAATTTGTATGGAAACAAGTTTACGTTCAGGAAAGAATAAAAAAGCAAAGGCAAAATAAAAACCAATTATTACTACCTAAATCAAACCTTGTTAAATATGTTTAAAAATGGTCCATATCACCGATGCATACGCATAGCTAACAAAATACCGGAAAACCTCAGACATGAAAACAACGACAGGATATTCAAAATGAAACTGAAAAAAATGCTCATCGAAAAATTTTATTACAAGATTGACGATTATCTGAATGAAACACCATGAATACTGTAATACAAACATTATTTAAACCCACTAATCTATTTTTAATTTATTTTTTAATTAACGGTCATAATATAATATAATATACCTACTTGCATGACATTCTAATCTACATTTTATTAATTTAATCCTAGATTTCGAGAAGTGACATGGAGAATTGTATCATATGTATCATTTGAATTATTTTATTTTATTGACCTTATTTAATAACTATCCATAATCCGTATAATTAACGAATGTGTACAATACCTATTAGCATCAACACTAGATATAAGCATTCTTAACATTCTATACCCTAACAAGGTGTCATGTACCTACCACCTGTTGATCTAACACCATATATGTAATGAACATGAATAAATGAATATGAATATGAAAAACCTTCAAAGTTTGATTTTTTCAGCATGCTACCTCCACGCATTCCAGAGAAAAAGGGTGTTGACAGACAGACAGACAGACAGACGGACAACAAAGTGATCCTATAAGGGTTCCGTTTTTTCCTTTTGAGGTACGGAACCCTAAAAATGACTTTGTGCAAAGTTTTTTTCTTATATTTTATTGAGGCTTTAGTACACTTGGTGTGATCATGACCATGTCATTCTCATGGGGAGACTCTAGATATTAATAGTTTACGAAGCACGGCCTCCAGTGCTAGATTCCCTAGCAACGAAGGAGTTGCTAAGTTTCTTGCGGTGAATTTTTTTTGGCAATCACGGTTTTTCCGAAAGCGCTCGCTGGTAGACTAAAAAAAGACTGCCTATTCGCTAAACAAAATTTTGAATTTTTATAGTTATTATGACAAGCACAGTATAAACTAACCTTCAAATTATGAGCCTGCACAAACTTAGCATCACAGATGTGGCACGCATGCTTCTTAATACCAGCATGAATGAGCTCGTGGTTTTTTAGCACATTCAGGTAAGCAAAGTCTTTGCCACAGGTCAGGCACTGGTATTTCCTGATGCCAGAATGGGTCCGGGAATGACTTGATAAGCTTCGAAAAGTTAGGAACGTCTTGTCACATTCTGGACATTTGATGTCAGGCTGCAACATTTAAATTAAATTAGAGCTATCCCTGTAATTGAAGGGGCAAGCAAAGCAAGTGAGTTCTCAGTGATGAGAGTGGGGGTGAATTGATGTTTCGGATCCGTAAAGTAAGTAAGTAAATGCTTTATTGTACCGAAAATACAGAAATAAAGACAAGTTACAAACAATGAGATATAAATGAATAATAAATATCATGGGACAATTGACATAGTCCCAAATTAAGCAGAGATTGTGTTATGGGTACTAGACAACGGAAAAACATACTTATATAGATAAATACATACTTATATACATATTAAACATCCAAGACCCAAGAACAAACATTCCTATTCATCATACAAACATCTGCCCCGACCGGGGATCAAACCAAACAGTCTCTAACCACTGGGCTATCTGATCATTATCAACTTTCATGTAAGTACCTTCTTTCCAAAATGACTTCTCATGTGAGCCTCTAATGTCTCATACTTTTGAAACCGCTTGTCACACTTAATACATTTCATTCGATCCTTTTTTGTTGTTGGTTCGTTGTTTTTTCTGTATACTCTTCTTTTTCTTCTGAAATTATCCAAAGATATAAAAAAAACTAGTATCAATTGTTTCAGTGGATAATAATAATAAAGCCATTTATTTCCGAACCTTAGTTACATTTTTGATTTTTGCTTATTACTTTGTTTATTATTATGTCCATTAAAACACTACAACACTGGATAATTGGTTTATTGAGCTAGGGAGCTGTACTTAGTGTATTGCATCAGAATATGAGTCTGCCCTGCATCAATTACTTTTTATTACAAAAAGCAAAAGAGTTCTAACCCCGTATTATCATGTATATGACATTTATAAAACCTCCCTTAGTTTGGTGTGCCTTTTGGCATAGGCCTCCTCCATCTGTCTCCACTGCGCTCTGTCATTCGCAACTTCAGTGGATACTAAACATAAAACTCACTTTTTCTTTGGTGGATCTTCCTCAAAAGTCGGCTCACCGGATTCAGGACTGGATGAAGAATCTTCCTGGAGTCCCTGCTCTTCTAATTCATTAACTACATAATTCTCACTTGATTGACCATCTTGTTTGAGCTGAAATAAGGAAATGTTTGAATAGACCATTAAAGTACCTACCTACTCTGAAAAGGGATCTGAAAAAGCTCCTGGTCGACACTACTGGCGACCAACAGGCTAGCAGTTATTTCTCCCAGCGAATCAGCATTGCTGTTCAATGGGAGAAAGCTACCAGCCTTTTGGGCACTAGGTTAACTGGGAATTAGGTTAGTTTTAAGTATTTATCATTAAGCTAGTTTTTAATTTTAATTGTTTTTACCATGTTTTTATAAATATTAATAAATTTATGCTATGATTATTATGGTAAACATATGTCCAAAATAGCTTCATAATAAACTAGCTTACAACTTTCAATCCAATTAAATTTCACGTAAATCAATGACAATCCTACTACATCACTACTAAAATCATTGAAGCCCTAACCAACACAGGCTACCTAGAAACCTGCTTTCAAATAAAAAAAACGCATTCAAATAGGTTCAACCGTTTAAGAGCTTCATTCATTACCAGATAGACACACGTATAAGTCAACTCATAACAGTTCTCTTTTTACGTCGGGGGTTAAAAATCAGTCTCCTTACATACAAATATAACATGGAGCATTAGTCACACAAACATTATTATATTTACCTTGTACTGTTGTCTTAGTAGATCATTCGACCGGCAGACCACTCGTTTGAAGTAGTATAGCTGATTTAATAAGTCTAAGCATGATTGGCAGATCAAGTTGGGAAGCGGATCACTTTCTGAAATCTGAAAGACGATGTTTTTTCCATCTATTATTTGGTAAATGATACCACTATTAGTGTAATTGGATTGCTATCTCAATAAAATGATGTTTTACCTCAACAGAAGTACAATATTTAAACATTTGGGGCGAACATACAGCAAATAAATTCTTCAAAGGCTCTCCGTTAGCTAAGCACGCTCGACATACGTTTTGCAAGTCTAAAGATTCCTCCATCTCCAAAGAATACTATCTGATATGTTGAATCCTTTGATCCCTAAGCTAAATCAATTATTTTAGAAGATTTATATGTTTAACATACAATAAATTACAATTTACACTATACAATGCGTTACAACAACAAAATTAAATGAAATCAACAAAGGCTAGGCGCGTTCCA
The DNA here is from genome assembly GCA_963691665.1 of Clepsis dumicolana. Classification (NCBI taxonomy): domain Eukaryota; kingdom Metazoa; phylum Arthropoda; class Insecta; order Lepidoptera; family Tortricidae; genus Clepsis; species Clepsis dumicolana. Next base: position 16,251,808 of record OY829508.1, read on the forward strand.
GTCTTTGTTAAAACCGCCCAAAGCGTTTGCTTCATGTCAAAAGTTAGGTGGCTAAAAATTGTAACAGAATGGCTCTCTGTAAAAAGAAAACTACTTATATATTATTAAACAACAAAAAAAACACAAACTAGCGTAGCGTAACAAATAATTATAAGTTTTTAGTTAACACACTTTCTGAAAGTATTCTCTAAGGAAAAGGTTTAAAACTATCTCGAACATCGTGATCGTGATAATCTAGCAGGGCCATGTTTTATAAAGCTACAAGTTACTTGTAAGTGGAAGTCTTATTCTAATACCTTCTTTTAGAAAGGGACTTCCACTTGTAAATTGTAACTTGTAGCTTTATAAAACACGGCCTAGGGATTTCTTTGGGATGAAATGAAATCATTAAAATGAAAGGAATCTGTAATTCAAAGACGGAGAAAATAAGAAAGTTACTAATAATTAGGTACGACTCAATACTGACAACGTCAATCATCATCATCAACCACAGTAGGCATTGTTTAATTTTTGATATAATAGTCTTTTTTCGGTTTCACCTGACAGTCTTGACACCATCACAGATTAGATAGAATATACATCATTATTGTTGTCCCTATACAGTATGCTCCATAAAATGGAAGTAGGCATGCGTTTTAAAGTAGGTATCAAAAAACATTATTAGTCAATTCATCAATAATTTCTAGACTCCTTGAAAAGTCATCATCATCATCATGTCAGCCGAAAAACGGCGTCCACTGCTGGACATAGGCCTCCTCCAAGGCTCTACACTCAAACCGGTCTTGTGCTTTCCGCACAACCGGTCTTCTGCTTTCTTAAGTGTTCGTTGGAAAATTCGTTGTAGATTTTTTGAGTTACCTAACAGAAAAAACTGGCCAACTGCGAGTCGGACTCGCGCACCGACGGCTCCATTCCATACAAAGATTTTTTCAGCTTTTCCTCAGCGCTGGGTTTATGTTGTCCAGTGTTAACAAAGCCCTGCTCCTAAGCAAAATATACTTAGTGTGCGGTCATTTTATATCGGTCGGTAGGCATATACAGAGAGACATAAAAATTTTAGATTTTCTGATATTTCTGATTGGTTTTGCTGAGCTACCTTCATACCAAATTTCAAGTTTCTAGGACAACGTACACTCCAGCAATTTGTATGGAAACGACCTTTTTAATGAGTGTATCTTTTGATTGCGTTGATTTAGCAATTTGATTTTTTCACAGCTTCAAGGGAATGCAGGCTTGAGTATTTGATATTAATTTCATGTTGACAGACGGACAACAAAGTGATCGTATAAGGGTTCCGTTTTTCTTTTTGAGGTGCGGAACCCTAAAAAAGAAAAATATTGATAAGTAGATATTAAACCGTTGTTCAGTATACATATAATTATTATTAGGTGTAAGTATACATTCCAGTAATTCAGCAAGTTGATTCAAATTACTCTTCATTACTTGTTTTTTTTGTTCAAAGTTAGTATTTTTCTGCATTCAATTCACTACAGTTATTGAGTCCGCTAATCAGCGACATAATTAAGTAGGTAGAGTATATTGTGTTATATCTATGTATCTACACCTACACACTGTAAGTTTGATAGCGGACACAATAAGTGGTACTGAGTAGGTTTACACACCTAAGTAGATACACACTCCGATGAAGGACTCCGATTAAACGGATGTTTAGCAATAAAAGTAATTATCTTGACACAATACAATTTGGTGCCTACTACCTATTATGTAGTGTATGATATAAAGACAAGTTTATTTAATATCGATGTTTATGAAAGCAAATGATAGGTAAGGAACCAGCTGGGAAAGTAATTTACATATACTTACTTCCAATCTAAAATGTAATATTTACATACTTACCTTGAACTAAAAACAATTAATTTGTTCGTCACCCGCGACCACACGTGAAAACAGCTACGTATGTGCGACAAATGTATGTTTCCATGCAACACCTTCACCTCCACTGCTACACGAATCAACACATGTCACAACTAACTATGTCTACTTACATCTATTTGATATGTGTTGATTCGTGTAGCAGTAGCGGTGGAGGTGTTGCATGGAAACATACATTTGTCGCGTAGAAGCAGCTATTTACCCGACTGCGAAACGCAAAGGAGGGTAATGTGTTTATTCCAAATGTGGTCGCGGGTGAGAAAATTAATTGTTTTTAATTCGTGAATATGGACCTCCGTAAAGTAACTCCGGATTTTATCCGTTATTTACATACTTACACAGCTACTTTAAATTTCATTTTTAGTTCCTTGCTCACGCTGCTACTAGTCGTTAATTGTAGGCACTTAAAAGGTAAAACTTAGAAAAAATTCTACCGTAAGGCTCGTTTGAAATTAAATTTTAACGTTCCTTTAGGTATTATCGCTAACTACCTAGGTGACTTAACTATAAGTACTTCATTCAAAATTCAATGTTTATTGAATTGACATATTTTGCATAAGTACGTAGGTACTTTTTTATTTCATTTTGCACTTAGGTAGGTAGTATTTTACCATCATACCTATTCCTATAAATTTTGTCATTCGTATTCTTTATAAGTATCATACTTTTACAAGTATGTTGACTGAAGTAATACACAGATTAGAGAGACTAGAAATATTACACTAGGTTTGTTAATTAAGTGGCTAGTAAAATTATGTCATGATAATAAATTGATAGTAAAATAATAATTTAGAGTGCAATGCATACATTATTCAGTGCCTTTGCAAATTAGTAGGTATTTTACCTATTTCTAAACCATTTCGTATTTGGTAAGTACTTACTTAAGCAAAGGTATTTGAAAAATTACTTAGGTAAGTAATTTATTGAATCAGGCGTTACTTTGCGGAGGTCCATATTTATGAACTAAAAAACAATTACTTTGCTCACCCGCGACCACTAATGACAAATAGTTATATCTGTGCGGCAAATGTATGTTTCCATGCAACACCTCCACCTCCACTGCTACACGAATCAACACATGCCACACAGACCCAACTATCACCACCACCACTATACTAAACGCTGACGCGTTTCGGCACTCTCCACGAGGCCATTTACGAAGCACAACAACAACCGCTCAACATGCCACAGCAGCAGCAGCAGCAGCAGCAGCAGCAGTAGTGGAAGTGGTATATGACATTTATAAAACCTCCCTTAGTTTGGTGTGCCTTTTGGCATAGGCCTCCTCCATCTGTCTCCACTGCGCTCTGTCATTCGCAACTTCAGTGGATACTAAACATAAAACTCACTTTTTCTTTGGTGGATCTTCCTCAAAAGTCGGCTCACCGGATTCAGGACTGGATGAAGAATCTTCCTGGAGTCCCTGCTCTTCTAATTCATTAACTACATAATTCTCACTTGATTGACCATCTTGTTTGAGCTGAAATAAGGAAATGTTTGAATAGACCATTAAAGTACCTACCTACTCTGAAAAGGGATCTGAAAAAGCTCCTGGTCGACACTACTGGCGACCAACAGGCTAGCAGTTATTTCTCCCAGCGAATCAGCATTGCTGTTCAATGGGAGAAAGCTACCAGCCTTTTGGGCACTAGGTTAACTGGGAATTAGGTTAGTTTTAAGTATTTATCATTAAGCTAGTTTTTAATTTTAATTGTTTTTACCATGTTTTTATAAATATTAATAAATTTATGCTATGATTATTATGGTAAACATATGTCCAAAATAGCTTCATAATAAACTAGCTTACAACTTTCAATCCAATTAAATTTCACGTAAATCAATGACAATCCTACTACATCACTACTAAAATCATTGAAGCCCTAACCAACACAGGCTACCTAGAAACCTGCTTTCAAATAAAAAAAACGCATTCAAATAGGTTCAACCGTTTAAGAGCTTCATTCATTACCAGATAGACACACGTATAAGTCAACTCATAACAGTTCTCTTTTTACGTCGGGGGTTAAAAATCAGTCTCCTTACATACAAATATAACATGGAGCATTAGTCACACAAACATTATTATATTTACCTTGTACTGTTGTCTTAGTAGATCATTCGACCGGCAGACCACTCGTTTGAAGTAGTATAGCTGATTTAATAAGTCTAAGCATGATTGGCAGATCAAGTTGGGAAGCGGATCACTTTCTGAAATCTGAAAGACGATGTTTTTTCCATCTATTATTTGGTAAATGATACCACTATTAGTGTAATTGGATTGCTATCTCAATAAAATGATGTTTTACCTCAACAGAAGTACAATATTTAAACATTTGGGGCGAACATACAGCAAATAAATTCTTCAAAGGCTCTCCGTTAGCTAAGCACGCTCGACATACGTTTTGCAAGTCTAAAGATTCCTCCATCTCCAAAGAATACTATCTGATATGTTGAATCCTTTGATCCCTAAGCTAAATCAATTATTTTAGAAGATTTATATGTTTAACATACAATAAATTACAATTTACACTATACAATGCGTTACAACAACAAAATTAAATGAAATCAACAAAGGCTAGGCGCGTTCCAGTCTTTGTTAAAACCGCCCAAAGCGTTTGCTTCATGTCAAAAGTTAGGTGGCTAAAAATTGTAACAGAATGGCTCTCTGTAAAAAGAAAACTACTTATATATTATTAAACAACAAAAAAAACACAAACTAGCGTAGCGTAACAAATAATTATAAGTTTTTAGTTAACACACTTTCTGAAAGTATTCTCTAAGGAAAAGGTTTAAAACTATCTCGAACATCGTGATCGTGATAATCTAGCAGGGCCATGTTTTATAAAGCTACAAGTTACTTGTAAGTGGAAGTCTTATTCTAATACCTTCTTTTAGAAAGGGACTTCCACTTGTAAATTGTAACTTGTAGCTTTATAAAACACGGCCTAGGGATTTCTTTGGGATGAAATGAAATCATTAAAATGAAAGGAATCTGTAATTCAAAGACGGAGAAAATAAGAAAGTTACTAATAATTAGGTACGACTCAATACTGACAACGTCAATCATCATCATCAACCACAGTAGGCATTGTTTAATTTTTGATATAATAGTCTTTTTTCGGTTTCACCTGACAGTCTTGACACCATCACAGATTAGATAGAATATACATCATTATTGTTGTCCCTATACAGTATGCTCCATAAAATGGAAGTAGGCATGCGTTTTAAAGTAGGTATCAAAAAACATTATTAGTCAATTCATCAATAATTTCTAGACTCCTTGAAAAGTCATCATCATCATCATGTCAGCCGAAAAACGGCGTCCACTGCTGGACATAGGCCTCCTCCAAGGCTCTACACTCAAACCGGTCTTGTGCTTTCCGCACAACCGGTCTTCTGCTTTCTTAAGTGTTCGTTGGAAAATTCGTTGTAGATTTTTTGAGTTACCTAACAGAAAAAACTGGCCAACTGCGAGTCGGACTCGCGCACCGACGGCTCCATTCCATACAAAGATTTTTTCAGCTTTTCCTCAGCGCTGGGTTTATGTTGTCCAGTGTTAACAAAGCCCTGCTCCTAAGCAAAATATACTTAGTGTGCGGTCATTTTATATCGGTCGGTAGGCATATACAGAGAGACATAAAAATTTTAGATTTTCTGATATTTCTGATTGGTTTTGCTGAGCTACCTTCATACCAAATTTCAAGTTTCTAGGACAACGTACACTCCAGCAATTTGTATGGAAACGACCTTTTTAATGAGTGTATCTTTTGATTGCGTTGATTTAGCAATTTGATTTTTTCACAGCTTCAAGGGAATGCAGGCTTGAGTATTTGATATTAATTTCATGTTGACAGACGGACAACAAAGTGATCGTATAAGGGTTCCGTTTTTCTTTTTGAGGTGCGGAACCCTAAAAAAGAAAAATATTGATAAGTAGATATTAAACCGTTGTTCAGTATACATATAATTATTATTAGGTGTAAGTATACATTCCAGTAATTCAGCAAGTTGATTCAAATTACTCTTCATTACTTGTTTTTTTTGTTCAAAGTTAGTATTTTTCTGCATTCAATTCACTACAGTTATTGAGTCCGCTAATCAGCGACATAATTAAGTAGGTAGAGTATATTGTGTTATATCTATGTATCTACACCTACACACTGTAAGTTTGATAGCGGACACAATAAGTGGTACTGAGTAGGTTTACACACCTAAGTAGATACACACTCCGATGAAGGACTCCGATTAAACGGATGTTTAGCAATAAAAGTAATTATCTTGACACAATACAATTTGGTGCCTACTACCTATTATGTAGTGTATGATATAAAGACAAGTTTATTTAATATCGATGTTTATGAAAGCAAATGATAGGTAAGGAACCAGCTGGGAAAGTAATTTACATATACTTACTTCCAATCTAAAATGTAATATTTACATACTTACCTTGAACTAAAAACAATTAATTTGTTCGTCACCCGCGACCACACGTGAAAACAGCTACGTATGTGCGACAAATGTATGTTTCCATGCAACACCTTCACCTCCACTGCTACACGAATCAACACATGTCACAACTAACTATGTCTACTTACATCTATTTGATATGTGTTGATTCGTGTAGCAGTAGCGGTGGAGGTGTTGCATGGAAACATACATTTGTCGCGTAGAAGCAGCTATTTACCCGACTGCGAAACGCAAAGGAGGGTAATGTGTTTATTCCAAATGTGGTCGCGGGTGAGAAAATTAATTGTTTTTAATTCGTGAATATGGACCTCCGTAAAGTAACTCCGGATTTTATCCGTTATTTACATACTTACACAGCTACTTTAAATTTCATTTTTAGTTCCTTGCTCACGCTGCTACTAGTCGTTAATTGTAGGCACTTAAAAGGTAAAACTTAGAAAAAATTCTACCGTAAGGCTCGTTTGAAATTAAATTTTAACGTTCCTTTAGGTATTATCGCTAACTACCTAGGTGACTTAACTATAAGTACTTCATTCAAAATTCAATGTTTATTGAATTGACATATTTTGCATAAGTACGTAGGTACTTTTTTATTTCATTTTGCACTTAGGTAGGTAGTATTTTACCATCATACCTATTCCTATAAATTTTGTCATTCGTATTCTTTATAAGTATCATACTTTTACAAGTATGTTGACTGAAGTAATACACAGATTAGAGAGACTAGAAATATTACACTAGGTTTGTTAATTAAGTGGCTAGTAAAATTATGTCATGATAATAAATTGATAGTAAAATAATAATTTAGAGTGCAATGCATACATTATTCAGTGCCTTTGCAAATTAGTAGGTATTTTACCTATTTCTAAACCATTTCGTATTTGGTAAGTACTTACTTAAGCAAAGGTATTTGAAAAATTACTTAGGTAAGTAATTTATTGAATCAGGCGTTACTTTGCGGAGGTCCATATTTATGAACTAAAAAACAATTACTTTGCTCACCCGCGACCACTAATGACAAATAGTTATATCTGTGCGGCAAATGTATGTTTCCATGCAACACCTCCACCTCCACTGCTACACGAATCAACACATGCCACACAGACCCAACTATCACCACCACCACTATACTAAACGCTGACGCGTTTCGGCACTCTCCACGAGGCCATTTACGAAGCACAACAACAACCGCTCAACATGCCACAGCAGCAGCAGCAGCAGCAGCAGCAGCAGTAGTGGAAGTGGTGGCATGTTGAGCGGTTGTTGTTGTGCTTCGTAAATGGCCTCGTGGAGAGTGCCGAAACGCGTCAGCGTTTAGTATAGTGGTGGTGGTGATAGTTGGGTCTGTGTGGCATGTGTTGATTCGTGTAGCAGTGGAGGTGGAGGTGTTGCATGGAAACATACATTTGCCGCACAGATATAACTATTTGTCATTAGTGGTCGCGGGTGAGCAAAGTAATTGTTTTTTAGTTCATACTTAGGTAAGTACCTAAACCTATTATTCAAACAAAAAAAGTCATCAGTCATATTGCGTGCGTCACTTTACGGTAAGTATTTTTACTTAACGGTGATACGAGAATTAAAGGCTAAAGTGGATAAGTACCTACTAGTTTTGATAACATGTTTACTAACCTAACTGTAAATTCAACTCGCACCATCAGCCGGGGAAGAAACGCAATGAAGACGTCACCCAGTTAATGTGTATTAGGCTGGTTATAGGTTATGATATTTAAGTACGGGCTTAGAATTAGTATTACTCGTTATTAACAGAACGAGATTACATTATTTTACCATTTTAGATGCGTTTTCACGCGAATCATACGAAATTTCATAACTCACTCGACCAACCTTGTTGTGATTTGCGAACAATCAACCGCGACTTGTCAATAACAAGTGTGATTCTACTCGAGTAACAAAAGCAAAGTGAAGTGTGGAGTTCAGTGGCGTAAAATCCCATTACTGATAAAAGTAATTTTCAGAATTCAGTTGTAATATTGCAGCGTCGCGGTACAGTCGTTCATTACTTGTGATAAAATAATGTCAGCAGAAATGGGGAGTGAAATAAAGAGCGATACAGTACCAATCATCATCACGCCTTGTGACGACAGAATTAATCGTTTATCGTGTCTTTTTGAGGAGGAATTTGGAACAAAGCCTTCATTCTATGTAAGAGTGCCGGGACGTGTAAATATTATTGGTGAACATATTGATTACTGTGGCTATCCAGTGTTGCCCATGGCATTAGAACAAGATATTTTAATTGCGGCAAACTTAATACAAGAACCGGAATTGCATCTGCGAAACGTCAACAGTAAATACAAAAGTTATGATACAAAACTTACAACGTTCGAAAACATTGTGATAACACCGGATGAGAACGGGAAACCCTTTTGGTATAGTTATGTATTGTGTGGAATAAAGGGAGCGTTGGAGTATTTAGAGAATAAAATGAACAAAGGGCTACAACTTTGTATTGATGGGAATATCCCTCCTGCCTCAGGGCTCTCCAGCTCATCGGCACTAGTAAGTGCAGCTTGTCTATCATTTCTTCATGCACAAAACGTTTCTTTGAGCAAAACTGAGATAGCCGCATTATGTGCGACCAGCGAAAGATATATTGGAACTCAAGGAGGAGGAATGGATCAAGCCATTGCGTTCCTCGCCGAGAAATTTTGTGCTCAGTACATAACATTCCAACCACTCGAGGCTTCATCAGTTGGTCTTCCCGAAGACGCTGTTTTTGTCGTAGCACATAGCTTAGCAGAAGCAAACAAAGCTGCCACCAACGATTTTAATCGGCGTGTTATAGAATGTCGGCTTGCAGCTAAAATATTAACAAGTGTGAATGGTATGCCTACAGATAAAAAGATAATTACACTCAGTGAAGCACAGAAAAAAATTGGCAAAAGCTTGAAAGACATGATACAGCTGGTCTCTGATAATCTGCCGAAAGAGTACTATACTAAAGCTCAAGTTTGTAATATTTTAAATATTGACGAAGAAGAATTGGAAAACTTGTACCTTACACCCAATACGAAACATTTAACTGAATTTAAATTGAAACAACGAGCTTTACACGTATATGAAGAAGCGATGAGGGTAGAAGATTTCCGTAATATTTGCAAGAATTTAACAAGCAACGGAAATACAAACCGTACAAACGGGCACGCCAATAACGGACTTACTGAAAACATTCTTGGCGATACTTTGTCAATTTTAGGGAAGCTCATGTCAGGGAGCCACGAAAGCCTCAAAAGTCTGTACGAATGTTCCCATGAAAATTTGGATCGGATTGTCGACATATCTCTGAAACAGGGAGTACATGCACGTTTGACTGGAGCTGGTTGGGGTGGTTGTGTTGTTGCGCTTTGTCCAAAGAAAGATCTGGAGACATACATTGAAACATTAAAAGAAGAATTTTACGATAAGCATTGTAACGTTGATAAGAATAACGCGCATACATATGTGTTCGCAACGGCTCCAAACCACGGAGCTGTCATTTATATTAATTGATGATTAATTAATTATGAAGTCATAGAAATATGATTTATTTAAGCATTACTTCAATACAATTTAGAATGCATTTCTGGTGCCAATTACTAATATTTAAGGTTTATGTTTTATGCATTTATTAATTTACTTAAGGAATAACTATTTATACAGGGAAGACACCTCCTTACCATTACCATTATTAACTTTTAATGTAAATTAAGTACATAAAAGAGCAAAGTAATTGTTTTTTAGTACATAAAAGATTTTGCAATAATGAAATTAAAATACAGTTTGTTGCTTTTGGGGCCGACTGTGAGGATATCTCTTTACTAATAATTTTGCTTATTCGGCAATCAAGTTAATGTATGAAACGAAATATTCTATTTATTTTATATAAATTATTTTCGTTTTAAGTAGGTATGTATCGAGTTAAATGTTAAGAGGACATAAATATCGAAGAGTATCGTATTCTCCGTGATCTAAATTATTCATTTGAAGTCCAAAGTCTTTCTTTTCAGCCTAATAAAAGGAAGTATTGAATTATGTATTTAAAAAGTGTGAATCGTGAGAACAGCTCTTTGCTTTGCATGTTCTACTCGTAATCTAAAAGTAAGTAATAATTAATACAAGTAAGTAGAGAAATAATTAATACAAGTTTAATTATTCTTGTCGAAATATTGAAGAAAATAATATAAATATACCACCGGTTTAATTATTTTATTTTACTTTACTCCCTTAAATTTCGATGCTAACTTGCTACTATGTTGAAGTTATAGTATTGAACCTATTATTAATGCAATCAATAAAAATACATATTTGTACCTGTGTTTTAATTTTACTCGCCTTTTGGCCTTAAAAGATCGGCTGGAACCAGTTTTGAACTGGGAATTCATAATTCAAATTTAATCAAAATTAAAATTGATAATTTTAGCATCATGCTTTATATGTACTTACCCATGAATGAAAGCTAGAATTACCTAAGTATAAGATAACGTAACGTTCTTTGAAGCAAGGCATGAAAAATAATAAAAAATGCATAAACATAGCTCACATCAATTATCAAGGACAATTTAGAAATAGAAGTTGTTTGTGATCTCAGTAGGAGTATCTTTTTTTGTATTTTTTTCTCCCAATTTTTTATTTTTACGGTTTTCCCGTGAATATCAATTATATTTTTTATAAACTCACTGAAATGTCCAATCGTGGTGTAGGGGAAAAGCACACGACCCGGAGTGTCGAGGATCCGGGTTCGATTCCCGGGGTTGGCATTTTTCTGGTTTTTTTCTGTGTATTCATGTTTCAGTGAGTTTATAAAAAATATGATAGAAGTTGTTTGTATTACGAGTTAAATTATGATTTAAATAAAGTTGTTTAACTTGACTAACTGTCGCCGGCACACAGCTAGTTTAGAAAATGGATGGCAAGCAGACAGAGTTGTTAAAACTTGTAAGGTTGGTAAGTACTTACCATTTCTCTCTATTTCTAAAGACTTTCTACTTTTTTAAACAACATAAACAGTAACAAACTGGTTTTTTGTTGGCAATAAATATAATATATATAGGTATATATGATTAATTTTCGCAGAAATTTTATTGAGTGTTCATATTTTTAGTACTTAATAACTGAATAAGGATAGAAAACATGATGCTAGCGCTAGCACAAGGCATCCTGACTCGCTCTCACTTAATCGCAATATTCGCAATACTGAAGAATTCAAGTGAAAACGCGTTGTTTGTGCCCCCCAAGAAGCCATCAGCCGCTGCTCGCCATAAAATACACTACGATTGGACTTTTACAGAAAACAAACAGACACATGGCTGTATGGACTTTGTTTCCTCTGCTTACTTCTTTTTTTATAAAAAAAGTATTTGACTTTGACAAATTTGACAATTGCAAAGGTACTCTCTTGTAGTATTTTCTCAATGTTTTTTCGCGTATTTCTGTCTAATAAACCCAAGTTTAGTAAGTTGAACACTTAATTAACTATTCTTACTTTCCAGGTCCTAGGGCACGGTTATTAATACAGTGATATTACCAGACCAATTGTGATAAAAAGAGGTTAGTAGTAAAAGTACTGTGCAATACAATTTTCTTTCATGTACCTATGAATTAAGGTCTTCTTTGTAAATTTCTCTCATGTGAACTTGTTTTATAGCTTACTGAGGATTGCAGCTATGGTTTTGTCCAAGGTATTTGAATACTAAATCTGTGATGTGTCATTAGTTTTTAGGTTATGACCCGTTTATAAATCCTGTGGATGCAGTTCTGTTATGATTTGCATTTTATGTTTTGACCCGTTTGGGTTTAGGTTTTTGTATTTTTAATTTAATATTTTTATGACGTTTCAGTTGTAATAGTTTAGGTACTTAGGACTTATTGTTTTGTAATTTTATACAAAATTGTTTTTTGTAGTGGTAATAAAAGAAAACAGTGACCAAAATATTTTTGTATACATTACGTTAATATGAATGATAGGGTACAAGAAGCCCTTTCTCAATTTTCTTAATCCTTAAAAGTTTATGATTTATTTTTAGCTTTGCTGTACATTGTTTGAATATTGCAATGATATTTCATCATTTACGCAAACTGATATTTAAATTTGTGTTGAAAAAAAACTTCATAAGATTCGTTTGAGGTAACTAATACTTGCAAGTACCTAATTTATTATGAGTATTAAAAAAATTTAATGTTAATGTTAAAATCACAAATTAAGATGTTGATTATTTACTTGCTATTGTTTATCAATTAGTTACCCGTCTACCACCATGGCTTGTCTCCTTTACATCTATTTGTTTAGCCACATAACAACATCATTTAGTACTTTTCCATAGTTGTATTCCGTGTATGTTTTCCAATACCAAACCAAATACAATACTTTTTAACCCTACATGTTAAAGAATAAGTTTGATACATGTGTCTATGGTTTTCTGTAGCATCATAGCTCCTAACCTAAACGGATGGACTAAATTGGACACTTCTTTTTTTATCGAAAGGTAGTTTGGTAGATGGTTCCTAGGCATGTTTCATCAAAAATAATCAAACCGTTTTCGAGATATAGGACTTTGAAATAAAAATATAAAATGTCTTTCAAGTTATCCAAATTGTAGTTAAGTCTAATACAAAACTTGCATGTATAGACCAACCCCGAGGGCAGTCCAGAAGCATCATCTCAGGACTTGACCACAGCGCAGAAACGTCGCATCAGGCGCAAGAGGCTCCAAGCGGCGCGCACCGCACCACCCTGCCACCAGCCAACCATCAACTTCATAGACAGCATCAGACGAGACATATCCTTCTTACAAGCCACCAACAGTTCCCTCGTACTTGAAATAGATTCTTTACCTATTAAAACTAAATGTAAAGGCGAAGCTATAAACAAGCTCAATACAACTGTTAAAAGTGTCACAAAACCTGATTTAGATACTAAAACAATGTCATCTACAGAGAAATCTCGAGAAGATATTAAAGCAGCCAGAGAGGCTAAGAAACTGGCCAAGCAAAAACGAATGAAAGTGGATGAAAGTGCCAAAGTTCAAGAAACAAAAACTGTTGAGCTTAATGTTACTGACAAAGCACAGGTAGATGTTAAGAAAGCAAGCCCTGTTAAAGGCAAAGATGAAGTTGATAAGGCTGTCTTAATAGATGCTAACAAACCTATAGGAAAAGATAAAATTGCTGCAGGTAAACCAGGGGAGTTAGGAGTGGATGTTAAAGTACAAGTTAGTAAACCTGAGGTAAAAACAATAAATGCTGATGAAGTCAAAGCAACAACAGACCCTGTAAGTAAGTCTAAAGAGCATATTTTAGCAGAAAGAGCTGCTAAGAAAGCTGCAAAACAGGGTAAGAAGAATGGTTTAGATGGTGATGCACCAAGAGTTGATGATAACATGACTGTGAAAGATGTGGTGAACACATTGAAGGATATTGTGAATGTTGCCAAGGAAGTACAAGATGTCACTGCCAAAGTACAGGCTATACATCTGGATGCTAGCAAGGTAATTGATGCTATTGTTTCTAAAAATAAAACACACTTGTACAAATAAGAAATTAATTAATTTAATATTTAACACTTATTAAGGCCCCATTTATTGGAATACACTACCACCGAATGAATAGCAGCTATGGAATATACACCTGAAAAAGGATATTTTTGAAGCAAGTCTCTCATTTTAAATAAACTCAATTGATATTGTACAGTATTATTCAGATGCTAAGGTTGAATTTCCAAGTAAGTGTATGTGGCCGTTTAATCGCCTCTGCCTTATTAAGGGTTAAAGAGTATTTGTTAACCTGCTTATCCTAACCTTGGGTTTGGTTGAAGTTTTACAGTGTTTATTCCGCCCACAGCCTGAAGAGTCAGGCAAAAGCAAAGCGGACCTGAAGGCAGAGCGGCGCGCCAAACAGGAGGCCCAGCGGGCGGCCAAGCAGGCGGCGCACAAGCCCGCCAACAAACAGAAGGAGCCCCCACCCGCAGTGACTGCGCCAGCTACGGAGAAGGTATCATCATCTTCAGTTTATATTAGTCCACTGTTGGACATAGGCCATTCGGCTCGGTCTTCAGTTTTTCCCGTCCCATTGCTTCCAGCCCTCCGAAGCAGGTTGTTGCAAAAAACCTTGTTCATTCAAACTAAAAGGGATACGCTTCTAGCGCACATGGTACAGTCAAGGTCACCAATATGTATACGCTCGGCCTTTCTCGACAATGTTCGGTCGAATCAATCATCCAGCTATCCTGCTTAGCGAAGACGGCGTGATTGTCACGTATAGGATTAAAAAAATGTATATTTACTTACTTAAGAAAGGTAATTCTAGTGTTTTTCATATCCGTATGGCTTCTACACCACTTCACGACACGGGATGGCATATTTTCAAAATATTACATTACACAAAACATAATAATATTCACAATCGAAACTCCCGTGACAAAAGCCGGTACGTCACGAATGTCACGACTGTCAGACGCACGGCGAAGTTCATATATTTGTCCACGCCTGTTATGGTACTTATGTCGTGGAGCCATTTTTTTTGGGTTTAGTGGCGCTTCCATAGATATTATTATTCGAAGGGCGTTATGATTACAATTTTAGTGTTGGTCTTCTTACAGGAGAAGTCACCTAAACCTAAGACATTGGACCGGGCCAAGTCAAAGCCCCAAGTCATGCAGAGGGTCAACTGGTTCCAACACCTGTACGAGGAGGCTGACAAGGAATCTCTGCAAAGAATTGCTATTAATTCCAAGTAAGTACGAGAATGACAAATGGATATTAGGATGTCTTGGACCTTTTTATTCATCAATATTCAAACTATCTTCTTACCAAATTTAATCTAGATTGGTGCAGCGGTTTTCCCGTGAAGAGGTAACAAACAGACAGGCAGGGAGACAGAGTTACTTTCGCATTTATAATATTAGTTAGGATTAGGAAGTGAGGATTAGTTAGGATGATATTGTCTATGTTACTTGCAGCGTACACCCCGCCATTTTGAAACTAGGCGTGCAGCTGTCATCGCGAGTGGTGAGCGGCTCTAACGCCAGGTGCATAGCGCTGCTCGACGCGCTCAAGAAGGTGAGACCCTGCCATGCCTCGTGCAAGGTCCGTCCGGATCGCTACCACCGTCTTGGGTGTTGTATGTTTGTATTTAATAAAATACTTGTTTGGCACTGTTCTTATATTTATTTAAATAGAAAATACGTACGTAGTGATTAAATTCTCTTTGCATAGAGGCTTACAATGGCTGACAAGGTGCTTGAGTTCAAGAGAACCCAAGATAATAAATAAATAAATAAAGAACGCGTGGAGGTAGCATGCTGAATTTAATATAAAATATTCAAGCCTGCATTCCCTTGAAGCTGTGAAAAAATCAAACTTCTAAGTCAACGCAATCAAAAGATACCTACAGTCATTAAAAAGGTTGTTTCCACTGTACTGTGAAAACCTAAAGGGTACTTCCAGTTGTCCTAGAAACTTGAAATTTGGTATGAAGGTAGTTCTTATATGTCAACGGGCTGATATAAGAGCTCAGCAGAATGCCGGTGGGATGTTATATCGACGGCGTTAGCGGGAACAATATAAGCTACATCGACGATATGGTGCTGCTATCCCCGTCTGTCAGTGCACTCAGGAAAAAGTTTGTCTGTCTGTGAGGCCTACGTGGAAACTCGCTCTCTTGTATACAATTCCAAAAAAGAGCGAAGTCTTAGTCTTCAGGTCAAACAAAATGAACCCTAAGCAAGTGTCCTCTATAAATTTGAAAGGTAATGACGTAAAACCGTGCTCCCAATAGTCCCGGGGTCCTCGTCAGGGCGGGCCGGTGGTAACCTTGCTCACGCTCTGGGAGGTGCTTTTGGAATCCGAGTCGGTATTGAGCCGCCTGGGATCACAAAGCAGGATACGGAGGGAAGGTGGGGCTCAGGCCAGTCTTGGGTGTCTACACCGATCTGTCTGCAGCGGCAGGTAACCAGAACAACGCCGCAACCAGTCGGTTCCGTAAACTACACAAGACTGCTCCTCTATCTATGCAGACGGCCGCTGCTTGGTATAGGCGTGCCGCCTGGGTCGCCTCGTCACAGATGAATCATCATCATCATGTCAGCCGATTGACGTCCACTGCTGGACATAGGCCTCCCCCAAGGCTCTCCACTCTGACCGGTCCTGTGCCTTCCGCATCCACCGCGGTCCCGCGATCTTTACTAGGTCGTCGCTCCATCTTGTTGGAGCCTCTCGACAGCTCGCGCGTCTCCCGGTCCGTGGACGCCATTCGAAAACCTTCTGACCCCATCGGCCATCAGTTCTGCGAGCTATGAATGAGCACAGATGAATGTGGCAGTCAAAAGGTACCCGTTATGATTGTGGCCAGATGGTGTCGGAGTACTCGCTGCCGGCGCGCACGGAGTTCGCGCGCGGGCTGGAGGCGCAGCTGGCGGGCAGCCTGCGCTACCTGTGGGCCATGCGGCAGCCCACCGCCTCGCAGACCAACGCCGTCAAGTTCTTCCGGCACCACCTCACGCAGCTGCCGCACAACGTCGACGAGTTTGACGTGAGTTAGCTTTATTTTTAGCTTTTTTTCTAACTGTTGCCAAATTTTCTGATCAAGTACGATAATTATACAGATTGTTTTTTCGATTAGTTTTTTGGAATTTTTATTATAGAATTTTTTTTTTCGAAAATGACTTGATTTTCGTGAAATTTTGTGATCGGATTCGATAATTAATTATGGTAATAGATTTTTTTTCGATTCGTTTTTTTTAAGTAAAAAAGAAAAGAGATTGCGAGTTCTATAGCTCACAGAACCACTAGTCTAGAGTAAGCATAAGCCTAAAACTAATCCATCTCTCACCTTTTGTTAGAAAGAGACTTCCGCTTGTAAATTGTCCCTGTTATTCATAAACCTGTATTAACTAAAATGCCGTTAAAGTTCGTTTGTCTCTTTTTGTCACATTGACATTTTCGCTAGTAAGAAGAAGACAAAACCTACTTTAGCTATAGAGGCTTGAGTGACGTTTATGAATAAGGGCATGTAACTACAGCTACAGCTTTATATTTTTTTCTCCAACTTGCTCGGAAATGTGCATCTTGCCGGTGAAAAAAGCTTCCAGGAAATATATCGTTGCTGGCTCAAAAATAATTTGACAGCAATAAGCGGCCGGGAAAAAACGGGAGCGGCCGGGAAATTTTCATTACTTCATAGTTATTGAACTTTTATATTAAAAATCCGATTTAGACAATAATCCCAAACAGCCAAAGCAGCTTTTTATTTTCTTTAATGACTACGGATTAAATGAAAATGGGAAGAAACAGCGTATCTATATAAAATTATTTCAAATATTTTGTTTTCTTTAACGCGAGATTAAATATGAAAAAGTTAATAATATAAATATTTACATAGTAGCGCCATCTGTCGGTCAAACTATAATCTTTATGCCGCTTTTGACAGCGCTCAGGTGGTAGAGCAGAGCAGGCAGGAGGCTCGGTGGCTAAAGCAGTGCTAGGCAGAAGGAAGGGAAAATTTTCGTGATTTCGTAAAACTTATGAGGAACGTGAGATTTGGAGGTTAAGTTAGTTCAGTTTATTTTTGTTTTGAAAAGCGCAAATGATTAAGATTTGTGGAGTAAACTTACCTACCGGATTGCTCAAAGAACTATTAGTTCTTTAGTGTTCATTTAAGCTACAATTGTTGTCATTTATCTAGTGCTGTGTAATATTAATGGTTACTTTTAATACCTACAGTGGTTGACTCAAACCTTAAAATACATAATAAACCAGAACCCGCGAGCGCGTCTAAAGCTGAAGCAACTAAAACTATTTACGTAAGTGTAGTGTGTTTGGCGTAGCGTAGTCATCTCGGGGCACGCAAACATATCGTGACGTGTTGTACGAATGACAATATTAATTAATCCCGTCTCGTGTCGTTTTTACAAGCAGATATGCCGTTGAGTTTATAAAAAACAGAAAGATCATATTTTAAGTACAAGCACCATAATTTAAGTATTGATTGACCGCGTTCCCTGATTTGTTCTGTATTGTGAATTAAACCAACTTTCATTTACTGTGCGAAAATTTTGTCAAAATCTATCGAGAAAGTCATTCTATTTCCTCGCATTGTTGGAGAAAAGCACTATACAAGCTTCGGCCGGAACAGGGGTTGCCGGACTCGTTCTTTAGCCGGCCTCGTATACTACTCGGCCGTCTAGCCCATTCGTCCGGCAACCCCTTTCTTCCCGGCCGAAGCTTGTATAGTGCGTTTCTCCAACAATGTGAGGAAATAGAATGACTGGCCTTTGCAGTAATGTACTAATATAAAACACGGCACTGATGGTGCATATTATTGTCGGCAGGCTAAAAAGACGCTGCACGAAGAGATCGACCGCTACATCCGCGAGCAAATCGACATGGCGGGCGAGGCCATCAGCATCGCCGTCCGCAACAAGATCAGCGGCGGGGACAGAATACTCACATACGGATGGTAAGGACGCTGTCAGCTGCGCCTATAGTAGTCGCACTGACTCGCTGCACGCAGGGCCAGTGTTGCCGCTGGCCATACATTGATTTGCCGTACTCGAGAGAAAAAATTTAAACAAAAATTACCGTACAAAATAAATTATCATTTATTCCTAGAAATTAAATCAATATACATATCTATCACTCCTCCCTTCTCATCAAATATATAACATTGCCTAAAATTATTTCAGTTTCAGTAGCGTTAGCGACATCTTTTTCATAATCGGAAGGTTTATTTTATTTTATTAATCATTTCAAGGGGTTAGCGTAAAGCTCTCACAGTTCGAATGCTTTCTGGCAATGCACTGTTTTTAATGATGTTACATTTATGGTTAAGTTTGAAGCGCTGGAGATTCTTTCTGAATCAGCATTTGCATGTGGCAAGGAAAGAACTTCTAGATTTTATTGATTTTTTGATTGATGGTCTGGTTGCCGTATTTTAGCGTACGGCAATGACCATTCTGCCGTATGCCGTACAATTTTCCTTTAAGAGACGTGATTGCCGTACGTTTGGCAACACTGCGCGGGGCCATAAATCATGTTGTGCGCAGTGTTGTGCGCGCGTAGGATGCATCGAATCGACCACGTGTTATCGATAAAACTTGCATAGTACCAAAATGACACGTGCGCTTTAAAACAGTAACGAAACTACCCTTCAAGTGGCACGACAAAGCTCTATGTCGCGCCTATTTGTCTTTTCTAGGGCAAGTCGCGTCAAGATGTGCTAGGCCCGCTACTATATTTTTCTGTTACCAGCTCGTCCCTTATCGAGCGGATACTGCGCGAGGCGTGGGCGGCGGGCGTGCGCTTCGAGACGTTCGTGGTGGGCAGCCGCGTGCACGCGCACGGCCGCGAGATGTTGCGCCGGCTCGGCGCGCGCGGCCTGCCCTGCGCGTACCTGGACGTCACCGGCGTCAGCTGCGTCATGCCCGAGGCGAGTGCCGCGCCCGCCGCAGTATACAGGCAGCCGCGGCACGAGAACAAACATTCGTATTCATTATACAGACATCTGCCCCAACCGGGCACCGAAGCTGGAACTTCAAGCTTCACAGTCAGGGTCTCTAACCACTAGGCTATCCAAAACAATTCGGGCTAAACTCGACTTATATACGTGAGTGATTCGTTTTTATTTCATTACTCAAGGTATGTTTGTTAAATTTCAAGTCTCTAGGTCCAGTGGTTTAGGCTGTGCATTGTCTGTCAGTCAGTCAGTCACGGTACTGTTTATTTTATTCACAGATAAGCAAGGTGATAGTAGGCGCGCAAGCGCTGCTGGCCGACGGGTCGGTGCGCGGCGCGCTGGGCACGGCGCAGACGGCGCTGCTGGCGCGCGCGCACAACGTGCCCGTGCTCGTGGCCTGCGAGACGCACAAGGTGTCCGCGCGCGTGCAGGCCTCCGCCGCCGACTACAACGAGCTGGGTGAGCCTAGCTTGGAAATAAATAAATAAATATCATCATGGGACAAGTGACACCAATAGGATTGTTTACTGATGTCAAAATAAAATCATTTGACATTTTCACTTCCGAAAATACTCATAAAAAACCGATGCCTCACTTATTGCTGCAATTAAAACGATTTAAAAGCCCGGTAGCCTAGCTTATTAGTGGTTAGAGATCCTGACTGATGCTATGAGCTATAAGCAGATTGTTTAAGACGTAATTCACTTTGTTTCACAAAGACGCCCCTAGAGGGCGCTGTGCCTTTCAAACTTCTTGCAAGTGTTTGTTTCTCTCAAAATGTACTAGCCATTTGAATCTTTTTGTATTTTTGAGCAATTTGTGTGGAGTTTAGCCAGGTTATAGATTTGTATAGATTATTATCAATCTTGGTGTTTAATTTTGGTATGCCTTCGAAACCAGAGTACGAAATTTGAGTAGTATATTATTGGGCATTCTGGACCACCATTCATTCGATCGGGCGAAAAATTTCGCCCTCACTCATTCGTGGTGATCCAGAAGCCCAATAATACAATGAATTGCACACAACCTACAATCAACCCAAACCCAACGGTAACCAACCTAACAGTAACCTATCAGCATTTGCGTTCAACATAACGCTCAACCTACACCTGAAATCGCATTGGGCATTCTGTTTCACCTCTCGATCAACGCAACGAATACATCAGCCCAACAGCAACTCAAACCCAACGGAACCCAACCTAACAGAATTTGCTCACACTCGAGGTTTAACGTTAACCATCTGCTCTTCTGCTCATTTTGAATAAGCATTCCATGCTTGCAACACGCGCGCATTGGTTGAATTGATCTTGAACAGATATGAAGTTTGTAAAACAAGCTCAGAGCTTGCAGTTGGAGGTTGTTTGTTCAGATCGCAACAATCGTAGTTTTCGTCACGGTGAACTTTTACCCGACACAATTCGCTGTATAATTTGCGGTCCTTCTAATTGCGGTAAAACTAATTTAATTGTCTCTCTTCTACTACATGAACAAGGACTACGCTTTCAAAATATTTACGTATATTCAAAAACACTTTTCCAACCGATGTACCAGTTTTTAGAAAAAATATTGATGTTGGTTCCATCAGTTAAATTTCAAAAATATCGCGAAAATGATGAAATACTAAGCCCGCATGAAGCTGAGAACAATTCAATTATCATATTTGATGATGTTGCATGCGAAAATCAAAATAATATAAGGGATTACTTTGCAATGGGAAGGCATAAAAATATTGACAGCTTCTACTTAAATCAAACTTACAGTAAAATACCTAAACAATTAATAAGGGACAATGCTAACTTAATCATCCTTTTTAAACAAGATGAAGTTAATTTACGTCATGTTTATGACGAGCACGTTGGAACTGATATGTCTTGGTCACAGTTTCGGGAAATGTGTGCAAAAATATGGAGCGTACCTTTTAGCTACTTGGTTGTAAACAAGGACTGTGCTAGAAATTCAGGATGTTATAGAATGGGATTTGATACATTTATCGTTTTGGATTAACCGTGTTACTTAACCAGTTTCATTTTCAAGAAACTTTTATTGCATCATGGGAATCCATCGAGATCAGACATGAATCATAAAATAAACACCGAGAAAACTTTAAAAGAAAAAGTACTTCAGTCTGCCGATGCTGTCAAAAAGAAGGTTAAACTACTTCGTGATATGAAAAATAACAACAATATGATTTTGGAATCAGTCTTTAAACCAATAACAGACCCGCTTAATGAAATGGTTAAAAGTAACGACAATAAATACTATAACACTAATGAAACCGATTTTGATGAAGACATATTTAAGTGGCAAAAGGCGCCAAAAACATTAAAATTTAGTCCTAATGAAGGGAAGAGAAGTAGTATTAATAATCAAACAATCGTACGAAATTTTTCCGAAACGACTTCAAATAATGATGATGAGGTATCAAATAGAGACGAAAACAGACAAGATGGTGATGATGACATGTTATGTGAAAGTGACAACAATGATGTCTTGGAATCAACAAATGATACTTCATTTAAGACTACCGGTTCATATGCATCTCCTCGCGAAGACCCTGCATGGCAAAAACAATACAACACCGACTTGGACATTCCTTTTGGCATACGAACAGAACGCGATAAGCTTATGTTAGGATCTTGTTTAGTTTCCGTTAGTGGCGAAAAACTCAAAGTAAATGGACGTACTTACAATTTAACACCAGGTTTATATGATTTGTTATTTAAGAAGTTGCCTGATTTAGGTATCATAACTGAAGACGATAAACGTTATTATAAAATGTTGCTACTAGAAACGAATGTCCATAGACGAGATTTTGATCCCAATAAACCAATAAAAAGTAACAAAGGTCAGAAATATTTATACATTATAAAACCGCTTTTCAAATTATCGAAACAACGTTCAATAAGCGAAGATTTATGTACTTACGGCAAAGGACTACCAACAATGAAAAAAGTTAAAAGAGATGTTTCATATGTCTATTGGGATAATCCAAACGAATTAGTTGAAAGATTGAAATTACTCATTGCTTCCCGTGATGCCGGTAACACAGGATTAGACAATGAAATAATATCAATTGTAGAAGAACTTCGTGAAGCGGGCTTGGTTAATCAATGATATATAAAACTGGTATTTTACTTTTACCATCAGTCGAAGCCGGAAATTTGATGATACATAAGTGCATAAAAATAAGAAGTGAAAATGAACATAGACAAATTCGGTCATCATGTTCATAAACGTTTGCGTGTATGTGAAGTTTTTGAACTTAACAATAAAACTTTGCTGCGTTCTGATGATGGCGATTTCGATCTACAATCATCGCGATTAAAGGGGGTAGCGGATCCTTTGACACCCAATGATGCAGCTAATAAGCAATATGTCGATCAGCTCGTCCAGGACACTTACGAGAAGAAGCATCTAGATTCTTTATTTAAAACTATAAATTCTCAAATTCATCAGCTTGCAAATCAGTTGAAAATAAACTTTTATACAAAAAGGGACATAGACAATATTTTAAGTAATTTCAAAGATGACAAAAGAACAAGTCGTGAATGAAATCCATAGATCGGCCCGAAAAAATTTCAAGCGTCGCGCAGTTATATTAAAAGGAATTGATGATTTGTGGCAAGCAGATTTAATTGACTTACAGAATTTACATACTGTAAATAAGGGATATAAATACATTTTAGTTGTTATTGATACATTTTCAAAGTACACGTGGTGTATTCCTACGAAATCTAAAACTAAAACAGAAGTAAAAAATGCATTTGAACTAATTATCAAGTCGACCAAACGAATACCTAGAAACTTACAGACAGACTTTGGAAAAGAATTTTACAATGATCAATTCGATTGTTATGTGAAATCCTTAAAAATAAATCATTATTCCACGTATTCAGTTAAAAAGGCGTCTATTGTTGAAAGGGTAATAAAAACGCTCAAGAACAAACTTTACAAATATTTCAGTTTCATCGGGAACTACAAATGGCTTGGAAAACCTTTCGATGAGATAGTTCAATCTTATAATCAAACTGTGCATAGCACAACAAAATTTAGCCCAAATGAGGTGAATTTTAATAATGAAGCCGAAGTAAAGAAAAACATAGATAAATCACAATCCAATCGGCGTTTTAAATTAAATATTTTTAATGTAGGAGATCATGTGCGTATAAGCAAGTACAAAAGCGTCTTTCATAAAGGTTATACGCCTAATTGGTCAACTGAGCTATTTACTATTAAAAAGGTGAATCACACTCGTCCTGTTACTTACCATATTGAAGACCAACGAAAAAACTCAATACTCGGTACATTTTATGAACAAGAACTGCAAAAAACTAAGTATCCAGACGTTTACCTCATCGAAAAGGTAATCAAAAAAAGAGGGAAAAAATTGTATGTTAAGTGGTTAGGACTTAACGATAGCGAAAACAGCTGGATCGACAGAAATGCCATTGTATAAATATATTTAAAAACTTTCTCGCGCTAAGTCATTAACTTTTGGGATATGAAAGGAAGAGGACTTCTAAACAGTATTATTAATCACTTACCGTTTGAACTGCACTTACCTGGCTACAATTATTGCGGACCAGGCACAAAATTGCATAAGCGATTGCAAAGAGGTGATAAAGGAGTTAATGAATTGGACAACGCGTGTATGCAACACGATATAGCATACGATAAATATTCTGACCTAACAGACCGACATCGTGCAGATTTTGAACTCTATAAAATGGCTAAACAAAGATTGAAGTCAAAAGGTGTTGGAAAAGGAGAAAAACTTGCGTCTTGGATAGTTAGCAAAGTGATGAAATCTAAAATGAAAGCTGGTGCAGGGATAAAATCATTTAAGCATTTTGTTTCTAAGATACGTACCGAATTGAAAAAAAACAAATCTAAAAAAGAAGGCACTGCAGTCAGTCGAGCTTTTGCTGCAGCGAGTAAAGTATTTCTTAATAACAATACGAGTAAAATGAGAGTTCCTCGATTAATACCGATTCCTAAAACTGGAGGTATATTGCCACTAATACCTATTTTCGCGGGACTTTCTGCGTTAGGGTCATTGGCAGGAGGAGCTGCTGGGATCGCTAAAGCTGTTGGTGACTACAAAGCTGCAAAAAAGAGCTTATCCGAATCAGAACGTCATAATAAAATGATGGAATCTATTGCATTAGGTAAAGGGTTGTACATTAAACAGTATAGAAATGGAAAGGGTTTGTGTTTAAAACGATTAAAAAACTAAATAAAAGGCTACCCAGACGTGCTCTTACAAATGTTGATATTTTAAAACATTCAACAGATATTCCTTATTTTCGTGGTGTTTACATGAGAGACAAATTGCCAAACCGTCCAAAAAGAGTAGAATGTGCAATCGTAAATTTAGATAGTTCTAAAAACCAAGGGACTCACTGGGTAGCCTATGTCAAAGATAATAATCATTGTGAATATTTTAATAGTTATGGTGATCTTCAACCGCCGCTAGAATTAATAAAATATTTGAAAAATTATAATATTTCATACAATTATAATATTTATCAAAAATTCGATACTGTTAATTGCGGACATTTATGTTTAAAATATTTAAAAAAATATTGGAATAACCGTTTAAATATCTCTGAACAATAAATAGCTTCTCATTCTCACGATGTCTTTCACTTTGTCCATAACGGGATCCTCCTCTACCCTGATTACGAATCACTCGCCAGCTCTTCAACTAGATGGTGAATATGAATGCGGGTTGCTATACTTGTCGACATTTAACTCGATACCTAATATTGACAACCGAAATAATAAGTTTTATTATGGTGATAACGAAGTAGTAGAAATTCCTGAAGGGTCATATGAACTTCAAGATCTTGATGATTATCTTAAAAGACATCTCCAAGGTTGCACCTTTACACTGACATGCAATAATAATACGCTAAAAACATCTATATTGTGTTCCAAAAACGTCTATTTTAAAAAACCAAATTCGATTGGTAAGTTACTTGGTTTTGGAGAAGAAACAGTTCAGGCGAATATATTAACTGAGTCCCCTTTTCCCGTGTCCATTCTGTCTACAACTATAGTACGAGTTGAATGTGACATCGTGAGCGGGTCATTTATAAACGGAAAACCTAGTCATATAATTCATGAATTTGTGCCAAATGTACCGCCTGGTTACCGGATTATAGAAACACCTAAAAATGTTATATATTTTCCTGTTACTCAAAACAGCTTAAACGCTCTTATAATAAGAATACTGGATATAAACGATAATTTAGTGAATTTACGTGGCGAAGAGATTCAGATATATTTACATCTCAGAAAAAAATGATAGACTTTAATAAATGTACGGTCTCAAACAGCAAAGCCGTTAGTGCTCATTGTGCTATCAAGAAAAGAAGACCTAAAGGACAACTGACGAAGGAAAACAAACAGTTTTTAAAAAACATAGGATTATTAAAATGAGTATACTAAACTTATCAGACTCCTTTAGCTTTGATAGCACGATTGAAAGTTTCGAATATCATTCGTATAAACCGTACGTAACAAGTTTCAATTTAAATGATGAAATCCGTATACCTATCAACCAGCAAGATCTATACGTATTACCATCAGCGAGTACTTTATACATAGAGGGTACTATAGAAGTATTCAACAGAGAAACAAAAGCGAAGGTGTCCAGTGTTCATTTTACAAATAACCCTATACTTCATTTATTTCAAGATATTCGATATGAGCTGAATGGGATTGAAATAGATAAAATTAAAAACGCTGGGGTCACAACAACAATAAAATCTCTTGTGTCGATGAATGAACTTGAATCATCGATGTCAAAGTTATGGGGCTGGGATGTTGATGGCACAAAAATTACGCATGGATCATTTTCTGTGTCAATTCCTTTAAATAAGATTCTTGGCTTCGCAGAGGATTATAACAAAATTATTATTAACTGTAAGCATGAACTTATTCTTTTACGATCCAATACTAATTTAAATAGCGTAAAACTGAACACAAATGAGTATATAGGTAACATAACTATATCTAAAATAGTATGGCGCATGCCGCACATTAAGGTTTCTGATCGTGAAAGATTAAGTTTGCTTAAATATTTGGAAAGAGATCGAGCTATTCAGGTAGCATTTAGGAACTGGGATCTGTACGAATACCCGCTTTTACCTAAAACATCAAAACATTCTTGGGCCGTCAAAACTTCGTCTCAAGTTGAAAAACCTCGATATGTTATAATTGGATTAAAAACAAACAGGAAAAATGTTGCTGATAAAGATATATCGCGTTTTGATCATTGTAATTTGCGTGACGTTAAAGTTTTTTTAAATTCAAATTATTTTCCTTATGAAAACTTGAATGTCAGTTTCTCGGCTCAAAAATTTGCTATATTATATGAACAGTACGCTAAATTCCAACAGTCTTATTATAACCGCAGCCAAGCACCGTTGTTGAATCCACAAGACTTTATAAATAAAGCACCTCTGTTTGTTATCGACTGTTCTCGTCAAAATGAAACCTTAAAAACGGGTTCAGTCGATGTGCGGATTGAATTAGAGTGTGACACAGATATCCCTGACAATACCGCGGCTTATTGTCTTATTTTGAATGATAGTATTATAGAATATAAGCCGTTGACCAATATAACAAAGAAGATATCATGAAACTAGACCATCTATTCGTAGATGTTCAGGGGTTTAAATCATCTAAAAATGAATTTATTATTAAAGAATTTGCATACAGTACCTATGAACACACGCAGGCGTATTTAATAAAACCTCCATATTCATTTTCTACGTTATCAGAAAACGAAAAAAGGCATGTGAAATGGATAGAGAGAAACCTTGGCATTATGTGGCGTGAGGGGTATATCGACCACAGAGAATTTAAGAGAATGATTCATAATTTCTTGGAAGGCAAAAAAATATATGTAAAAGGTTTTGAAAAAATTAAGTGGATTAATGATTTATGTGCTGATTGTACTGTAATAGACTTGGGAGAGAAAGGTTGTTCTAATTTTCAATTAATGTATAAAAAGTATTGTATCGACAACAGCTCTTATAATTGTCTACATCATAAAAAAGCTTGTGCCTTAAAAAACGTTATATGTCTTAAAAAATATTATTTCGATATTATGCATATTTAACATTGTAATAAATTATACCTAATTTTCAAAAATAAATATTTACGTTTAATCATTTTTTTATTTTTTAACCCAGTCAAAATTAGTTATCATTTATTTTGAACGAAGACTTTTTATATTAACCCATTTTTAAATAATTGAATTTGTTTGTTTAAAAATATGAAATAAATGATAACGATTCATACCTGTGGCTAATAATAGTGTTAATCTATTTAAGCGATATTTACTGAAAAGATTTTTCTTGTGCATTTAATCATGATAATTTTATTTTCGTTTGAATTATTGCTTTATTGACATACTTACAAAAAAAATCTTTCCTGTTGACGTATCGCTTAATCAAAGGAATAAAACAAGAAAATTGTTGACCATATTTATTTTCAAAATTATATACAAAAACAGTAAAAACATTAATAACTAACACTATATCCGCACAACTTCTTGGATATCTTATTTATTACACTTTCTGTACTGTCTATTATCTCATCGTATCCGTCACTTGCCACATACTGCGCACTGAGCATAACGTTTTCACCGGTTTCGTCGTTTTGATCCGGCGCGGAGTCACTTATGTTAATTATTTGGATTTTGACAAGTCTGTTCCCCTTAGTTGCTTCATTGTTTATAACGAACGACGGCGGGTGACCTCGTACACTTCTCTTTACCACTTTGTTTAGCCTTAGTTTTGGTTTACTAGACTTGGTTTTCGTTTTGGCACTTGCAATTTTTTTTACAAATTCACTGACTTCTTCTTCTTCTTCATCTTCTCGGAATCCTAATGGACCCTGTGCATATTGCGAAAACATGATTTGAGTGTCTTGCGTTCCTTCCATATTCTGAAACAAAAGAAATCAAATAAATAAACGCATCTGGCAACACATATGAGCATTTTCATACGCTTACAAAACAATAATAGCAACAAAATAATACGAATAAATATTAAATAATGCCAATTTTACTTACCGAATCGGGAATGGATCAGCTCGTCTTAATTTTCAAAACTTTGGAACGACTTTACTCAGTTATGAATGTAGAGTGCAGAATGATAACTTACTATAACAGCCGCTATTTATAATTACAGTAATTTCATGCGTCAGCAAATTAAATTAACACGCGCTTCGGAGCATGCGGTGCATACCGCCGCGCTGCTTAATGCCGATCAAATTACAACGACACGTAAGGACTTGTTATAATTGGTACCAAATGCAATAAATGTGAATAGGTATATTTCACGTGTCAGCAAATTACCTTAGCACGGGCTGCATGCCGCCGCGCTGCTTAAGACACGTAAGGACATGTTTTAATTGATACCCAATGCAATAAACGAGGATAGGTATTATTTGCCTGTTCAACAGAACATGATTTTACTTACCATTATCAAAATATTACATTTAAAATTAAGCCTGAGCCCTGAGCTTTTTGATGACGGAAAACATCGTCAGGAAACCTCCGAAGCGAGAAAACTCAATTTCAACTCAAGTAAAATGTGTTTTCAGTCGGTATCCTCGCAGTCTATATATACTTAGGTGGGTGAAAGAAAAAAAGAAAACAAATGTTAATAACACTTCATATTTATTTATTAAAAAAAAAGAACAAACCATACAATTTACAAATCAATGTGTAATTATAAAAAATAAAGTACTTAATGATAATCTACTTATTTGGTATAGTCAGCGTCAAAAGTCGCTCATCTGGTCGTAGAGCGAAAAGGTACAAAAGTGATGAGCGGCTTTTGACGCTGACCCTACAACATACATAATTATAATTTTACAATAACGTAAGTACTCAACGTATTTTATTTTATTAAACACATTCTAATTTTTTATTACCCATTGGGTGCCTACGAAATAAAATTACAGCTCGAGGAAAGGTCGCTTAGATAACTACTGTACTAGAAAATAGACTCATGTCCCCAAGATTTGGTTGAAATTTTGTCTGATAATATATGTCGTTTATCGTCTTTGTTAGATAAAGCAACTTTATTGACAGATTGAGTGAAGATCTCGTGCCTAATCGATTTAAATAATATGTGTTTTTTCCGAACTATTTTATCATTGAATAACACATCCCGATAATCATTTAATGTTAACTCTTGAACTGCTGGTTTTTTTATTCCTTTAGCCTTTTTGATAAGAGATTTATCACTTTTGATACAGTATAGTTTAGAACGTAACCCTATAAACTCGGTAATAAGTTCTCCTCCTAACTCATCTTTGAATAACCCAGGAATCTTCTTGTTACGTAAAGGTATTTGCAAATCATTTACAGGGTTATAATTGCTTGTGTCAAAAAAGTTTAAAAAAATATTTTTTAAATCGCTGTAAAAGTCTGCAGTTTCGATTTTGTAAATAAAACTGTCGGTATCAGTGTAGCACAGAGTAACTTGATCTTGGTAGTGTTTTTTTATTACCGTGTAGTGAAATTGGTACATATGACTTTTAGAAAGTTCTAATACAGAGAATCCTACGTAGATTGGTTTATCTAAAATTACTTTTTCAGGCTTCATTTGTACGACAACCAAATTTTCAGACAACACTGTTGCACTATGGAAATTCGGTTTGGCAATTAATTTGTTAGCACAAGTAAACTTTTTTGTTTTGTTTTGACGGTCGTGCCACTTATTTACTAATTTGACGTCAACTCGCCGCTCACTGTCTTCAAGAGTTTTCCCAAAAACTGAGTTATTCATTAATTTAAAAAGGTCTTGTTGGAAAGGAGTAGTAGCTTTTTTTCTCAGTTCTGTATTTAAATGAATATACTGTTTTAAGAATGGACTTTGACGAAACCTTATAACGCGATGGATTTTATCAAGAGTTAAGCCGTTGCGTAAACATGTTTTCAGATGGACGTAATGAATGACGTATTCGTATTTGTTATATAAATTTGGGATCAATTTGGTCGTTTTTCCTCCTGGAGGAATAAATTTTTGTGCGCAAAATGGATAGTCGTTATGGTTATGGTGTAAATTTTCCGGATATAGCAAGTCAACTTCCAGAATAAATCCAAATGGAGCATCATCTTCGACAGACAAAATATCTAGTTGGGCAATTTCATGATGATCTAGAAAACTAAAATTAGACATGGGCAACGATTGACACATACTGTAACCATATAAGTTATTGCAATCGATATATACTAAAAACGAGTCTGGTTTATTCATGTCATAAGTTTCCATGTACTTATTATTAGCCTGAGCATATCTGGTCGAACACATGCAAATACCACCTCTTATTCCTTTTTGTATGAGTCGAATTATTTCTAATTCGGATATCAATTCAAGCTTAACTCCGGTTTTTAATAACATAGCATCAAACGATAAGCTTGGAGCAGTTAAATAGAATGCCGGATCTAAATGATAATTTAACTTGCAAATGAACCGAAAGTTCTCAAAAATATCTGATAAAAGCAACACATCAGTTTTTAGGTAAAGATCAGTATATTCTCCCATATCTTTGATTTTAAATTCGGACCATACAGATTGCGCATGTGCGTAATCTGAATCGCTTATTTGTTCGTTGGAAAGAGAATTAAAAAACAAGTTCTGTGATGGAAGCTCGGTCTCTGTAAACTTATCCCAGCTCGACATATAATCGTAAGGATAAATACCTTTGCGAGTTAATAATTTATTTTTTTTAGTTTCAGGATAAAACTTGTTCAAGTGAATAAAATCATCTTTATGTAAACCATTCGCTAATTTTTCCAAGCTTGTTCCTAAAAATTTAAAAGAGTCTACAAATCGAATTTGTGCATACTTTTGATCTGAAATCCACAAAAACTTAGTGAACGAAATATAATTTTCTTTATTTTTTGGGATTACTTTCACAGGCCCTGAACATTTACTAAGTTCCTGTATAAACAAATGACAATCGTAACCTGCTAAGTTATGAAAGAAAACAGGGACCAATTTAGGAACGCGAAAGCGCAGATTGCAGTACTGGTGCGCGGCACCGCGATAACGGCCCGTTAGATGACAGTGATCTCTTACTTTGTCTGCAAACAATAAACCTTTACACATATGACAATTTTTGGCACGTTCATGAGCTAAAGAATCTTCTACAGTAAATATCATGGGAATTTCTTTTTCTAAAACGTTATGGATGTCTTTAATATGTCTATATAAATAATCTACGAATTTCTGAGCACAATCTGGCCCTCGGTATTGAACAAAACGATTAAGTTGCTCATCATAAGAGCAAATTATATGGTACGCGAAAGCGGCTGGTAAATGTATTTGTTTATTTGTAGTAAAACTACTGTCAGTGTTAGGTTCACAGTTCTGATAGGGTTTAAGGATTGTCTCAAAGTCAGCATACACGACAAATGGAACGTCTTGTTTTCGTTCAAAATGCTTAAATTCGAGATAGGTGCCTTTCTCCGGAAGTACCGTAGCAACCCCACTACAAACGTGACTATTGAAACCGTGTTCAGTTTGAAAAAATATCAGACAGTCTTCGCAGAAATAAAGCTTAGCATGATGTTTGGTAATCTGACCGCGAGCAAGACGCGGTAAATTAGTAATCAAAACATAATGCGACTTATTACCGCGTTCGATTAAAAGTAAATTGATTCGATGTTTCCTTTTATATTGCGATCTGTATAGAGGTCCTACAAGAGTTCGGTTGTTTTTTAAAGAATATACGTTAATACTGATATCAATATTGTGATGCTCAAACGTAATGATATCGGCTAAAGTGACAGGGAAACACATATTATCAAGTTTTAATACGTCTTTAAAATGAGGATAAGATGATAGACGCTCGCGATGGTTTTGACATGGGTAAAGAGCAGCAACAACACACCAGAGAAAATAATAATTATCATGATTTTGAATATTAATGCAAGCTTTTTTATTTTTTATTATCTTAGGTAAGTCTATGTAAGATGACGCTTTCAATGGTTCATACTTATTTATGTTAACTTCTAAATACAAATTAGATAAGAAAGTCCAACCAGAATCGCGCTCCTGAAATTCTTCGATTTTTTTCTGTATACTAATAATTATTGTGTTTAAAAGCTCTTCGAATTGATAATTTTGATGTATAGGAAAATTTTTCGTTGCAAAAGATTTCATTTCCTGCTTGTCATCTTTAAACAAAAGAAAATCGCCAAAATATTCGAAATTTACTTTGAGGGACACATGTTTTTTAAGCGAATTTTCCAAAATTTTTTGCATTTTAGGTTTTACTGTAATCAAAAATGATTCAGGTAAACAAGACTTCAGCTCATCAGTTGCCATTATTCTATAAGATGCTATGCGACCTTTAAAAGCAGACGAAATTTCAACAACCTCATCGTTTAAATTTACACCCGAATTTTTTCTATGCTTATTACTTCTAAGGTGCCCTACCCACTTCCTGCTTTCTACTGTAATTGAACACTGAGTGCAAAAGGGCATGTTTTATGTAGCGACTTTGCTTAAGCTGTAATCCTGGTTTTATATGTTAAATACACAATTTGATAGTTTCAATTTTAATCAAATAATAAAAAGAGACAACCTGCAGTATCCGTTAAAAGCAAAAATAAAAAGTACTAAATTAGTACTTACTTAGTATCGTTACAATAAATTTGACGTTAGCGTCCTTGAAAAGTACATTTATCTTTTTAACAAATTTTTGCTATGCCCTCCATTCAACAGTTTTATCATCGATTTGCGCCCTTAAAGTAATATCGTTAAAAGCGTTTAAATTATGGTTTCATAATAAATCGTTAACATTTATTAAAAACATTTATTAAAAATTACTTGATACACAATTTGATGCAGTTTAAATTTTATTCAAATAAGTAATAAAAAGAGACAACCTGCAGTATCTGTTAAAATCAAAAAAGTACCTACTAAATTAGTACTTAGTATCGTTAGAATAAAATTTGACGTTAGCGTCCTTGAAAAGTACATTTATCTTTTTAATAAATTTTTGCAATGCCTCCCATTCAACAGTTTCATCATCGATTTGCGCCTTTAGAGTAACGAGAGCCTTTTTCCAACGCTCCTGACGTAACTCACCGCGAATATCAGCAGTGTTGTACACCCGCAGCTCCAAGAAAAAGTCTCCGTTGAGGGTGCAAGCTCGTTTTGTTGACCCGTTCGGTACCCGGCTTATAATGGATGAATCAAGCGGATCAGTCTCAGCAGGCTTATGGTTAACAGCAACGTCTTCAGGAAATATTCCGAACACGTCAAACGGGTTTTTAGTTTCTTTTTTCTTGGGTGCAGCAGATCTGAAACATAACAGACATTAAACAATGAATAAGACAGTTGTACTTAGTTCGTCGAAATTCATTAAACAAATTACAAGAAAAATACCTTGGGGTTGACGGCTTTCTTTTTTGAGCAGGTTTTTTTATTTTTGGGATACTGACATCTGCAGCGGCAACGCTCTCCTCTGAATCAGATCTGAAATAAAAAATATGTTTTTATTACTCGACATTTAAAATAACCATATACATCGATAAAAAAAGAAAAAAAAATACCTTTTTTAAATGAAAAAAGTAGACAAACAATATTTAAGTAAATATGTACCCAGCTGACAAAATAAAAAACATGAAATATGAAAATAAATATAAAATGGCTACCTGTTTGGAGCTGAAGCTTTTCGTTTTTCAGCCGACCTTCCCACTTTTGACCGAACGGTTCCGCTGTTTGCAACAGTGATGGGTTCAAACTCGGAATCAGACCTGAAAGGAAATTAAAAATATTAATGCCTGTTGGAACCCTACAAACAATATGAACCAAATGTTTTAATTTCGTTAGGAAAGTAAAGCGTTAGGTACGTTGAAATACATACTTACATTTTAATCGATGTATAAAGCAAATAAACTTTACTAACGTAGAAACTCTGCACAGCTTAACCTCTGAGCTGAAGATGTAGAAGACTTGATGCACTGTGCACGTCACGTTCGAAATTGGAAAGGAACAAATTAGCCCCGCGCAAAAGTTTTAAACGAAATTATTTGCTGATTTTACTAAATGAACTAGGGCTGTCGCATTCCAAATCACAATTGTGTATTATGCTTATGTGCACATAACAGTTCTTTATTTTACATTATTTAATTCTCGACGCGATGGAAAGAGGAACGTTATGAATTTGTCTATCTGTCTGTTGGTAAATCTGCCTACTTCGTATTCCACATATGCATGTATTCAAGATACCAAAAAACTAATCGAGAGTGAGTTGTAAGCTTTTTTTAATTTACTTTTTTAATTTTTAATTTACTTATTTATTTTTTATTTATTTATTTCTCACCAGCTAAATTAAGGAATTACCTAAATATTAGTATTTCAGTAATTGTAGTAATCATTATTTCTTTTAAGAACATTTATATTCGCATTTAATAGAGGTACCCATTAATTGTAAATTTATCCATTGATCATTGTCAACCCTACACCTTTATAATATGAATATTATTTCGCAACCACGCTTCATACATGCACCGCATTTGTATGTCAGCAAAAAGACGCCGATCGCACTGTGTGTCACATTACAACTTGATAACGTTGCGCAATAAAATTGGCTAATACCTAATTGGTAACATTTTCATACTCAGTTCTGTACGTTAAAATTATAACGGAAACTGGAAAAAAACCTCCTCAGATCGTTCAAATAGCCTCAGTATTAACCGACTTAATTACTAAGTTAATGGGTAAGGTTAGTAATTGGTTAGCTCACACAACCAAATATCATCTTACCTCACCTACTAAGACGAAGATTTAAACTTAGGTAAAAACGTGTTCTAACTGTAATGTTTGCTACTTTACATCGTAATTATAAATACACATACAATTGTTATTTCCTAATACGAAAACAAACATTGTCTTGTTACAGGTACAAACAGGTATAAACCTTTTTCAATTTGAACACAAAAATAAACAATTCCTATATTATTAACATTTATGATAAGATAACCTAACCAACTTAGAAAAGTCGAAAAACAATAGACATTTTCGCTTCAAAGGTCAATATCTTAGAAACGGTTGAACCGATTTTGATAAAACAAGTCTAAGAACCATTGTTAGAAAACCTGTTAAATGAAAAACCGCATTTAAATCGGCTCATTCATTTAGGAGCTATGGTACCACAGACAGACACACAAAAATCTAGGTACAAATTCTAGCGCACGATGTCAAAGTTTAACATAAGCGCTGTCTGTGGGTTAAGCACTGAACTAAGTAGGTGTAAGTAATGATTTAAGTAAGTACCTTTGATGTACTGGTTTCGTATAGAATACAAATGGTTTCGAATAATTTCGATAGATGTCATCACCGCCTACTCGTATGTCCATTTGCATGTTAAGAACAATAAACCTTAGCGAGCGCGCTCGCTACGTAATTTGATCGAGTACCTAACTTACACTACAATGTCTTCGAGTTGAAATGACTTAAGTACATAATCATGTATATCACTTTACAACTCGTTTCTGATCAAACTTTATATTCTAGTCAGCAAGACAATTTTTACGTCAACATGATAAAGTGATATAAGTTATTTAGAAAGTGTGATAAAGTATCGCGGTCTCACAGATGGAGTTGTTCTACATTAACATCAATTAAATCACACTATTTGACTTAGTTTTAGCGATACCAATTTAAAATCATATTTCGGTTTTCACTAGTGTAGTGAGTTACACATTTTTATGTTTTCGTAATTTAAATAATGTTTACTTAGTGCTTTATTCCAGCGTAAATTAGTTTAAACCTAACTCGCGCTAACGATGGTTTTGAGATTCGTTGATATAAATAAATCCGACATACAATTTGCCGTGTACATAAAACGCGGTCATAGCGATACATCCGAAAACGGATGCCGGGAACTAACGCGTCCTGGGTGACCCGACCTTGTCTGTGGAGTCTGATCAGCTTTGCGGATGAGTTGTATACAAGCCTCGGTGGGAGGCATCCAAAACCACCACGCACACAAAAAGCGGTCATAGCGATACATCCGTAGGTGGATGCCGGGAACTAGACGCGTCCTGGGTGACCCGATCTTGTCTGTGGAGTCTGATCAGCTTCGCAGACAAGTTGTGCAAACACCTGAGTTAACCTGAGTCAAAGGCTGCGGCTTGAGACCGAGGAGCGCTCAGTGGCTTCGGCCTCGTGCATATCGGACTTGATCAACCCGGTGTGCATGGTGTACTTTTGCTTTTACTTTATCTAAGCTCAAACATTATTAAACATATCTATGTTAGGTTGTCAATTAGTTGAGACTTGAGTTGGACTGAAATTTAAATACATTGAATAAATTCCCGTCGGGTTGGCTTGTCGTTGAACCTCGAGTCAAAACTTCGCTCATTCGAACGAGAGGTGGATGCCCAATGCGATTTCAGGTGTAGGTTGAGCGTTATGATGAACGTGAATTCTGATAGGTTACTGTTAGGTTGGGTTCCGTTAGGTTTGAGTTGCTGTTGGGCTGATGTATTCGTTGCGTTGAACGAGAGGTGAAACAGAATGCCCAATGCGATTTCAGGTGTAGGTTGAGCGTTATGTTGAACGCAAATGCTGATAGGTCACTGTTAGGTTGGGTTCCGTTGGGTTTGAGTTGCTGTTGCGTTGAACGCGAGGTGAAACAGAATGTCCAATGCGATTTCAGGTGTAGGTTGAGCGTTATGTTGAACGCAAATGCTGATAGGTTACTGTTAGGTTGGTTACCGTTGGGTTTGGGTTGATTGTAGGTTGTGTGCAATTCATTGTATTATTGGGCTTCTGGATCACCACGAATGAGTGAGGGCGAAATTTTTCGCCCGATCGAATGAATGGTGGTCCAGAATGCCCAATAATATACTACTAATTTGTACACAGATTCGATGATAATGTTGTCTTTTATGTCAATTCCGTTTTTGGAAATTTTGAGAAATGTTTATTTATTATGAAAAATCTTTTATCTCCAGGGGACCCCGACGACTTGATAGACAAGTCCGACCCGAACTCGCCCCTTAAAGACTGGCGCGCCAACTGCAACCTCACGCCGCTCAACCTGATGTACGACGTCACGCCGCCGAGCCTCGTCACCGCCGTGGTCACGGAGCTGGCGATCCTGCCCTGCACTAGCGCGCCTGTTGTGCTGCGGTTTAAATTGTCCGAGTATGGCATATAAGTTGATGATGGCTGCTGTCTCGCCCCTATTTCACCAACGTTACAATTGTCAGTTTTCAATGAGAATTCGGTGTCAACTGCTGACGTGAAGAGCTTTTGTTTTAGCGCGCTTCATATTGTCAAAGAAATGTAGTTCGGATTGTCATATAAAACTGACAATTGTTAAGATGGTGAAATAGGAGCCTGGTCTGCTCTCCGTTGGGATGATTTCAAGACTATTTGTATCCACATGTGGATAGCTAAATGGAAAAATTAACTGAACTTACTGTCGGTTACTAAAAATGTTTGGATGTAGTAATGTAACCTGCTAATTCGCTGGCGATCAGTGCAGGAGTAAGGCCTATTTTCACCAACTTGCAATCTATGTTTAAACCTACAACAGCAGAAGTGTATGAGTAAGGGCTGAATGAACGCACAAGACAATCGACAGCCCGCCTGATCCAGCCAGGCATACCCACACATCATCATCATGTATGAGTAAACGCCAGTTTAATGGTTGGTGATCGTGAGCCTTCTTTCTCAAACATATTTATACATGTGTAAGTTAGAAAGAGGGAGAAAAGTTTATTTGTATTAGCTATACTGTACATAACTTCGCTGTATACAAGTGTATTCGTTTATTATGCGCAAAATCATGCCCTAGGCTTTACATTGTAAATAGCAAACTAAATACTTTGGGTTCCATGCACACGCGTTTAGTTTACATTTCAGTTTGTTTGTTAATTTGTAAATACTTACTTTCTAACTCAGCTCAAATGTTTTATTATTGTTAGTTATCAATGTTGCAACATTACTTTTATTTAAATTATGGTTTAATTAGACTAAATAAATAGTAGACTGCAAAATGATAGTGCATATTTTTGTGACAATTTCTGCCTGTGTAATGCAATTTTGTACCCTAAATTAGTATATTTATGAATTAAATAAAACAAATAATTAAAAATACCTTTTATTCTCTACACAATCACACAATATGCAAGTGTACTAGATGTATTATAATAAGTTACAAGAACATATTTTATTTAGGTATGGTGAGGTTAAATTATATTATAATTTAATCCTTATGAGGATGTGTGTGTTCAGACTTATGGATAGAGAAATCTAATCTTACATAAATAATTACACATAGGAATAGCATATAGAGGAAACCAACGACTAATAGGGGTTCCTGCAACATGAGGAGACGAGGGAATGTGTACCGAAGCTGGAAATCTTGGATGTGGTTCTCAACAACATTCTTCTTCGTGAATGAAATTACTGGACGGCCCTTGGTGTCCAGATAAGTGTAATGGAGACTATCCGGTAGTCTTGTAACCGGGTATGGAAGAATCAGCTTAATATTAGTAGTGCCTTCTGGCAGGATAATTTTTGTGACTACCTCATCAATTTGCATGTCATCGAAAATGTGGTCAATAACTCGCATTTTCAGCAAATACTCATTGCCTTGCTGGAACAAATATTCATAACTGGGTACATTGTATCCCAGGGTGTAATGGCTCCTCCAGCCTCCAAAGAGAGGGTATCTGGGCCTCAGATCAAGCTCTACAGAGTCTTTCTTCACCTTCATGTTGGATGTTGAGATGTTTCCATTTGTGTCACGGTAGTAAACATCAGAAGCTGAAGCAGGAAGGAGAGTTTTGTAGTTACGAACACTAGCAGGGCCGCTGTGGTGGTCCTGTTGGTAGTCATAACGGGAGAAAGGTCCTTTCAATAAAGCACCAGTATGTTCAATTTCAATTACTTCTTCTACAGCAATGTTGCCCCAGTGCGAGACCTCGATGAGCCGCTCGACGCGTGTCACGGTGAGGAACGGAGAGTTGTTCTTGTAATGAATGCTTAATTCCTTGTCACTGAATGGAGCAGTGTTGGTGAAGGGCCCGTAGACGATGGTGCCGTCCTGCTGGACGAACGGCTTCACCTTTGTGAATGACTCCACGCTCTTCGTGTTCAACACGACGTTCGTTTTTTGTGACGAAACTGTGTAAGGCGAGAAGAAGTGCAAGTTGCCGTTGTATTTGACTAACTGGTCTTCCACCTGCGTGATAGCCGTCGGGTACGGCAGAATAGACTTTGTGAACACAGACTCGCTACTTACCACGGCCGTGGAGCCGGCGTTCACGCCTTCTTTGAGCTCAACACGCCAAAACTTAGCATTATCATAACCTTTAACAGTCGTCTCCGTTATACGAAGATCTTTGTTGTTGCTGTCCTTGGCACCGATAAAGGCCAGATTATTCTTCGTCGAACTTTCCACTGCGAGCAAAAATTGTTTCACCGGTAATTTCCCAGTATTCTCTACAGTTATCTTTGAAGATATTTTAACGAGTTGCGATGAGACATCTATCGTTCGGTCAACATTTTTTATTTTAATCTCATTGGAGATTGTGTCAACCGCGGCGCTTCCACATTTGATCAAAACGTAGATCAGAAATATAAAGCAAAACCGTATTTTCGCCATCGCCGGTAACATTTTCTTTCTATCACAATGTTTGACAACTCAGCGGAAGTACACGCCACCATTTGGGAGGAAATACGTTTCTACTCTATTGTGTTGCCATTTGCAAAAAGTAATCGATTAAAAATTTCAAAGATTTCAATCGATGGTCATAAAAAAACCGGAATTGTCACTAAAATCAAGCACTAGTGGTTCACTTTGACAGTT
This sequence comes from Clepsis dumicolana, assembly GCA_963691665.1. Classification (NCBI taxonomy): domain Eukaryota; kingdom Metazoa; phylum Arthropoda; class Insecta; order Lepidoptera; family Tortricidae; genus Clepsis; species Clepsis dumicolana. Next base: position 16,292,488 of record OY829508.1, read on the forward strand.
TATTTCATTCACTCTTTTATCATAAAAATTCCATTCATGGAATTCTACCTATTCCCACAGTGTACCTTTTTATAACTGAGATAGAGATGTCACTTCAACGTTTCGCACACAGCGACATCTGGTGCTTTGTGACGGCAAAATATGCGATGACGTCATTGACGTCTAGTTTCCTAAATGTTAAAGTAATTTATTTTGAGCAATTGCTATTACATCATGTTCTATTATATACATTAGAAACTTGGTGTAATAGAAATTGCCCAATTTCCCATTTTGATGAATTTGATAATTATTCAGTGCTTTATTTTTACACATTTTCTTTTTATCAGGCATTCCAACTTCAAATTAGACACTCAGTGAATGTGAAAAACCACAGATTGAAATGAAAGACACAGATGAAATTTCACTTATACCTTCACTGTACGTTATTTTTAGTAAATAAAAAAAATGTAAATAAATATCAGAACCTACTGAATTACTAAAAATCTAAGTTTTCGCCCCATTTTATTAGGGTTTACTTGCAGATATGATACGTTAACTCAACCAGTGTCCATAGAATATTCTATATAATATTTTAGCGTAAGAAAAACTGATGCGTGTAATGATATTTTAGATAAGACATTACTATAATTAAAAAGGTCGATGTTACCAGTGCTCACAAAATAATTAATTAGCATAAACGCATTTTTAAACAAGGAAAGATAAATGAAAGCATTTATTAAGCGAAAATAAAATATTTGTTCCAAAATTTTAAACTCCAATATAAACTATATTGATATTAGCACCACCTATCGACGTTTGACAACAACTTCATGTCTATGACCCAACCAAATGGAATATTACTTAAGTATATACTATACAATGTAACTTGAGTGACTACTGAAATTAGCTGGACAACGAAGTGTACATTTTGTTCTAAGTTATACCACCGTGCCTATTCCTTTCATTCAAGTCCAAGTCAAGTATGATATAATATAAATATATATAATTAATTTTTAGTTCAGTCAAATTTTGTGGTAGAGTTAGACGTGTGAGTCTTTATTTGTGAAAGTTTCTAAAGTATTATCAACTTCTACAACTGTGTTCTTGGAAATTGTGTGTGAATATTCCTACATAACTTAGTCATTCTTTTGAAAGTATAACTGTCAGACGTATTTGTGTGTATTTGTACCGGGCACGGCAGGAAGTTCGTACCAGAGTTATAATCATGATGAGCTTGTTACTTCGCCTCACCCTCTTTCTAGTCGGTAAGTTATCAATATACCATCTAATATTGCACACTCTCGTTGCACTTATTTTCTTTTAATTTAACACTTAAATTGATGTTTCAGTGTTGAATCAACTTTTATCACCATGCGAAGCTTACGGGAGTTCCGGCGGCAAAGGATCCAGTGGTAAATATGGGGGTAAACCCTATAACGACCCTATGCGGCCGCAGGCCTTCATGGGCTCATCTGCCGGCATTCCCGGTCACACGCCAACGCGTCGAGGCCTAGGTATTTCGGCCTGGGGCATAGTTGTAGTTATACTAGCCTTAATATTAGGTGGAATGGGTTTCTACTATTTCTCAATGTGCTACCCTATTTTGTGCAAAAAAGAGAGGAACTATGACATGATTCAACTTCACACAGTAGCTGTATAAAAATAAAACCCAACATGGTTTGGAATATCAATGCATATCCTCATAATCAAAAGGTATATTAACCTCAATGATAAAGGACATCTATTAAGAGTACCTGGGTATTAGAGCGGGCTATTTCTAACCTTGTATAATTTTCCCAGCACAAAACGTCTTACAACCTTGATATGTGTCATCCTACCATAAAGGTTTCCTTGCCAGTTTGAAGTCATTAAAATCTATGAAACTCAACTCGCGCGCCATTTAAACATTTAAATGGTGCGCAAGTTGAGATTCACACGTTAGATGGCTTTAGATTTGATCTTATCAGTATTTGTATGAAGGTAACAACACATGCAAGAGTGGAATATAATGTATATATATATGCACTATATAGGTATATACTTACCTTAATTGTTTTTTATCTTGTACCATTTACAAAATGTTTACATGGTAGGTATATAGGTAGTTACAGTATGCCATTTATTTATCGAAATAGGTATTTGTGTAAGTAGGTAGGTATATATACTTTGTATAGGTGTATAGTAGAATTGAGAAATGATTTTACATGTCAAGGTGTTTATGACCTTGACGTAAGATTGTTTTTTGCCTGATCTGTGGAAAAAACTTTGTTCACTAAGTATACCTATAAGATAAAGGGCTGTGTAAGAAGGAAAATTTTGTATGTCCATTTTTCTAGAATGATTCATTCAAAAACCCATGGCCCAATAATATTAGTTTAAGTAACAATTTACGTCATGACTAAAGAAGGATATTGAAGGAATTCCCAAGTCACAATAAACAAAAGAATTGTGTTCATCCTCAACTTGTGATGTTATATGAAATGAAGTTAGTTAAATTAGTTAATAGGTGTACCTACCTAGTAATAAAGCAAAATAACTTTTAACAGGTGCCATATCAATGTTTCCCTAATGCACTAGAATAATTACTGTATTTTAAAAAAACATTATATAATAGGCTTTATAACCCAATGTTCTACCTATCTTAGTTTACCAAATATTTAATACAATTTGTTCCTTTTGACGAATTATTTTTCCTCAGAATTCAGCAAATAAAAAAGGAACCGGGCGGTTACGGCGAAAGAATTCTTTTACTTAGATAAAGATGAGTTATCTTTATTCTGCTTACATAAAGCAGTTATCTTAAAGCGATTACATCGCCTCGCCCTGATTCTTTCAGTATTATCTTGACTATTTAGCATAATTACGGACATGTAAACAAACTATAAAGACTGTATTTTTGGCAACTTTTGTTGTACATTTTCTAGGTTAAGATCTCTTATCGTAAGATGAAGTGCTCAAATAAATTAGTCTTCATACCTATCTACTGACGTTTTTTTTATCTGTGAATCAGTTGCAGGTGTTCGGGTTATTCTTTTATCTTTGGGTTAAGCCACGCCTAAGTGATTAAATTACATAACATAATATTTTCGATGATTTAATTGAAATGGCGCTTCTAACTCTAAATCAACATTTTAAAATTTGATGATAATTCAGCAAATAAATAATTAAATTTGTTCAATTAATTAAAATCCACGACGAATAATTTATTCGAAACCTCTCCAGTCAAAAGGTCGACAAAAAAACTAAATTAGTATTAGCAAAAAAACATGACTGTTGTCTATTTTAAGAAACCAATTAAGGTCGTCCAGCCTGAACAGCCTTGCATGGTCTCTGGTCGCGGCCTCAGGTTATTATGTTAATGATGCATTGTTTTCGGCAGAGCATGACGTTAATTTCAACTTTAAAGCTAGTACCTAGCCTTTTACGATGTGATAATCAACGGCACGCCCAAATAGACCGCTATATTGTAAAGAACGCCACCGCCATGTCAAAATTACAATTTGTTGTTGGCAATGTTGGTAGCTGTGAATAACTAGGTGGCAATTTTACAATCAGTATGATAGAATTGGACGGAAGTATTTTGACACAGTTAGTACGTAAACTGTAGCCGCCGACGAATGAAAACGAACCAATAAATGAAAGTTATGAACTGTATAGTATAAATTTATTAGGAAAAGAATTTCACATTCTCATAAAGTTATCTAAACCCGACTGTACTGTTATAGCATAACATTAAATATTAATTATAATTACAATACAATTTCGTTACAGTATGGAAGATTAGCGGCAATACACTACATTTCCTAAAGATATGATACAGAGATGACTCAGTTATAAGTAAATACAAAAAATACGTAGAAATTATGACACAAAATTTATCTGGAATTAAATAACAGAGTTACACTATAGATTATCTAGATCTTTTATAGATAAAAAAATACAATCATCATTCTGACTACTCATTCATAATCTTCTAGAATAAATGCATGAAAATAGTAGGTACAATATTGTGATGTTGATATGTCACTGATGCAAAACGCAAGTCATTCTTAAGCCGTATTTGATGAATCAATCAAACTTAAAAGAAGACATAAGATCTAAGGATTCTAGTTAAAAAAAATCTGTCTGTCTGTAAAACAATTTGCAAGCTATTTGACCAGAGCAGGTAATTTTGAGATTAAATGACGAAACACCTTATTAGGACGTTAAGTACCTCTATTTAATTGCCAAAAAAATATATTTTGAGCAGCAACATTCCTCAAAGTAAATCAAGCTTGTCAAATGCTAACACTTCACTGTATGCTACACATTTACACAACACTCTAGATATAAGAATAAGACACAGTCCATATACACTGGGATGGTTGCCTTGAGCCATTTAAAATTGGCACCACAATGCCTCTCCGAATTTCCGATTACGCATAATTTAAATTGCAATTTGATTTTGTATTTACAACATGAAGTTAGGCAAATACAGGTTGGCAATCCACGGCTAGGAAAGAGCCGAGAGTAGCGCCCACCAAACCACCCCACATTAAATTCTATTTATTCATCCCGGAGACATTACCGCAAGAAATTTTAAACAATAACAAACACGACACACTAGGCATTATTTGGTTAAACTTAATACATTCAATTCGAACCTAAGATTTTTCGGTGATTGATTTAAACAATGCATTCAGGGGCAACGTGTTGATGTATTTTCACGATATTCACACAGCTATCTCAATAAACCTTTAGAGACCTTCCAACAGTTTCAACTTGAAGAAGCCTCAGGGCTGACAACCAGCAGCAGATGTTAAAGAAACGTAAAACAGCAAAAAATTGTCTCCGGGGCAAATGAAATAGCTTACAAGATCGGCTTATAACTCGTCCTTCTCGAGGTCGACGTCGGACAGGTCGATGTCCTCTTCGGGCGGCAGCTCGCCGTCCTTGCCGTCCCAGGGCTCCGTGGTCTCGATCGCGGGCATCTCGGCGCCGCGCACGGGGGCGGTCTGCCCGCGCCCGAACGACAGGTCCCTGTAATGGGGAGGGTAACTTATAGAAATATTATCTCATAACATTCGGAAAATAATTTTCAATTTTCTCCTGAAACGAGAATACAGATAACAACAGAAAAATAATGCTGGGGCTGGGTAACGAACCCAGTTCCTCGTCTGGTCATCATGTGCTCTACAGGAGTGTCTATGTAGTTCAAATACTTTTATGTGTTTGGCATTTGAACTTTAAAATGACAATGTCACATATTCTTCAATTCTTGGGTAGGTTATTTCTAAAAGTTTTCTGGTAAAAAAATAAATAAAAATACAATCTTTTTGCCGACTGTACTTTTTGTTGACTGTACTTATACTGTCATCCAACTTATACATCCGTACCAAATTTCAAGTCAATGCCATTAACCGTTGAAGAGTTCTCTCCTGTGGAGACGATCCTGGCCGCATCACCAGAATTTCACTAGCAGATTATTGCATTGTCACCGAACTTACATACATATGCAAAATTTCAGCTAAATCCAACAACGGAAAGTGGGTCGAATTTAACTTGCAAGTTCCACCTACAGACATAGTTACATACATACATTGCAAGTAAATAAAAGCTTGTAAAAACAAGTTACAATAACCCATCTGACTCGCTAATCCTGCCGCTAAGCAGCAGTGCTTGCACTGTCGTGTTCCGGTGTGGAGAGTACGACAGCCGGTGTAATTACGGGCACAAGAGGCATTTCATCTTAGCTCTCTAGGTTGGCAAAGCGTCTGCAACCCCTCCGGGGTTGCGGATGTCTATGGGCAGTGGTGATCACTTATCATCAGGTGACTCGCTTGCTCGTTTGCCTTCCTCGTCGTATAAAAAAAAGCCTTACAATATGCACGCGCGTGTAGTACCGACCTGAGGAACTCGTTGATGCCGCTCTCGGAGAAGGACCCCCGCAGCGTGGAGAACTTGAGCTTCTTGGCGTTGACGACCGCCATGGCGGGGTACCCGAAGCCGCCCAGCTCCAGCGCCTCCTCCAGCCGCGCCTGCGCGCCCGCCTCCGCCCACACCCAGCTGGATACAGGTGGACACATGTTACAACGAGTTACGAACAAGTTTATACACAAAGTGTACCACTAATAAAATAGGGGCTACTAAGTATTTTGATCGTTACGTGAAAATTGTTTAAATCATTCTTTATTGAACACCACAAAATAAAAAACCGGACAAGTGCGAGTCGGACTCGCGCACGAGGGTTCCATACAAAGATTTCCCTGCTTTTCCCCGTGTTTTAAGTTGTCCAGTGTTAGCAGAGCCCTGCTCCTAAGCAAAATGTACGCAGTGTGCGGTCATCTTATATTGGTCTGTCAAATCTACAGAAAGACATAAAAATTTAAGATTTTGAGAATTTTCTGAGTGGTTGTGCTATAAGAGCTACCTTCATACCAAATTTCAAGTTTCTAGGACAACTGGAAGTCCCCTTTAGGTTTTTGGGGTACGGCAATTTGTATGGAAACGACCGTTTTAATGACTGTATCTTTTGATTGCGTTGACTTAGAAGTTTGATTTTTTCACAGCTTCAATGGACTGCAGGCTTGAGTATTTGATATTAATTTCAGCATGCTACCTCCACGCGTTCCAGAGAAAAAGGATCTAGACAGACAGACGGACAGACGGACAACAAAGTGATCCTATAGGGCTCCGTAAAAATGTATTTGTCTCCCAACTCACCCCCACATCTTGTTCTTGTACTTGTCGCCGAGCTTGGCGAGCGTGGCGAGATACTGGCCGCGGCAGGCCGCGCCGCAATCCAGGATGTGCGGCAGCACCGACACCACGCACAGCGGCTTGTCGCTGCACGCCTTCATCGCCTCCGCGTCCACGATCTGGTGACAGGACAGACATACATTTAAATAAACAAATATCGTGGTACATTCAAACCATGAGTACCGCGAGTCAAAAATCCGCTAGGATCAAGTGACGTCAATCTGTCAATTTCCACCAATCATAGGCCAGTAGCTTGTCTCTCATATAGATTTTAGATTTTATTTTGTAAGTTACAGACCACACTACTCTGGTTAATTATTATTGTGGTCTTTTGGCCTAGCCTAGTGTATCATTGGTATATCTTTTTAAATGTAATTGTAATTTTATGATTAATAAATTTAATTTATAATTAATTTATTAATTGTGGAGAATGACAGATATACCTCACTCGACACTAGCGATCCTAGCGGATTTTGACTCGCGATAGCCCTCATTGACCTAGAGTCGAACAAATAATTCACTTCAGTAGAACGACGGAGCCTAATGTTTTAGTGCTTGATTCGGTTCACGTAAATAATAATTTGATCAAAGAACGAACTGAATATTTTATGCATATTAAATTCTTAATAAATTGTTTTATATGTATGTTATATTCAGCTGAACATTTTTTTTTGCTCACCCGCGACCACTAATGACAAATAGTTATATCTGTGCGGCAAATGTATGTTTCCATGCAACACCTCCACCTCCACTGCTACACGAATCAACACATGCCTCACAGACCCAACTATCACCACCACCACTATACTAAACGCTGACGCGTTTCGGCACTCTCCACGAGGCCATTTACGAAGCACAACAACAACCGCTCAACATGCCACCACTTCCACTACTGACATATGTAAACCATGTACTCAACTTAGTTAATGACAAAACCAACGTACCCACTAATATTTTATAAATTCCAAACTACCCTTTTATGTAAGTCCTAAACTACCCTTTTTTAAGAAATGAATTCCAAACTACCCTTTTTATTTTTATTTTTAATCTACGCCTGGTACCCCGTTATTTTTAACCGAGTACGGTAAAAAGAGAAGTCATGTTCTCATTATTACTATGACACATTATTAAAATTAGAACCAAGTCGTAACAAAGGCGAAGAAACCAAATTAACTTGTTCATTAATAATAGACCCCATGTTGTTGTACCTAATTATTTCCAATTGTTCTAAAACCGATAGCCGCAAACCCTTATCACAATAATGTAAAATTTCGTACGTATCTGAGTCTAACAACGAATGATTCGTTTCTAATAAATGCTTGGCAAAGTTTGATTTCTCTGGATGATCATGCCTATATGACGAGACATGCTCTTTAAATCTAGTATCAAAGCTTCGACCAATGTATACAATTCCAATTCCAATGTATACTTGACTACAGTCGCCACAAGTGAGTTTATATACGCCCGACCTGTTCCCTTTATCCACCTTTTCTTTGTTATTACAAAGTCTAGAACGTAAAGAATTAGTAGTCTTAAAGGAAACATTGATGTTATTTGATTTTAAAATATTATAAATCTTGTCAGACAACCGGCCAACATAAGTAATACTAGATCTAAATTTGTTAGTAGGCTCAGATGGCAACGCAGAGTAAAGCATGCTATTCACTATCCGTCCCTGCTTCTTTTGAACCAGACTATTAACCATTGCTGTACTATAACCATTTGTTGTTGCTATCTGATATATAGTATGTAACTCAGAATCATAATGCTCTTTCGAAAGAGGTACAGTTAGTAGTCTATGTACATAACAATGGAAAGCAGCCAGTTTATGCTGCCATGGGTGAGTAGAATTTGCAGGTATGACAGTATCTGTGTACGTAGGCTTACGGTAAATTTGAAACTGGTGCCTATTATTTACTCTTGTAATAGTTAAATCCAGAAAATTTAATGAACGATTTTCCTCTAATTCTCGTTTGAACTTTATTTTTGGATGTTTGTTATTGAGAGCACTAATAAACAAATCTAGCTGCCTCATACTCCCCTTCCAACATAAAATTAAATCATCAACATACCTATAATAATATACTAAATTGCTGTTCCCCACTATATATTGTTTTTCAAAGTTATCCATAAAAACGTCAGCCATTAAAGGACTAAGAGGTGACCCCATTGCTAAACCATCACTCTGCAAATAATATTGACCATTAAATCTGAAATAATTTTGTTTCATGCATAAAGTTACTAATTCTATTAACTCACAAACCTCCCCCGGATGTAAACGCTTCCTTTCTAAGTGACATCTAAGAATATTTAAGGTTTCACTATATGGTACGTTGGTAAACAAACTATCCACATCTAAAGAAAGTAATGTTGAGTTTGGCGGTATATTAATGTCTTTAATTTTATTTACTAAATCTGAACTATTCTTTAAACTATATATTGGCTTAAAAGAAGATTTTTCCCGAACAATGCTATTTAACTTCCTCGCTACTTTATACGCTGGAGCACTCACGTATGAAACAACAGGGCGAACAGGAACACCATCCTTGTGAATTTTAGGTAAACCATATAAAATTGGTGCCTGCGGATTCATAGGAATCACATTGCTCCTCTTTTGTTCGGTGTCAAAGGTAAATGCAGAATTTTTCAGAAGGTTTTTTAGGTCTTTATGAAACGCGGCGGTGGGATCCCTACGTAAATTCAAAAAACCCTCTCCTTGAATGATGTCATTTACTTTATCATTATATTGACCCCTTTCTAAAACAACAATACAATTGCCCTTATCGGCCTTAGAAATTACCAAATCATTGTCATGGACCTTTTGCTGAATAGAACGTAATGAATGCAAGTCACCAACATCCAAGAATCAAGAATAATTCAATTGAGACACGAACTAGCCACAGAATATAAAAATAAATACCGCATTAACATATTTTTTGGCCGGACTGTATTGGTTAATAACGATAATTTACTAAGACCCACCCTAAAAATTCTGTATTTACAACATAAATTGTTCAAATTAACTTAATTATATCGATCATTCGTTCAACCGTAATTAATTAAATTATTTAGTTTCTCATTCTGTTATTAAAAATAATGTCAATATCGGTGATATTCTTCGGCGCGCGTGTATGAAGAGATGTATGAACGTGGAGGAGGCTAGAAAGGTGTGTAACGACCGTAGCAAATGGCAAGTCATAGTTTCTGTCAACCCCCGCGGGAAAGAGGCGTGACATATGTATGTATGTAAAAATAATGTTCAGCTTTCTGCAAGTCTTCTGCTCCATATACGGCATTAACTAAGCCAGATCTCGCACATTTATTTTAAAGTGATGCAAAATTTTCGCTTCGAGTATTCATCTATAAATTACGTAAAGATAGAGCCATCTATGAACTAATACGGATGGCATTATTGGGTTACGCAGAGGTGTCAGTGCCACACGAAATGAATGATACAGAGACCTTTACAGTGAAACTAGCTGCAGCAGGCTTATTATTTTTAAGAAACGCGGCATTGTATAAACATTTTCAGCCCTCTTGGTCATATAAATAAATAATAAATAAAATAAATAAATATCATGGGACAAATTGACCTAGTCCCAAACTAGGCAAAGCCTGTACTATGGGTACTAGACAACGGATAAACATACTTATATAGATAAATACATACTTATATACATATTAAACATCCAAGACCCAAGAACAAATATTCGTATTCATCATACAAACATCTGCCCCGACCGGGATTCGAACCCGGGACCTCAAGCTTCATAGTCAGGGTCTCTAACCACTAGGCCATCCGGTCGTATATATGTATACACTTTCATAGAAATCCCAAAATATCAATTCAAGTATATTATTTATATACAAGTGTTACAAGGAAAATGCACGTAATTATGAGATAAAAATCAAGTATGCATGAAATCGATAGTTTTACAGCATTTCACAATTTCAATACGGCACAACAGTGTTTTATTGCAACTTCACACTTTGCTTGAATTTTACCTTTAAAATTATACTGTTATTTTGTTTTACAGTCGTATCGTACTGAACCTGGCACTTCCCGATTCATACCTCCATGTTTACCTCATAATGTGCTTATGTAAGTATCGTTTGATGTGCTTCTTCGTAATCACAATATTTACTCTCAACCGTGTCAATAGGTAGTGCTGAGCATCGATTATAACGGGATTGAGTATCGTAAGCCACATGTGCGTTTGTTGCGGTCGTAACAACCCGTTACGCATTCTTATTCTGCGAATTTCAAAGTAAGTAATCGTTTAGTTTTATTTGAAGCGAGATTGTAAAAAAAAATATATTTACATATCTGTCTTGATAAGAACAAGACATATCTGTATTGTGTTTGACGACCGAATAGCCCAGTGGTTAGAAAAAAAATGAATTAATTAAAAATGATGAATATTAATGTTTGTTCTCGGGTCTTGGATGTTTAATATGTATATAAGTATGTTTATCCGTAGTCTACTACCCATAGTACAGGCTTTGCCTAGTTTGAGACTAGGTCAATTGGTGTCAATTGTCCCATGATATTTATTTATTGCCAATTTTGTTTTTCGCATAAAACTCTAAATCCGTGCAGCGTGCGTCTCGCTGCCGCTGAGTCCTTGTCGTATAAAAAAAAAGATATGCCTCCTTCGACACTAGCAATCACAGCTATCTGATTCGCGATACTCATTACATTGTCCCAGGGTACAGGGCACATACCTGTGTGACCTCTGGCGCGGGCACGTTCTCGGCGAGCTTCTCGAGGGCGAAGGTGACGATGTCCCCGCTGGTGCGGCCGCCGTTATAGTCCTCGGCGGAGTCGCTGCCCTGGCGGCCCGCCGGGAACAGCTTGATGGTGGGGTAGCCCTGCACCTGGTAGCGCGCCGCCATGGCCTGGTGAACGGTGGCGTCCAGCGCGCCCAGTTTCACCTGCGGAACAAAACTTGAAAGCTTCCAATACAGGACAGACCAGAAGGCACGTTCAATCGTAACATCAGTGTCTATTTTTAGGGTTCCGTACACAAAGGGTAAAAAACGGACCCCTATTACTAAGACCCCGATGTCCGTCCGTCTGTCACCAGCCTGTATCTCTTGAGCCGTGATAGTTAGACAGTAGTAAAAGTTGAAAAAAGTCCTGACATTTTTATTTTAAACTGAACGGAACCGATTTTAATGATTTCACTAATTTTCATTTCATTAATTGTTCTATCCGTTAGGGAGCTTCGATCCCACAGACATACATCAAATTTGATACACCCCCTGTTTTGTCGCAGGTATTTAACTATTGCATTGTCATCGTTCTATGTAATCAATTTACAATTCGACTATGGGAAGAAGGTGAAAATGAACTTGCAATATTTCACTCGGTAACAAACAGTGAAGGTTATTCTAAAATGTTTGTAAAGTAGAATCGTTTGATTAAACAATAAAGGTGATTCGTATCACGGGCATTACCCATTCAGTAACGCGATTGTAACGCGAAGATCAAAATAGCAAAAAAATATATTGTGATTTACAGATAGTTACAATCAAGAAGTAGGCATGTACTGTACATAATGTACTCGTAGTGGCAAGAGCGGATGTCATGGTTGTATGTAATTAATTAACACAGCCACCCCAAACTAATCGATTTATTAACCACTTCGATTTGTTCCTAATTTTTAATCACAGAATTGACCAAATCGAATTGGAATGAGGGATAACTGATTCACATTTGCGCATTTTCTACTTTACTAATGGTAGTGATTTATTTAACTGGGTAGGGAGCGGACTATGCTATTTTTAAACGACTTCAAATTTTAATTCTTATTGTGTGCCGTTACAGGGCGTCATGGACCGACTTAATACCAATGTGATATCTTTATCGTAGTGTACATGACTTGACCATAAATAAATGTTACTATGAACTAAAAACAATTACTTTGCTCACCCGCGACGTCTAATGACAAATAGTTATATCTGTGCGGCAAATGTATGTTTCTATTATTATAAATATTACTATTATAAAATGTACTGTAGCAATGAATCAAGCCGGAAACAGATGTGCATTGCTCCAAAAGGAATAGTGTGCAAAGAGTCCCAAGGCGTTGGTGAGGAACGAAAGGAACATTAATATTATTCATTTATTTATTTCTCAGAGGGTTCTCGAATGGCGTCCACGGACCGGGAGAAGAGCTGTCGGTAGGCCTTCAACAAGATGCAGCGACGACCTAGTAAAGATCGCGGGACCGCGGTGGATGCGGAAAGCACAAGACCGGTCAGAGTGGAGAGCCTTGGGGGAGGCCTATGTCCAGCAGTGGACGTCAATCGGCTGACATGATGATGATGATGATGATTTATTTAGTAACAAAGTAAGTTGACCACTGCAACACAATAGAGCAAACTAAAATCTAAATAAACAAACAATCTAAATATAAATGGCGCTTTTGTTCAGCAGAGGTCCCCGCGCCGTGCGAAATAAATGGCGTAAATAGCGTAGGTACAGCAGCACAGAAATATACCGGGATAGAAAGAAATAGTTCGTAGATTTGTATGGGAATCGAGCGTGTAAAGTTTTGCGTAGGTATTTTGACGTAACGCACGGGTGTAATTTAGTGAGTGAGGAAATACCTACCTCGGTGAACAGTTCCAACTTTTTTTGCTGGTGTTTGAAAAGTTTAACTGTTGAACAAAAAGGGATTTTGGGCTTACTAATGTTTGCCAAAAACCTTTTGCGAAACTGATTCATTACCGGTAATGCTTTTTTTCCGAAACTGTACCTAAATATTTCAGGATTTTTATAAAACACACGTAATCTAACCTAACCTATAGGGTTCTACGAGATGACAATAAACAAAATCCTGAAATATTTTCAGTTTCTGAAAAAAAAAGCATTTCAAGAAATTAATCAATTAGGTAAACGTTTTTTGGCCAAACGAAAGGATACCGGGAATTTGCTTTTAATTAAAAACCGGAAGTAACGAGGTTCTCATTTTCAAGCCCGTAATACGGCACGTGAGATATGTATCTGTGAGGGTATGTACCCTCTTTCCTTCTAACGCATTATAGTTCCATGTACATCTGCCCCCTATTTCACCAAAGTTAAAATGTCAGTTTCCAATAGGCTTGAGTCGGTCAGGAACTAAGAACTGTTAAGAATGAATTCCCGTCGCGGACCGAAAGGAACTAAATCCTTTCGCACGATTTGAATCGGTCTTCGCTCCTTTAGTTCAGTAGGTAGAGGAGAGGAGTGGATGAATCGCTTGAGCGGAACGGAGCGAGTGAGAGTGACCGAAACCGAGGAGCGAGATAAATAGCGCTCGTTCAAAGTGTCTCTAGAGCAAGTGGGCAAGCGAGATGTCAACTATCATTCCGATTCGTGTCCTTCACAGTTCAAAACAGTTCCAACTCGTTCACTGAACTACTGAACTAAAGGAACTAAAAGTCCGAACTAGTTCCTTTCACCGATTGAACGAGATCTGAGCGCTCCCTTTAAAGACCGAGTAGGCACAACTCTAGTTTCCAATGACAATTCGGCGTACATTGCTGACTTGAAGAGTTCTTGTTTTACCGCGCTTCATATTGGCAGTGGAATGTAGATCGAATTGAAATTTTAAACTGATAGATAGATATAACGTTTATTTGGTACCGCAATACACACAATCAAGATTTAAACAATAGGTAAGTTTACCCTAACTTAAAAATAAAAATAAAATTCATGACAACATTTGCAACGTTGGTGATATAGGGGTCATTTGCAACGTTGGTGATATAGGGTCATTTATAACGTTGGTGATATAGGGGTCATTTGTAACGTTGGTGATATAGGGGTCATTTGTAACGTTAGTGATATAGGGGTCATTTGCAACGTTGGTAATATAGGGGTCATTTATAACGTTGGTGATATAGAGGTCATTTGCAACGTTGGTGATATAGGGGTCATTTGCAACGTTGGTAATATAGGGGCCATTTGCAACGTTGGTGATATAGGGGTCATTTGCAACGTTGGTGATATAGGGGTCATTTATAACGTTGGTGATATAGGGGTCATTTGCAACGTTGGTGATATAGGGGTCATTTATAACGTTGGTGATATAGGGGTCATTTCTAACGTTGGTGATATAGGGGTCATTTATAACGTTGGTGATATAGGGGTCATTTATAACGTTGGTTATATAGGGGTCATTTGTAACATTGGTGATATAGGGGTCATTTGTAACATTGGTGATATAGGGGTCATTTTTACGCGACAATGTATCGACATTGCCGGTCTACTTGACGTAATCGGTCTTGCAGTATGTAGCAAATATAACATCGGATTAATGTTCTCACCTTCCCCTTCAGTTCCGTGGCAGCCTTGGCCCACTGCGGCTCCAGGTTCTTGCAGTGGCCGCACCAGGGCGCGTAGAACTCCACCAGCCACAGGTCTTCGCTGTCCAGCACGAGCTCCTTGAAGTTGCTGTCCGTGAGCGTGATCACGTCCGACTGGAAGCGAAGAGTTTTAATATTTAAATGAAAGATACTTTGTGGTCAGAGACAGGTTCCAGCTGTATTGGCCATCACCAGCCTTTTTTACGTCCCATTGTAGGGCACAGGCCTCCTCTCACGATGAGAGGGCTTTAGTCTAAAGTTCCCACGCGGGACTAGTGCACATTGGGAACTGTACACATACCATTGAATTGCTTCGCTGGAGTGTGCAGATTTCCTCACGATGTTTTCTTTAACCGAAATGTTCGTGATAAATTACAAATGTAATTTCGCGCATAAATTTCGAAAAATTCAGACGGATAAAATCCGCCCTGGCTTGTAGTTAATAAGGTAGATTTTCATTCATTTACACTATTACAGCTATCACTATCAACTTATAACAGAGAACAACTCTAGTACAGTACGCTTCAAATTTAAATGCTCGTCTGAAGTACTCAGTCGCGGTATCGCGCTCCCGCTCCCGCATTCCCAGTCTGTGCGTCCCGCTTCCCCTACGAGTAACAGACTTCACTCCAGGCGCATTGAAATTTGACGCCTTTTGGGATGATGCCTCTTGGTCAAATAAGCAACTTTTTTTTTGAAATGTAAAAACGATTTGATCGGATCCGTTAGTATGAAGTTTATATGAAATTATAGAACTATGACGTCATCGTTTTCAGTGAACGAACTGCCTCCTTTTATTAGGTTTTGTTAAATTAAAATTCGATTTAATTGCAGTAATAAGTGAGGCATCGGTTTTTTACGAGTATTTTCGAAAGCTTGATAAGAGAAAATATAAAATGATTTTATTTTGACACCAGTCAACAATCCTATTAAACTACAGGCGCGAATCCAGGGGGGAGCAATATTTAGCCCCCTCCCCCCTCCCTTTACCAAATCCTGGATCCTCGCCTGAGCTAGCCTCAGACCCAAGTGTGGTCTCCATAATCTTCATAGAATTTTCCAGAAGGAGGTCAGCGCGACTGTGACCTCTATAAAAGGATACCTCTCACATCTTACGTGTACTGTGCCTATAGGCATTCTAAAATTGAAAGCGACGTGGGCGAGATTATTCGTGGGAGTACAAAATACGTGGATGAACAGAAGTGGATCGCGACAGGCTGACGTGGCGTGAGAATCAAGGGATTTTGAAGCTTATTCCGTTGATAGAAGGTTCTGGACGACAGTCAAGTTACTGTTGTCGGGTTGTTATGAAGCTTATCATATCACTCCTACGTTAAAGAGAAATTGTATTGGAGAGGAATTTCAACACTTGTCAAGACTATAAAATTTAAAACAATATTGGCGTGTTCAATTGATTGAAAAAAAAAAACTGCGTATCTTTAATTTTAAACAACTTACGAGCGAATTTTTCGCGTCTTCATTGGCATGAAGTAAGAGCTGTGTTGAAACACATTTTAATTGAATTGTACGATAAACTAATAAAAGCGGCAGTTTGTTTTTGCTCAATAAAGTCGTGATAAAACCTAAACCCAAACTACGACGGCATTTTTATTCCCTGCAGTGGCATTATCATTTAAGTTTATTCTAAGTAAATATTTCTTGAAAGAACTGCGTTTTATTTTATTCAACTAAGAAGTTTCAACAGAAGCCCTAGCGTTTATCGCAAACAAAGCATCCGTCCCTCTCGCACATGCATATTGGTTAAAAAGAGATATACCTATTTTATATCCACAGAAAAATTTTCCTCTACAATCTACTCTAGCAGTCTTCAAATCAAGGGTGAATGAACATTTACTTGACAACCCATCCAGTTGATGGATTTTATTAATCACATAGGCCTATGAAAATGTTCCTCGAAAATTCTATAAGTCTGTGTATTGCTAACACTCATAGGTACTTGTTAAATCTCCTTGGAGGGATAACTCGCCATGATTGAATCTCACTGTAGGTTCATGTTAAAATCAAGTTGAATAAAATTTGTTAGGGGTTTCCTTTCCCTAAATAAACTTTCTAGAACAATGCCCCTGTTTATAAGTAAACAGTGCGTCTGACGGTTAATTTATTACGTTGATAAGATAAATGTCAACGCCCCTTAATCTGATAGTCAACGGAAGCTTAGTTAATTTTAAAATTTATTTCTCGCAAATCACTGAGTTACTAACATTTAAAATACATTTTTATTGTACTTCAAGATGACTTCTAGTCTTCCTTCTTCATTTATTGGTGAAGTGAAGATAACTAATTAATGTTTTGTTTTAGTTTCAAACTGAAATTGTGAATTTTCGATGCTAATTTTCATAAACTCAAGTCAATGTCATCATCAAATGTTCTACGAAATAGCGATGCCTGTAGTTTGGCTAACGCATTCGACTTATGGTTCAATGCTTTTTGGGGTATTTTCTGCGATGCCGAATATTTAGACATAGATTTCTGTGTCATTAAATTTTTAGGTACACTTTTCTGTCCCAATAAATGCTTAGGTACGGTTTTTTGACCTACTGAATGATTATGCAGAGTTTTAGGGTGCAAACGTCTGGGAAGAGGTTTCTGTCTCAAAAGTTGTTTAGGTAAATGTCTGGGCGCAGTTTTTTGCGTTATTAAATGACTACGCGCATTTTTACGTATTGTGGAATTTTTGGGCGCAATTTTCTGTTTCATTGAATGCTTAGATACAGTTGCCTGTCTCATTAAATATTTAGATAGCGTTGTTTGCCTCATTGAATGGTTAGGTAAACTTTTCTGTGGCAATGCTTGATTAGGTGATGATTTCTGTCTCAAAACATGTTTCGGCGCCAACTTCTGCTTCAATAAATGTTTTGCTCCACTTTTTTGACTCAACTGATGTTTTGGTTGTGGTTGTGTTTGTCTATGTACGTCAATGTTTTCATCATTTGTTTCACGGAATAAAAGATCTTGAAGTGTCTTGAACTTCAACTTGTTTACTTGTATTTGACTTGTTCTGTTTTCAGGTTTGTTTTCGGATCGTTGTATTTTTTTCCACGGGATGCGATGCCCAAGGGATTTGATAAGCTAGTAGGTAATTAAATATAAATCAAACTTGTACTGTGAAATTGTAATTTCACAAGCATATCAAAAGTGTGATTAGTGAAACTAATTCTGTTAGAATCATGATTTCACAGCAATCATTAACAAATGTGAAGTACCTATGTACTGTAATCTAGGTAGATTGGATAGCAAATAATCCAAATGATACTACATATTTCAATATAACAGTTGAAAAACTTATTGAAAAAGATATCTAAGATGAATATACTTTTACAAAATAATATTTCTAGATATTCCATCACATTTAAGTAACAAGACCATGGACTTTTCAGCCGTTTTACTGCAGCAATGATATGACAACATGGTTTCATTTCTTTTCAGATTAAGATCAGTTTAGTTTATTTAAATGTGAAGTAATTCTATCATAGCATTCTGTAATCCCAAAAACATAAGGTTGTCCATAGTGTATAGTGACATAAAAATACTGTTATAATTGTAATCTAAGTATAGATATTATCACATTATGGCAACTTCAAATCAAATGACTGGACATAAAGCTATTTAATTTTTTTTTGATCACAACACTAAATTAAATCCCATTCAGTCTGTTGCACTATGAGCATGCCCAGTAGCTCTTAATTTAAAAACGCAGATAAATACTTCAGATAAACAATACAAAGGAATATATTACATACATGTGTATTGTTTCCAATCCTATATTGAAAGTTTATACCTCTTTAGTAGTTCATTTACTCTCTGCAAGAGTATTACCTTGTCTCCAGATCCTCCACTGGACTTCTTCCCTAGATTTTCATAGGCCTTCTCTTTGGCTGCTTTAATTCCAGCATCAACAAATGCTTCAGCTGTCCTCTGTCCTTGGTATGGTGTGTGTTTGCTGCCAGTGAATATCTTGAGAGTAGGGTAGCCAGAGACTCCATACTTTTTGGCTAAAGCTTGGTGGCTATCTGCATCAACTGCACCGACTTTGATGATGCCCTGAGGACAAAATTTGTGTTATTATTTATACTTAATATGTTTGATAGCAGTAACTGGCAAAAGCTTGATATAATAGAACTTCTATTGAGTCTGAGTTATAATGCTGATTAAAGTATTAAGGAATTTGGTTTAAGGTGACTACTGTTCAGTATAATTATACATACATATGTATGTATGTGTAAATTCAATTCAAGTTCAATAAATGAAGACACAAAACTTAGGATGGCATTTAACAAGATAAGGACTCACAGTATTTGTAAGATGTACTAGAATGTTCCTTGCAACTATTATACACTCTTACTAAGCTAAATAAATTGTACTGTATTAAGTGGTTCATTTAGTTTAGAGGGGGCAACAGTATGGCACTAGGGCTCAAAAATTCGAGATTGTAGTTAGGATGTCCAGCAAAATAGCCAATTGTCAGCACTGTAGTATACCGGAGTTTCTGCTGCAGCAGCGTAATAACTAGCCTACCAGAGGTAGAGACTGCAGGCGGCTAGAGGACGATACAATTGTGGAATAGTACTCTCGGGCTGATTTTATCCCAGATTTTTGGAGTTTATCAGTTACTCAGAAACAGGTGTTATGAAACTTAAGCATAAAAAGGTTAGGTACCCAGGATTACGACAAGAACATAATATAATTTGTATATTAAACTTACTTTTAGAGCCTTGGCAGCTTTCTTGTATTCCGGCACCAGGTTTTTACAGTGTCCGCACCATGGGGCGAAAAATTCTACGATCCACACATCATCAGATTTTGTGACTAGGGTGTCGAAATTACTCGGCGTAAGCTCCACCACGTCGGATGATGAATCGTAGAGGGCGTGAGACCCCACCACGCACAGCAAAAGCCCTAAAAATAAATATAAAATCAGTAACACAGACCGTATTATTACAATCTTAACCACCGCGAACTAGAATTTCACGCTAGAAATAGATGTTATGAAAACACACCTAAGTAAAATGTATGCAACATTTTCGAAAATTTAATGCTACTTTAACTTATAAGCTATTGAAACACCGCGTTTGTTCTGCAATTTTTGCAAGTTTGCGGCAGTCGTCGGCCAAACAACGGTTGAATGAATAAATACACGTCAATTCTTTCCGTCCGAATGACAGACGAGACACCGGGGCTGTCAAAGGATTTCGTGGACGGGCCTGATTGGTAAATGCGTAAAGCGCCAAAAAATTTCATTTTTTAATTTCAATTTCAACCCGCTCTCTAATTTGACTCATTAAAAAATGTCTTCCTTTAGATTCAAAAGACACATGCCAAAAAGTATCTAAAATAATAAAATTTACGATTTAACCGTTATGGTTTTACATGATTTTAATTTCAAAAGGCTGTTTTCTTTGGGCTGTCGAATAAAAAATAAAAACACAAAGTTCAATATTTCGAAAACGAGTGAACCGATGTTAATAAAACTTAGCTAAGAACAATCTCGATAAAACTAGCTTTCGATTGAAAAAACCGCATCAAAACCGGTCCACCCGTTTGGGAGCTATGATGCCACAGACAGATACACATGTCAATCTTATGACACCCCTCTTTTTCGTCGGGGGTTAAAAATCAGTCTTTACTTCAAAGTTTTATGTCATGTTTGTGTGATAGGTAATGGGACTGCTACACGTTGGCAACAGCCCCTAAACTACGAAATTCGAAAATCAAAGTTCGTATCGTGTTGTCCCGATCAAGCTAATATTATTTAATACGAGAGTGAGCGGGACGATACGATACGAAGTTCGGATTTTGCACTTCGTAGTCGGGGGTAGATAGACCTCACTCGACACTAGCAGCCCTAGCGGATTTTGGACTCGCGATGGCCCTCATAAGCATAGCCAACACCAATGAGATTAGATTAACATGTTGGTAGCACTGAGTTTAAGATACGTTATACGTTTCACTCTTGTCTATATCTATGGTCTAAACCAAACTAACCTGACCAAATTCTTGTTAGTCACGTCATGTCATGTTGACATTGTCGAAAAATATTTGATGAATTTCTCATATTTTGTCACGGTAAACATGTTAAAACCAGCTAAAATATTTGTGAAATCACAATGATAAGACGGCGTATTAGTGCATTATGTTTTAAAGGTAATGTTAATATTAAATAGGTCATAGTAGGGTTATGTGCGCATTGTTTGGGATATTTTTATTTTGATTGGATGGAATAGACAATAATTACGAAATCAAGTTAAATGATTTTGCCTGTCTGTGGGGTCATTGGCAGACATGGCGGGTGAAATAGGCGGGAAAACTGGCCAAGCGTCTGGTCTTTGTCTGACATGACATGGTCATTTATTTTATTGTAAAGTAAATATCGTGTTTATTAAGTTTTAGCACAGAGAAGCTATCATCACAAAATGACTAATACGAAGCCGTTCACGGTGTTCGTGGAGGGTAATATTGGAAGTGGTAAAACTACGTTTCTGGAACATTTCCGCCAATTTGAGGACATCACGCTTCTGACAGAGCCTGTGGAGGAATGGCGCAATCTCCAAGGATGGAACCTTTTAGTAAGTACTATTTTATTATCTTTATAAAGTTCTTCCAGAAAATTTGGCCAGAGCCCAACCTTGTAACCGTAATCAAATCATATTTACTGGTACCTTCCAACCCAAATATTAACACTGCGGAAAATTGTGTAGTTAAGTATCAGAAATTGTACCTGTTTACTATCAATTTTGTCTGTCATCTAGGATCTGATGTACAAAGACCCATCGAAATGGGCGATGGCTTTCCAAGCTTATGTGTCTCTGACCATGTTAGACATGCATCGGAGGCCGACTGCGACCCCAGTTAAACTAATGGAGCGGTCAATATACAGTGCAAGGTATTGTTTTGTGGAGCACATGCAGCGAAGTGGGATATTGCACCCAGCACAGTTTGCAGTGCTTGATGAATGGTTCAGGTTTATACATACTGAAATACCTATTGAAGCAGATCTCATTGGTAAGTGTTTTATCTAACTGTGTAGTAAGTACCTACATTTCATGGTTTAAAAATTTCGAAAGATTATTGTATGAAATTATGAAAGCAATGTGCCCCAGATTGCTTTAAATAACAAATTGAGAAGGTGCCCAGTGTGAGATTTATGCTTGATTGATATCTTCTCAATTTGATGAACTGTTTTAGTTTAAAACATATTATGTTGATGGCAAAAACTGTAGCTCTTGGTTATAATAATCATGTTTTTCGATTTTATCTAAGTGAGGTTGTATAGTCTGCAGTTAGGTAGGTGCATATGCACATAACTCCTACACTGAAATATTATTAAAATGTGATTTTCGAATTTTTCAGTTTATCTCAAGACTGACCCCAAAATAGCACATGCGAGAATTATGAAAAGAGCTCGCTCTGAAGAGCAGTGTGTGCCGCTGTCATACTTAGAGGAACTCCACAAGCTACATGAGGACTGGCTGGTCAACAGGACCCTCGCTGAGTGTCCTGCACCGGTAAATACATCAGATAATTTTAGTTTACAAAAAGGAAAGTCCTGACAAACTAGCTCATCATCACCCAGCCCAAACCACAAAGCTGCAATTTTGCTTAGAGGATAGTGTGGTTTTTCGAAATCCCCATGTGATATGGAGTTCTGCCACAGGAGTGAAGCTGTGGAGATAAGCTAGTTATACACGAGAGACTAAAAATCCCTCGTTTGTGAGATTTAAGAATTAACTGAATTCAAGTGCAAATTACACTGATCTAAAAAAGGACTGAAATTTAGCATGTAGGTAGTTAAAATTATGTATGTGTTTTGAGCAGACAGTATGTTTAGGTAGCTAGCTCACACAGGCAGCTGCAGATGTTGCTAGTTTGCCAAAATGATGCAATTGATAAAACTACATACTGTTTTTTTTTATTATGTGTTTATTTATCTCTCTGCCAAATTTCAATGGAATTAGAGATTGTAACATCAACTTCCTTTCCTAAAACAGTTATGCTTTGGGAATATCTATGGATTGTGACAAGGATTTTAAAAGACAAGTAGAGTAAACCCACGTTGTCATAAAAATATCACTAGCACATGTGGCTTTTGTTTAAACCAATGTGGTGTGGTTGTTTACCAGAGTGTTTTAAATTAATTATTTAATTCTGTGTTATATATATTTTTTGAGATCGGAATGAAATGGAAATCCATACATAGCTCAAAGTAATTTCTCATTTAAAAAAAATTCTTGACCCATATCAGGTCAGCAGGAGGACAGGTTGCAGAGTTTTGTCAATGATATCTTCAACTATCCCCTCCTCCCTGGCAAAGCGTCATCACGAAACTGGGTCACAGGGTATTTTTAAGACGAGGGGCACCACCTTTGCATACGTCCATAATTATCTCTAGCTCCAGTGGTTAAGCTGTGCATTGTTTTTCAGTTCGATCTCAGCTATACTCTTTAGAAGGTGATAGATACCATGAAAAATATCACTGATACTTTAGTGATGCAATAACTTACTTTTCAGGTGCTTGTCATTGACGCAGATTTGGACCTGTCCCAAATAAGCGAAGAGTACAAGAAAATGGAGCACCAGATTCTTGGGAAAGCCATTGATGTGGTCAGGAGGTCTCCTAACAAGCTTAGTCCAAAGAAACCCATTACAAGTTCACCTATTAAGATTGTTCCGCAAATTAGACTGTAACACAGACTTAACCTTAACTAAGGTTGCTATAATTTTTTGCTATTAATTGTTAGTTTTATTATTAAATTGACTTTGATGTGTTACAAGTAGATTAATCTTTCTTTGTTAGCATGTTCTGAGTAATGTACCATATATTACATACACATGACCTTGTACCGTATATTGTACTTGTTACATTAAGCTCTTGTCTTGGGCTACATCATGAAACTTTGGTATATAATGTATGTACCACAGACTATGGACCACCAGTTTTGAGTCCAAGAGCTTTATTTAAGTTTTACAAACAAAACTGATAGCTAAGGTCTCAATTCTTTTAGTATTATATTTATATTAGTTGTAAGATATCAGAATAAACATAATATTTATAACGATTGTACATAGATTGTACATAACAATGACATCATTTACATAATTTTATGAATATAACAGCAATAGATTTGCTGGATAGGTTCCTAAAAAGATGGCATTTATGTAGGTATGTTTCTCTTTTTCTTTAAATAATAAAATGAGCCAGTGGTTTAGAGAAACATTAACGGATTTTGTATGTGAAGTACTTATCTTTTTATAACATTGAAGTAATACAATGCTTTAGACATAGAAATACCTAATCATAAAGAGAGCTCTGCAAAAGATGCAGATTGGACTAAATAATTTATGGTGTAGTATAAATAAAATTGATTTTCGTGACAGATTTTTCATTTTTGTTTCGTAACATTAAGAAAACGCAAAGCAAATATTGGCACAAAAAAAATCCCGTGTGTTCTATAGGTTCTATAGAGAGACCAAAAAGTCAAGAAAATTTAGAAAGAGGAACTAAAATTTTACATACAAATTACAATTACAAATCAAAATATGACAGTTACAAAGAAAGAAGCGCCCGCATTAAATTTCTTCGACTTTTCGGTCGGTCTGAGGGTACGATACAAATCAACACAGTACATTATGCAAATCAACTTAGGGGTATCCCATAAATCTGCTATAAATTGTGTGTAGTGTAAGACCCTAGGGATGAAAACTAACGTACTTATAATTTTTGTAAAAAATGAATTTGCTGGGTACCTATTTGCTGTTTTTTTTAAAGAATAGGGCAACTCTTGTACCTTTTGATGAAAACTGTACTGAAAACGAAGACTTGGCTTAAAGGTCTAGTAGCCAGGCCATAAAAAAAAAAAGTGAATTTTTCTGTTGAAGTATGATCGACCAATCGTAATTTGCTTCCGACCAAGTTAAAACGCTGTTGGATTGGTCGGAATGACTTGCCAAAATTGACAACACGATTCACGCATAAAAGTCACAGACCTAATAGCAAGTGGACCGGTGATACCTACAGAATTAGCGTGCATACCTACTAAAATTTGGCACGTAACATGGCTGCTTTTCATAGGGTTGGGACTGTTAAACGTATGCAGATATCGATATCGATAAAATCTACGCTATAGTAGTTTATGCAACTGTTACATTACGAGTGTTTTAAGGCCTAATTATCTAGAGTAGCATACATTACTTTTATCTACACACATATTATAAGTACTCTAAGACACGTTCAGAAGCAGAAGGCATTATCATATCCATACCTGTCACGAATTTGACTGTTGTTTTTTATCATAGATAAGTAAACATACCGAGCTGACGTTTCGTATCGACTGTTTTTTATTATAAATTATGTTGGTTTTTGCAGATATTTCATATTTTCTACGGTTTTTGAACGCATTATAGAGGAGTTATGACATGTGTGTGTATATGGGTTTGCAGATGCGTTGCCAACCTAGAGAGCTAAGATGGAATTCCTCTTGTGCCCGTAATTACACCGGCTGTCTTACTCTCCACACCGGGACACAACAGTGCAAGCACTGCTACTTAGCGGCAGGATTAGCGAGTAAGATGGTGGTAGTGATCGGGACGGACCTCGCACAAGGTCCTACTAACCACAAAAGTGAAAATAAAAAACATTTGCCTTAGGCATCTCCAAAGTTTTTATTCATTTCTAATAGTTTCTGAAAGATACTTTGTCACAACACTCACAACTTCTTTTTCTGTGATAGCGAAACCTCAAATCTATAATCATTTTGATTACAGACATTACCTTACCCTCACACTTGATGTACAAGGCAACACAGGTGACAGGCACGAGTAGACTGAAAAAGAAGAATATTAAGTATCTATAAGTTTATCTCTAGCCTGCTCAAGGGACATTTTTTCCAAATCTCAAATCTGGTTCAGCCTGTGCGTTGTGTGTCAGTCAGTAAGTCACGGTTTTATTTTATATGTTTAGATCTAATAATTACCTGAATTGCTCCGTCTCGTCATCAATCTCGTCACATTAAGAGTTCTGTTGAAGCATGACATGTCGAAGTGCATCGAGCAGACAAACCATGTCTTATGTCATGGGTTTATATTTTCAATTCCAATCCTTTTATTTTTGGCAGTTTCATTCACAGGAAATCTGACGAAAAAAAAATTCAAACAATGTTTAGAATTTCATCGATGCCTATGTCGATACTTAGCACCGCATAAGCTAATATGCCAAAATCAAGCAAATTATTTCTGTTGAAATAAATAAAATCATTGGAAAATAAAACAAATCGTAGTTAAACAGACGTTCGTACTCATTTTATAAGATTATTATGTTACGATACATGCCAAAATACAATAAAACATTCGAATTATTCAAGGTAACTGGTTACTAACCTTTGAAGGGTCAATTCAGGTTGATTAATGTTTTTTTAACACTACACTCTCTGACGCAGCACTAGGGCATGATTAGGACAATCAAAGACAGAGCCCTGCACACCATGATAACTCGTTTCTTAGAGTAATCCTCACAAAAACAGCAAATATATTCGGAGCCGGCTACCGTTTGACAGCACATCTACCACGAAACTTGGCACGGAACATGGTGGCACCTGCCACGCTGTCGTAAACTCGTGACGTCACTTAGAGAGTGCTTCCAAATTTAGTAACCAACAAATACTGTTTGTCTCTCCTATTCTTATGCAGCTGTCAGTAAGTTAAAAAGAGATAAAATGCCGTTTGACATGTATGTGTCGATATGGCAGATATTTGTATAAATCACGCTTCATATAGAAGAATATAACGCCTCCACTTTCCTATCTCAATGATAAAAGTTCACGCACGACATTACAATAGAAAAAAACCTCAAGAAAACAAATGTTTACCTATTGCTGCCGAATTATATTTAAGTCAAATTTTATTAAATTAAATATTCCTAGTCCTTAAATGTAACTATTACTGTTTGAATGTAAATCTTATAGTTAATAAGTTGTTTTTGTAATGAGTTCTTGTTGCGGCAACGAGTTAGTTTTTAATTCGGCACTTCATGAAGTGTTATCCCATAATTTCGATATAGTTGCAAATTTACTTGATTTTGAGATCAAAACGTGCATAATTCTATCAAGTACTGTTATTTCAAGTGTTTTAGTACTCGTAATTTTTCGAAAATCGAATTGGATATCTCATTAGAAAATTTATAAGCGACAATATATTTTTGAAAGTAAAAGTGTTTTTGATGTAACATGCATTCGTGTTCCTACGGGTATCGGGCCTTTTAATTTAAAGGTGAGTGAGAATTTTTATTTATTATAAATTATCTCTAAGTTATTTAGCGGTCCTTCTGTTTTCGTTTAGTGAGCTGTTTACTAACAGCTGCACAGCTACATGAAATCTGTTGGTTTAAATGATTTGCTAATTATATGATTTTTCTTACCTAGGTTCCATGGATCACTTAGGGGTGATACCCAACAGTGAACAACAGGGCCATGTTTTATAAAGCTACAATTTACAAACGGAAACCTCATTCTATCACTTTTTGTTAGAAAGAGACTTCTCTTTGTAAATTGTGACTTGTAGCCTTATGAAACACGGCCCTGTAGTGCCACCTATAAAAATTCGTAAAACTGGCCGCCACAAACAAAACATACAATACTATTATTTTTAATTAGTTCTGATTGATTTTTGTGGTGACAGCTGCAAAATCCGCACCAGGTGCCACCTATGCCACTGCCATGGATATCAAGTATCAACTTATTGCCATGATATCGCAAAAGACTGACTATTTGTTTCAGGGAAACATAAAATCTTTAGAGTAGGTACATTAAGATCATAATCACTTATTTCTACTTAGCTTTAGAAAATAAGCTTTTCATGCATTGTAACAATGCAACTATTCAACAGTACCTTAATTTTGACATTAGATTTGTTAAGTGTTATCTTTCACCTAGGAACGTTTGCAACACCAGAAGTATCACTCGCACATTGAATACTTGCAACACCAGAAGTATCACTACTATTACCAACCCCACATACCAACCAACCTGGTACTATTGCCAATCCTGCATAAACATTTATAAGCCATGCTTTAAAACCTCGACAGGAAGTTCATTCCACAATCTAAGTGTTCTTGGGAGAAAACAACTTTTAAACCGACTACCAACATTAACCAAACCAGCTGGATTGGACTAGCTAAGCGGAGGAGGTAATATAGCTTAAACCAAGTTGATCTCATAGTTGGACAAACTACAGCTTGCGGCCAAGTCTGGTCCGCAATAGATTTCAGCCTGGCCCACCGATGTCTCTTCTAAAATCTCAATTTATGTTCTTTGGAAATGCAGTTTGAAAGTCTTGTCAGAACAAACGGGTACAAAAGATATGAAACGCTACTAAGCCTGACTACTAATGACTACTAAGAGATTTAAGATTTGTTGTTTTATTTATCCCTAATAAAAAAAAGTTTGACAAGAGATGCAATTGCCTCATAAGCATAAGTAGCCGAAGAAAAAAGTGTGGCTGTGGAGTTGGTAATATTTGACTTAATTCATATGGACTTTCAGAAAGTAATGTCACATTATTTTGTCAAATTACAATCATAACTACAACAAGACATATTTTGGAACGATTTTGCGAAATACCCACGGGAAAGGGAGCTCCGCAACGGAAGCGAAGGCGCAGACGCAAGCTAGTAGGTATAATTTATAATTAAATTTGCACTTTCACATATGGACTGAACTGAGAATCTAATTCCATAGTAATTTTTGTGCTGACCACAAGTCAACATTTGGAACATTCCAGTGATAGTGCACACTAATGTTCATTCATTAGTATCCCACTTTGTCCGTTGTTTTTATGACATGAGGAAAAAGGCCATTATATTACTATTTGTATTCCCGAACGAAAAGGGTAGAGATAATTACAGCTCAAAATAAGTAGTCAAGTGCCAGTCACACTTGTGCATCAAGGGCTCCTTATCACATCCAAATATTTTTGTGTTGTGCATTTAATTTTTTTTTAGTGGTGAACATTTGTGTATCTTTAACTAGGTATGAATGTTTGTATATCTTTAATTATTTCTGGTTTGAGAGATTGCTTAGGAATGTTTAGTATGCAAGCTAAAAATCTTCTTCTTCAAAAAATCTTTCAAAAGATGAAAATTAAAATGACATTAAAAAAAACAATTATCAATTCCTTATAGGGCCGCCGTCTAACCCCTTCGTCCGGTATCCCCTTTCTTCCCGGCCTCTGCAGTAATGTACTATTATTATCTTGCCCTAACCAAGACGTTAAGCTATTGTCGACGCTAAACGCCAAGAGAATTTTGGAAATTTTATAGCTTACCTAAGCGTATAGTTTGCGGGGTAGCAGGGCGGTTTAACCAAGTCAGAGGCCCTAGGTAAGAGTTCTCTTGCGATTTGTGACATTGAAAATTCGAAAACATTTGCTGGCTGTATTTGAGTGGCTACAGACAGTCACGGGTCGCAAGGTATAGGGCCGCGGGTGTTGACATTTAGAAACAACTTAGAAAAGTTGAAAAACCCCCGACATTTTCATTTCAAAGTTCAATATTTCAAAAACGTATGAACCGATTTTAATGAAACTTGGCTAAGAACCATCTCGATTACAGTAGCTTTCGATTCAAGAAATCCGCATCTAAATCGGTCCATCCATTTGAGAGCTATGATGCCACAGACAGATACACAGATACACCCTCTTTTTTGTCGGGGGTTAAAAAGTTGCTGATTTGACCATGAGGCAACATCCCTATTAGTCGGGGCTCCGGGTCCGGGTCCCCGGGTCTCTACCTGAAGGCAGTTGCCTAATTGATAATTCGGCCCCGCGAGTATAATAACACTGCGATGGAATGTAGCGCTTACAATATTAGGCGTCTCTGCTAGAGCCTCTGATAATTCCATGATTAAGTATGCGTAATTTATATTTTAGTTAGCAAACTTTTAATAAACAGATCGTAAGTAAAACCATCAATTACTCAATAACCAACTTAGAAAAGTTGAAAAACCCCCGACATTGTCATTTCAAAGTTCAATATTTCAAAACGGGTTAACCGATTTCAATGAAACTCAGCTAAGAATAATTTCGATTAAACTAACTTTCGATAAAAAAACCGCATCGAAATCGGTCCATCCGTTTGGGAGCTATGGTGCCACAGACAGATACACAGGTACACAGACACACAGGTGAAACACCCCTCTTTTTTCGTCGGGGGTTAAAATGGCGTCCTCAGTGGCGCGCCCACCCAACCTAGTCTGTCTGTTAATTTCTAAGACCAATATAAGATGACCCCACATTGCGTACATTTTGCTTAGGAGCAGGCTCTGCTAACACTGGACAACTTAAAACGCTGGGGAAAAGCGTTAAAATCTTTGTACGGAACCCTCGTGCGCGAGTCCTACTCGCACTTGTTCGGTTTTTTAAGAATAAAAATACTACGCGACCGAGGAGTGTCTGGCATGGTTAGTTTACTTTTATATGGTGAAGTACAGAAAGCTTTTCTCAAATTTAATTGCGGTAGAATTACGACTTCAAGCGATCACTACACTAGCACTAGTATGGTTAATTGCCCATAGCTTTTAGGTCTTAAGACATTGCGCTGCTTAATGTATATTTGTCCCCACTTTTTACAACAGGAGCAGTGCTTCAAACCGAGACAAACAAGAGTCTCCAGTTTCAGATTTTGGAAATGATTTTTTAATAAACACTCAAAGTATTTTTTATTGAACAATTTGTACCTACTCTACATAGTATTTTCCTCGGCAGTTATTCACAGTATTAATTTGTACTTCAGAAAGTACGCTGCGACTTATTTCATTTCATTTAATTTAATCATTGTAGATAGCAATTTGGATGTTATAAAATGTTATGAGTCAGAACATGACGCTCTGTAAGGGCACAGAATTTGAACTTGAAAACTAAACTTATGTATAATACCTATAATATAACTGTACTAGGATTTAATTACATGTTATAAACTATCATCATTAAGAAAGCCCATAACCGAGTAATAACATTTATCAATTTGTCAATATCAATAAATTTTCCAATTTGTTTTAAAATAATGGGTTGAAAATTTGGGATTTTATTACTTATTGAAATATGATTATTATGAGGTATGGAATTTAAAGTTTCGAACACACTGCATCGGTGCGACACGACAGAAGTGCAGTTCAGCATCAGCTTAGCTCGATGTTTGAGCCTTCATATCATACTAAGCCACTGTTATGCTAAGCTATGAAAATAAACGATTCTAATTTGCGGATATCATTCACGTCCTCAGCCTAACTATGTCTTCTCGATTTCAGGACTTAATAATGACATAAAACGAATAGGCCTGTCGAGTCGAGTGGATCTGTCCTGCAATTCTCATGCAGTTTTGCGATTGCGATGTCATAGTAGGTATCTGGGGTAATTTGGTCACCGTTATGTATTTTGTGAACCTCTGTTAGTATTAAAACACAGTTAGAAACCGCGAGCAGTATCGTGCTCTGGACTATCCTCGAGCAGATACGAGCGAGTTTCAATGTTTCATCAGGGAAAAACCACGGAACCTGTCGCCGATAACTGTGTCAGGCCTTTCTTGCGTTGCTAAGCCAAGCAATACATGTCGCAGATTCTGTTAACTCACTGATTATATTATCTCCAGCTAGACTGGTTGTCAGCCAACGAAAGTGAGCGCGGCCGGGGGAATGGCGCTAGTTTATCGTTAATATTACCTCATTCGGCTCGCCCACTTTTTCACTTTCCTACGGGCAGAAAGCGTGAAGTGTGAACCCGTCCCATTCGCCTTTATTGACACTTGGTCTTTTATATGTATTAATTATGTTTTCATTGCCCTGTGCCCACGCTCTCTTTGCTTACGTATCTTTATAGGTATTATTACCCATTGGGGATGTTAAAAACCAAAACAATACAGTGTAGGTACTCCTAGCATATTTATTACGTACTTTCCTAGGTTTCTTCCACATACTTATATGTCTCTTGTCTTGTCATTTAAGTAGAATTTTCCGTCAATAACGGAAGGGCGAGCAATGAACGTAAATAAATATTATCGCATAAAAAAAATCAGTGAGGGTTATCACCATTATTACCACTTCCAGTCCCAAAAGACAAACCATTGCGTTGCGTAGCCAGCCAGCGTAAACAACTGTTCTAATCTAAGCTTTCTAAAACTCATCAATCAATATAACCTGAACCTAAATATAGTCGTAGTGTCATCCTGAATATTCTACGAGCACTCTATTGGTGATTGTTCCCCGTGCCTCATATAAATTGTAGAGTTACAGAAAAAACACTTCTTCCAATCAAAGTCAATATGGACGATTGAATCGCGGCAACTTTGCAAAAAGGGTGATCAATTCGTCATTTACAATTTGTATAATGTCAATCTGTATCAATACTATCCAATCAGGAGTCTCGATCTGATTGAGTGCTGCACTATTTCGGGATTCTCGGAACCTCAACAGGAAAGGCTTTTTTTTTATCTATCTATTAATTCTGGACTTTAATAAATCTCTTAATCAGATGTTAAAATATCCATGCAAAATTACAGTTTTCTAGTACCAATAGTCTCTGATCTAACCCGCGGACAGGCAGACAGACAGACAGATGGGCATGTCGAAAGTGTAAGTGTTTCGTTTTTGCCAATTTGGGTATGGAACTCTAAAAACTTATAAGCTAATTAATTATCCGTACCGAAGAGCATTTTTTGCGTGAGGTTTCTTACTTCAATAATTAACTACCTATACGTATAAAGCCAAATCGTTACCCAAGAACCAAGAAACTTTAGTGACATAACTCGAAATTAGTGCTCGATAGTTTTAAACCATTTAGATGTTATGGATATCGTTTCTTGTTATTAACTTCAAGTCGTTACCGTTACTTGTAAATAAAGCTAGTAAAGACCGACGTATCCGATTCGATTATCTCCACGTTGCCAGCTTGCCGGACGCCGCCATTGCGGAGCGCACGGCGGGGAGCAGCCGATCGATCGCCGACCGAAAACCGACCGTAGCGACACGACGCCGCGGCGATGCGCGTTGCCGATCCGTGCCAACGGCCCCGCAGTCTGCACTAAACGCTGCTCGGAGAAACTTCAAAAATGTTCAACGAGAAGCTGGACCTGAAACTCATAGGCCTCGTCAGGGACAACACTGTCCTATATGACCACAATAACCCCCAGTACATGGATTTCAACGCGCGCGAGGTTGTGTGGCAGAAGATCGGCGACGAGCTCAAACGCCCCGGTGAGTTTTATGTTGTTTACGATTGACGAGTTGAATTCGTTTACAATTTACGATCGCACTCGTGCACTTATGGGCATTGTTTTTCTTTTGTTGTAGCGGCCGAGTGCAAAGCGAGGTGGATCAACATACGGGACATTAACCGACGAATATTAAGAAAAACTTTGAGCAGCTCAGGGAAACGTGTCAAATTGTATAAATACGACAGCGAACTTTCGTTCATGAGGCCTTTTTATAGAGACATTTTGATACAGAACGGTGACTTTGTTTGGGATGAGCGTAGCAATCAGAGGGATTGTGAAACTGATGATGTTGCCGACGCTCCCAATGATACTGAGGATTCTAACGATGAAGCTCCGATTAAAGTGTTAAAATCGGGAAAGTCGAAATCTGGTATAAAGAAAAAAAGGAAGAAGAGGAAATTTGAAGAGATCGAGTTGGTGACTACGGCTGCGAGTATGGCGGAGACGAGCACGCCGACGCTCTCAGAGTTCGACGCCTGCGACCCCGTCGACTCCTTCTTGTTAAGTATCGGAGCAACACTCAAGACGTTCTCACCGTACCACTTGAATGTTGCAAAAAGTAAAATATTCGCTGTAGTCCAAGAACACGATTTGCAGCAAATTGTGCAGAAAAAGAACAGTGAAATGGAAGAAAAGACTCCGTTGAACATGATTTAAGTCTATGCGATGAATAATGAATAAAAGTGAAATTAAGTTTGCAATTGGTTGCATGACCCTATACGGAACTGGGTGAAAGATCACGCTTCTGGTTTCCTGGCCCGGATCAGTGCGTGCCGTAAAATATCAGAACTTTCGTTTAAGTGGTTAATTGAATTATTTATCGATTCTGGGGAAATTTGTCAGTATTCAAACTTAAAGCAATAAATAGATGATAAAGAATTGTGTATCACTTTTATTGTCTTTTTCTTTATAATGTATGTCTCAGTCATGTACGGGTTATCTGCACTGTTATGTCAAGTTTAAATACTTTTAACCGCACGCAGTTAAGTATTCTACGGTCAAATCACCTTTTGCCATCTATCTCACGTGAGGCCCTAGTTAATCCCCAGATAAGCAGCCGTTTAATTCAGCACCCATATTGTGTTGACACCGATCGAATGATAAAAATTTACAAACATTCACTGTTTTATATTCGACATTAATATTAACACCGTGAGCCTGCGTCAATACAGATTTACCTATCCAAAAAAATTCCAAAGCAGATTGACTTGCATGATGTTTTTGAAATTCATCGCCACCTAGCTATTGTTTATGTTGATGATATTCTGTGCGTACTGGACCTGGTTATTATGGTGCTGCTTATGATACAGCACATTAACAAGCAACAAAATGTTTATTTTGATGTAAATATGTACCTACCTAATCATAATGGAAATCGATACAACCCGACGACGACCACGCAAAGCACATAGCGTCTACTTTTCAAATTAATTATATTCTTAGCCACTCGGGCAATAGGGTGTACCTATTAAGCTTTCTTTCGTATTCTAATCGGTTCCATTGTTTATTTTAGTCCCACGTTTTGTTGGTGTACCCTTGAATTGGATAACGTTTACATGTTATTTTCCCTTTCTGTTGTATCGTTTTCGAATATTTGTTTGCTGCTCTTTTTTCATTTCGATATTTCTTGTATAGTAAGTAACTATGCAGTAGTTAAGAGTATTTCTATGAAGCCGATTTGGCATTTGTCACTTCCAGTTCCATACAAATTGTAACCTAAATAAAAGACCTAAGTAATAAACTGTAAAATCGGCCGCATAGAAAATCTCCCACTGTATGCGCCGCATAAAGGTCCGAGTCGATTCTTAGAGCTTAGGGAGAAAACAACGCAATTTTACTATATTTTTCTGGATTTGGTTTGTGTTTCGTTTTAATTTCGTCAGTATAGGTTTAGAGTGGTAGAGTCAATTATCCTTTGTGCTGTATGTACATCAGATAGAAACCGAAGTAAAAATTGCTCCTTATTTAAATAGCAGTTGAACAATTGTTGTAAAAACTGTAAAACTTTAAAATGTGGCGAAAGAATGTCTCCCTCCTCGTGCTGCAGCTGATTTTAAAAGTTAATTGGAACGCCACTTACTCAAATGAGAGGAAGCAAGCCAATTTTATCTATAGCCGAGCACAATTAGTCCAGTTTTTGCTGCACTTGCCTTCATGAATACGTGTCGAACTGCTGACCAACCAGTAAAGTCTCAATAGTGGATTTATACATATTTATACTGTGCAGCAAAAGGCTCCAGCAAAAAGCGGTTTACTATACGGCTCGCTTGAAATACCTAGCCTAATACCCTCCGCATGACCATAACTCTGCCCGAGCCGTGTCATAAATATGTTTGATTCTATTTCATTCTATACCATTTGAAGTCGAGTATCGTTGGCAATAAAAGGAATATTAAAATCGACTTGTTGCGTGCGCGGGTCTGTGTAAGAACCATGATTTATGGGCGCTAGCGTAAATTCATATGCGCTTAGGATTACAGGAATGCTTACTAGTTATCTCACTGTAAGAGACTGTAACATTTTTATGATTCCGGTTTCGTTTAGTTCAAAGGTGTTTCAGGGGCTTAAGGGTCACTGGTGCAAGCTATGTAGAGTGTTATCCATAAGAATAAATAATAACATAGTAGAACGGAATCTCTTTTGACCGAGTCCAAAACGCCGCCATTTATATACCTACTTCCCCCTTCACGTCGTTACACCCCTCTGTCATCCAGACGTGTTGCTAGGGTTGCATGCTATTAAATATTAGGTACTTACGTCTAAAGGTAACATCACGAAGATATAAGTTTTTCTTTACTTTGAGATGATTATTTTATTCCAATTTTACAAAATATGAGATTTACAAATCATTACAAACATAATTATAGACAAGAAGTTATTATAAGTGCCATACCAAATAAAGCCATTTAAGGTGATTTAATTAAGTATTACTTACCTACAAATATAAAATAAAATACAGGCTCACGTAAAACATTACAACCAGATTATAAACGACCAAACGCGCGTGCGGCGACGCCGGCCGTGACAGCCTGAACGAGTAGTCTGTTTAACGAATACTCTAATATCGTGACCTTGAGCCCGTCCGGAGCGGGAGTTTCCGTTCTACTATATTATTATTTATTCTTATGCGTTATCGTAGTAAATGGATTGTAACATTGTTATGTAGTAGAGGAGTTGTAGTTGTTAGTCGTTATCATTGGCAAGGGCTTTCAGTGGATCTCGGAGGAGCGTGTCGCGCGGTAAGCGACGTCACTGAGCGAGCGTTTCGGCGTGCGTTTTCGGGGCCCCCACCAATACAGTTTGTTTACAAGAGCGACGCCGAGCGCCGGCACTCTGCCGCCGGCCAGCACGCGGGACGACGCACCGCGGCGAACGCCCGTCACGCCTCACGCCTGCTCCGTGCTCCCGCCACCGACGCGGTTTCTACCGGTTCACAACAAACCAGTGAAAAAACCGATCTCTCATAGATCTCAATACACTACAACTAATTTACAGAACGTAGAGAAAAAAGAACTACTCGTCTGATGAGTATTAGATCATAACCAAATTCAAAGTTGTAGTGTGTGCGTAGGAGCCTGCATTTCACCACCGACGAAGGTGAGTTTTTTGTTACTTTTAAAGCTTCTAGCGTCACGTTTATTTGAAACGAATTTGATTTCAATCCTTTGGTGTTTGTTGTTCTAAGTGTATTGAAACAAAAGTTTAACTTAGAAATATAATCATAAGTCTCAGTGTCTCATGTTTGAATGCTTTTGTCAGCGCTCATAATAAGGCACTGGCTGTATAAGTGTGGCTGTTAATTTTTATGCCACTTGCGCTCCTTTTCGTAACTAAACCGGTTGGGATGTTTTTAAAGCTGGTGTAATAAAATTTCCATATCAGTGGCTGAGATCGGTACACGTGTGTTTATATAGGTTGGGTGCCTGCTTAGGGGCGCTGTTGAAACACCGAAATCTTAATGAGAGCGATGTGCCAACATTTATCTTCCGGCAAACAAACCTAATTTTATTCACATTACGAAATCCATATCAACATGTCAATATCAACCAGTACATAAGTACCCCGTTTATTTGCCGCATAACTTAGTTTATGATAAGTGCGTTGATCGATGGAGCATTATTTCCTTTAGGCAAATACTCCCGAGATATATATTAACTGGGCAAACCCTTTTATCACGATACGGTGACAATATTTATTCATACTAAATGTGAAGTCGAATTGCTTTTAAATTTCACCTTTTATACAGCTCCCTTTATGATGGAGATGTAGAGTGTAGATATTAGTCTATTAAAGTTTATTTTGAGTCGATTAAGTCCCGAGTATCATGATAAAGTTTATTTTCTCAAATATTGTGTCCAAGTTGTATAATTTTTACGCTTACACTTCACGTTATCTAATTTTGACGATATCTACATAGATAACTACGTATTTTTATAAGTACATATCAATTCTCACACCACGCTTTACGTATATAGGTTAGTAGGTGTAAATATTCTATATGGAAATGGATAATGGTTTTACCGGTATGTGGACGTTATCTGCGGGTTGAGTGCGTGCTCGGTAGCTACGTCTTCATTTTAGATTACGGCTAAGTGCAATTGGTGGAGCTATTTCGGATACTTCCAAATGTTTCAATGAGATAATCTTCTTAACAGTCAGTCTCAACAGTAATGCGTTCCTGAAAAGTCAGTCAACTTAGAATGATGTCCCGTTGACAGTTTTAGCCTTAACTTTAGGGTAGGGTAAGTCTAAATTTGTTTTGCTCATGATCATAAATATTCCCCACATGTTCTAGTGATTCCCTGTCTTTCCCTATTGACCTCTAGACATTCGACCTCTTACGGTCTTCCTATAGATATTCCTGAAGTGTTTTGTGTAATTTGGTTCGGCAAAATTTCCACAGCTTTGTTATGGAAGCCCTGATAATAGTTCACTTCAAAAGGTTTATTGTTAGGTACATTGTTGTGAATCGCTTCTAAAATGCCTGAATGTAGGCGGTTATGTGCCCTTGGCCTATATTATACCTATGTGGCGATAATGACGCTGAATTATTTACAATACAATAGTATTTTAAGAGTTCATTATATTTTTGGTGCGATGTTGTTGCTGATGTTTATTACTGCGTTGAACTTGTTGGATGATGTGAATGTGAGATTATGAGTTATGAGTCAAATAATTTGTACTTATTTCTGCTCGGATACATAAAAGGGTGTTTACTGTCGACATTAAAACTTAGAGCGTTATCTACAAAAAACTAATAATAACATTAACTGATAAAGTTATTTCAACAACAGGATACAGCATAATATAAGTAAGTACCTAGTTATCAATTAAGAGACAAGTTTTTGTTAGTTTTCGCTGTAGATAACTGGTGCTTGTATGTTATCGGCCACTGAACCACACTTGGATTATTATCTCTCAGTTAATTATTGGAATCGTGGGAATGAAATATTAATCAACGCAGCCGATCTTTAATTAAAACTTACTTGAACTTTTGTGTGCACTATAATTGTATGACAGATGTATGTTTTATGTATTTAATACTGGTATATAAGAGTAGTGTTTTATATGTACTTTGACTCGTTGCCTTTTGTTTATTTTGGTTTATTTTCTTCTTATTTTTGCGAGCATTTGTTTGTGATTCAACGTATACTTTTACGGCGTAGATTTTGTTAGCTTTTAGGTCTTCTGTTTCAAGATGATTTTTAAGTTTTGCTTTCCGATACTGATTACTGAATATGAAATGACTGCTTTTACTGTCAGAGGTAACCCACTTCATACGTTGCACTGATGTCGGTCAGGTTATTTTTAGCCGGCGGGTTTCTGTACAGATATGAAAGTAATTAGAGAAGCTGCCTTCTTGTATTGTAACCAGTTTAGTTCGGTCAGTGACAGTGAATGCTTGATCGATTTTTACTATTTTCCTGCCCCATGTCTTTGTTCGCGTATCGACGTAGCTTTTTACTCGACTTCGTGGATAAAATGAGTAATATTTTCAGCGTTCCCCAATAAATATCTGTAATTTAGAGCTGTGATTGCGAAAAAGGAAAACTGTAACTAAGTTCAAAAATATTCAAATTCAAATTCAAAATTCAAATTCAAATATAACAGTAAAGTTAGATTTACTTATCAGTATAGTAAGTTCAGTGGAAACATTTGATTCCTGACCCACCGTAGAACGTTCTCACAGTAAGTGTCATAATGATTTTCCTTGTCCAGCAATGCTATGTCACCATGACATTTTCTACGAAAAGGTTCCACCGTTGGTCACGATTCAGTTGGTTCGATAGTAGTACTTGACTTAAAACACCTAAGTATCTGAAAATGTGGTTTATCAAAGTCAAAAATAAACTGCCAGGCGCTAAAAACGATGCGATTAGTAAAAGAGTCTAAATTCATCCGATGTCACTGTTGTAACTAGTAGGTATTGATCGCTGTTGTAATTAGGGAACGTATAGTTTCACCTACAAAGTTTTTCAGTAATTTTAATATTAATAGTTCTTTAATTGAACTATTACCTAAGACACCACACAAAGTAATATTCACCACAAGTTATTGTTCATTGTTAATTTACATCTAAAATCTTTTCTTAGCGAAGGTAAAAGTCAACTTTCGGCGTCACAAACAAATGAAAGTAATCTAGCAAGTAACTAGCTTGTATTAGTTTCGCTCTCGGCTGCCTCCATTTCACTTGTATTCTTTGAATGAACACACTGTATCTCGGACACAAGTTTCGACGTTCGTTGCTTCGTTGCACACAGAAATCTCACACGCCGCCAAATCGACGCTCGATTTATTCTAAATCCAAACAAGTGAAGTTCATATGTAAACAGTATCGGATGATGTGGGGGAATTTAGAGATGTGCAATTGGTTTTAGTGACATTAATGATTGAATAAAACAGTAATGTCAGTGACGGTTTGGGCTTGCTGGCGAGAGCATTACTTACCTCATTCATAGGCGATGCCCAAGGATTCTCAATGTGATTTAGGCGGATGTGTTAATAGAATACCTACTCTATATTTTATTGTCCTATTTCTATTGTCCATAAACACAAAACAGGCATATAATAAGTGTAATAGCCTTAACGGCGTTGTTTACAAAAGAGTACCTACAAATAAATTCAAACTTAAGGTTATTTTCAATCACCACGACAGAGGAGTAGCTAGTTCTTCGAATTGGCCAAAAGTTTACTT
This sequence comes from Clepsis dumicolana, assembly GCA_963691665.1. Classification (NCBI taxonomy): domain Eukaryota; kingdom Metazoa; phylum Arthropoda; class Insecta; order Lepidoptera; family Tortricidae; genus Clepsis; species Clepsis dumicolana. The sequence goes on from OY829508.1 coordinate 16,333,026, forward strand.
ATTGCAAGGGACATCTTGTCACGTTCTCTTCTGTAATGTATTCTCAGAGTGCACTTCGAATGCTCCACACAAATTGTGCGAAAAAAGCGAAATTGAACCAAATGTGTTTGGGTACGAGAGAGAAAGTTATGTTTTACGGCCCGCGCATGCGCCTGGCGGATTTACGTGCTGATGACGCGCTCGTTGCGAAAACATGTGCAAAAACTGCTGTAACTGACACACGGCGGATTGATCGGTACTGGGCTGATAACCGATATATTGTGTAACACGCGTTACATTACATATGTTACCGTCTCTAACAACGGTACGATACCCTGGTACACGTTTAACCTGAGGCACGAATGAGGTAAAAGATAACCGATCCTGTATTTTGGTTTCGGTTTCCTAAAATAAATGTAGGTCACGTCGGAAAGTGCCCTCAAATCATCATCAATTTCTGGTAACGCGTCTGCTATTTTCTAAATTTTCATTAATCATTTTCGAGACTTTAAATTTAAAGCGTGTCGGAACAGATCTAAATCATTGTGGCTCATTGAGTGAATAGGAGTGATGGATGAAGCGCGGCGAGCGAGCTGGCCTTGATCTTGCGGCGAGCACGCCGAAGCCCAAAGCTTCGCGCTGAAATTGAAAGAGAAATTGGTGTCATCGCCGAATTCGCCCAACTCGAAGCGCTGGACCGTACGCCCGGGCAAAGTAAAAGTGTTCCAAAAAATGTACGCGAAATTACATTGCGTTTTCGCCTTAACCAGGTTATGGATGTGGGTCGAGTAACAGCTTCTGTTAGAGTTGATACCTTTTTTGTTTATTTTGACATCCGGCTGTTGTCAAGGCTCGAGTTCAGGGTCACTGAATTTTGGTTTTTCAGCGTCGTTTAGTAATTGGCGGACGTTCGTCGCGTGTAACCGGCGTGACTAAGCGTTTGTCTTTGCTCTGGGAAGGCGACCTCTTTTCGGACATACCTACTTTTGTTGAAAAGTCGTAAGTCCATGTGTCTTGACTTGACTATTGAGGCGATATCTTGTTTTTTGTCACTCAATTAACAAAAAAAAAAACACTCTTGTCACTCGTGTAAGCGAGCTCGATAGCTTTGCCATTGACCCTGCCAGTGAAATGGCTGCTCGAGGGCTCCTCGACCCGCAGATAACCCTGCCGCGGCTCGCAGCGGAATGGAAAGTATATGAAATCCCATCTTCAATCGAATGTAGCCTCTCTGCCAAGAACTTTACCACGGTTAGAATGAAAAGGAAAATACAGCAAAACTGGTCTTTTAGATTGGGGGAAAAGCACTTGTTTTTCGTAATCGGTAGTTATAATCATAAATCAAAACAAGTCTTAATTAAAAAAGTTGAAAAACCCCCGACATTGTCATTTCAAAGTTCAATATTTGAAAAACGGGTCAACCGATTTTAATAAAACTTATCTAAGAACCATCTCGATTAAACTAGCTTTCGATGAAAAAAAACCGCATCGAGATCGGTCCATCCGTTTGGGAGCTATGATGCCACAGACGGATACACAGATACACAGACACACAGATACACAGGTCAAACTTATAACACCTCTCTTTTTGGGTCGCGGGTTAAAAACTAGCTTCAGTGACATGAAACATAAGCTTCACCAGAATCATGCTACTTATGCGTGTGCTGTGCGTGCTTTAAGGACGTATTATGTATTTTTAACCGACTTCAAAAAAAGGAGGAGGTTCTACGTTCCACTGTATGTTTTTTTTTTTTTTTATGTATGTTCATCGATTACTCCGTCAATTGTAGACCGATTTTCAAATTTATTTTTTGTTTGTAAGAGTATACTCCTGAGGTGGTCCCATTGTAACCAAGTCATGATCTGATGATGGGATCCCAGGGAAATCGAGGGAACCCTCAAATTTTACAGGCACGTACTATGTGTTTCATATATTTTCTAAGGTTATTCAAGTATTTGCCCCCGGCAGTCATCATCTTATGTTGATGAGCTGATGATGGAAGGTACAACTCCTTAACGGTTAGGAGTTGGAGGATAATTCTGAAAATGTTAAATCAACGTAAAATTGTGAAATAAAAATCTTTTAACAAAAAAGTAAAACCGCCTTCAAAAAAAAACCTTAGAAGAAAACGTAAAATAATCCTCTAAAATAATGATAAATAAATAAAATAAAATAAAATGCGTTTATTTCTGATAACAGTATATAACCTAAAGTTTTATGGCCTAGCATCAAGCAGCAGATTATACGAGGGCTGTTTGATAAGTACCAGTTTTCTAAATATATTAATATCACTGGCCGCGAATAAGTATACCACCTTTTTAAGCCATTTTTCAGAGGCGAGAAAATTAAAAAAAAAATGTAATTTTTTGTTTTTTTTTCTCATTTGACAGCGATTCAGTGAAGGCGTGAACTTAAAATTGTTAAAATGGAGAAAGAACAGTATCGGTCTGTAATTAGATTCTTATTTTTGGAAGGAAAAACATGTGATGAAATAAAAGTAAGAATGCAAGCGGTTTACCATGAATGTGCTCCTTCTATGACAACCGTCAGATATTGGTATAACGAGTTTAAGCGGGGGAGAACAACCGTTTTTGATGAGGATCGCCCAGGCCGGCCAGTTGAGGTGACTACAGACGATATGGTTAAGAAAATTGAAAATATCGTTTTAGCCGACCGCCGAATTAAACTTTGAGAAATCGTTGATGCTGTAAACGTTTCAATCGAGAGGGTACAACACATATTAGAAGAAAAATTGGGTATGAAGAAAGTATCGGCGAGGTGGGTGCCGCGTTTACTCACGGAGGAGCAAAAACGGAACCGACTGACTATTTCGGAGCAGTGTTTGGCCGTGTTCAAATGTAACCCGAAGGAGTTTCTGCGTCGTTTCGTGACCGTGGACGAAACGTGGGTCCACCACTACACCCCGGAAATGAAAGAGCAGTCGAAGCAGTGGATTTTACCGGGTGAACCTGCTCCAAAGAAAGCAAAAACCGTCCCATCGGCTGGAAAGGTCATGGCGACCGTTTTTTGGGATTCACAGGGTATTATACATATTGACTATTTCGAAAAGGGAAAAACAATAACAGGGCAGTACTATGCCAATTTATTGGATGAATTTGACGCCGTGTTGAAGGACAAATGACCCCATTTAAAAAAGAAAAAAGTACTGTTTCATCACGACAACGCCCCGGCTCATTCGTCCAGAGTTGTGACGGCTAAATTAGCACAGTTACGCTACGAACTATTGTCTCACCCCCCGTATTCTCCAGATTTGGCCCCATGCGATTTCTTTTTGTTTCCCAACCTAAAAAAATGGCTCGGTGGCAAGCGATTTGGATCAAATGACGAAGTCATTGCCGCCACAGAGGCCTATTTTAATGACTTTCCAAAATCATACTTTTTGGATGGTTTATTGAAGCTTGAGTATAGGTGGAACAAATGTATAGAGTTAAAAGGTGACTACGTAGAAAAATAAATGCATGTATACAAAAAAAAAACATTTTTTTTTCTATAAACGGGTACTTATCAAACAGCCCTCGTATGAAGTCGGTGCTTCATTCAAAGAATATTCTGCTCGCGCCGCACCGACTTCATATTTCTGCTGCTTAATGCTAGGCCATAAAACTTTAGGCTTTAGTTTCTGTTGTCCGAAATAAAAGCATTTTATTTTATTTTATTATACCTTCATTGTACTTGAGTTGCCCAAAAAATGACCTTCTAACCCGGTCGTACTTAACTGGGTTATATCAATTCTTGTAAAAAACGCAGTTACAATTACAAGGGCACAAAATTTTGGAATTTGGATACAATAGAGCTCTTACGCATTTAGTTTTAGAATTGCTTGTGTTTAAAGGAACAACGTTTTATGAGTGTATTCTTGCAAGTAAGGATATTTGATTTGGTCTAATAAATTAATTAATGCTTCCATCAAGTCGTATCACGCGCGTAAGATTTGCTGTACTTACCTACCTAGGATGTGCTGGTGCTGCGTGATAATGATAACTTGGTTTTAGATACAATTTCTCATTGTTTTTACTAACCTCACCTTTCGTGTCCTCTTCTTATCGTCTGCTAGGATGTTTATTCAGTTTTGTGCAGTGTTTATCTCATACTTTTGCTTTAATTTTTCAACGAAATTATCAAGGAGTTCTTCATTCTTCAATGTTTGAAGAGGAAAGTATAGTTTGTTAGCTGTGTATGGGTTTGCATTGTTTTAAATATGAAGCGAACAATACACGCGCGCAGGGTCAGAAACTGACGTGGATGCCATGAGTTATTGTAATTTATTCACAAGCAATGCGAGAATATATTTCGAAAGTTAAGGACTCACTCGGCAGATTTATAATTTAAATTTCTCTTGGGTTTTTCGGATATTCGGAACAGGTTGTCTTTGCTATAATTTAGTGTATGCGTTGCGTGTTGGTTGGTTTTAAAGTTAATACATTAATGATTTATAGTTATTTGCTGGTGTATTCCATATATGGGGGCCAGCACGGGCGTCATTTTGTAGTTTGTCGCTCAGTGCGTTCTTCATTGATTGAATCAACAAGAAAGGGATGTACTGGTCTGAGCGACAAGCGAGCAAACTTCGCGCGTGCTAGACCCCGACTGGCTAGCATCACACTTTTATTTTGTTTCGTTACTAAAAACTTTTACTTTTTCTACTCCAGCAATTGTTTGGGGCGACAGCTTCTTCAGCTGCTGTGGAAGGATTGTTTTCCAGCTTTGGAATTGTTCATAGTAAGTTAAGAAACTGAGGGAATTTAAAAGGCCGGAAAACTAGATTTATTGTTCAAGTATTGTAATAATGATATTGATTTCTCAGATGTAAAAGACGCTAGTCTTAACATATATTTTTTTCAAAAAAAATATCAGATTTTTCATCATCATTTCTGCGGAACAAACTTAAAATTCACTCAATCAAAAAATCACTGATTTTTATTGAAAAATAATTTGATTTAAATCAAAACGATTATGTTACATCGTGCCAACCCTTAACAAATGAAATCCCGTAGATCCGGAAGGTGTCGCATTTATTTCTTCAACATATTTCTAACGATTCCATGGGATCCTCAAGCTTTAAAAATTGTTTTGGATTTGTGGTTCTTTTTGGAAGATTCTTAACGCTCTGCCGATGTGGTATTCGTTTTTGTATTTGTTTTGTTTCGAGTGCGTTGGACGAAAGTGGCTGAGTTGTTTGCGGAGGATGGGTGCCTGCCTTATTTGTGGAGCTTAGAGCACCCGTGGAAGGATATCTGATGCAAATACTTTATTAGAATAAAAATAATGCATGCGGATGGATATATGCATAACTGATGGATCATTAACTTACCTGACACCATGAGCACACATTACACTCCACGTTTATTTACATACGTTACTTACGTTACGTTTTGATTGTTGTACCTTGTGTTTTTATCCTGTTTTTTTTTGTACAATAAAGTGTTTACGTACTTACATACGTGTTAAATCTTGACGAGGTAATATGATGTTTCCAACTCGGTAGCGCCGACCTGGTAAAGATCGCCCAAATTTTTACCACACCACACTATTTTAACTTTATTAGAATTTTCTTTCACATCAAATGCATTAATCCATGAACTCTTGTATTTTTTTTTCTCCGTTCGATATAAGCTATTCACCTACACGAAAATTTATGAATCTATTTTTATGTTTCCTGTTAGCTGATTTAATTAATGCGTCTACGATTTTAACTCCGTGAGACCGTGATCTGTTTTTGGTTTAAATTAGATGAAACTATTGTTTCGTAGTTAAGTCCACTCTATACACTTTCGAGTGATTATGTTTTGTCATTGTCATTATACTAATTATGTTATATTGTCCTTGTGTTGTGTTTATCGTTGCATTTACTGCGTTTCCATGACAGCAATCTTTAATCACACTAATTTCTTATTGTGTTTATTTGGCTCGACTTTCTGCTTACATTGTATTCTGCACGTGAGCAAGCTGACGTTGAATTATCATTGATGTTAGTTAACACCGGTTTGGTTTGTAGATATACGAATGTTTTTTTGTTTAATATAGATACTTTCATACCTCAAACCGATCAACTTGAATGTTAGATTCTATTTGTTATTAGTTGAGACAGTATTCTCAAAACGGCTTTCCCACTTAATTCCGTTGATTCACAGAGAAGATATTAAAAAACCTAAGCTTAAATTACGTCAGTAATTCTCCGTATGAGCATGACATTACTATGGTATTGGTTTCTGATTAACGGTACTATTTGGTTAGGTTTAGGTCTATTTTTGACACACAGTTAAGTATTTCAGATTTTCGGCTATTACTTTAAGCTTGATGCTCCGTCATCTCTATTATTTTCCAAGTAGGTGTTATGATTATGACTGTACATAAAAGTTGTGATCCACTACAAAAGTATAATATTGTCTCTCAGAATTTTGGTACCTACAAAAGGTGTTATTTCTTCAAAGAGCGGTACTTTACGTTACTTTAGTTATCTTGGTATCTCGCTTGACGTCATTTCTCTGAATTCAATGCACTCAATTTCTCTTACCACTTAGAGTGTGGTCGCTACATAAGCCGACAGAGGCCCTAATGGGATCACCGCCGAAAATCACATTTTAATAAACGCTCGAGTTCTTCCAAGGACAACGCCAACGACAACGCACAAATTAGTCATACCGATACTTTAGTAGGTACGGCCCGATTTTTATGCGAAACACACAGACTTACGTTGTCTGCTGTAATGATACTACGTAGGTACGCACCTTACAGCATAATTGGAACGAGTAAAGCCGTTTTTCGGTTTTTTGACAAGGGCAGAAGCTTCTTGTTACAATAACAGTCTTAAAAGATTCGCGGTTAATTGCATTAGACATAATGAAGAAATGAATGAAATTCTTGTTACAATGTTTATAAAAACTTGTTACGTGGATAACCCTGCCTCTGTGTGTGTTGAAATTTGGCACAATCGATTCAAAGCTACAATCTTTATAAATGCAAAATAGTGATCTTCTCGGCTTGCGTTTGTGTCTTGGTGAATTTTTTCAGTGAACCACAAAGATTCTGCTGAATCATCTATGACGATTTACGCAAAATATTACCGGTATTTATCCTTGTATTTTCCAGACATTATTTATGCAGTCCTATCTAATATTTAACTTGGTGTCTTCTGAACATGACCTTAAACATGATTTTTTTTTCAATTATCGCTTTATTAAGTGTTATAATATGCATCTGAATCAACGTCACCTTCGAGCATGTCATCTGTTTCATTACTGGTCTCTCGTTAAACGGTTACAGGGTAGCGTTTCGTTTCTTCATTTGCACGTTCCACTTCGTCCAATAAGCGGAGGTGACTAGTGTCAAATTGGCGGTACTCGAGTACTGATTTGTTGACTGCGACCTTGGCCGACACGACACGCGCTTTTCATACATTGAGCTATTGGACTATAGGTACTGTATTATTCTTTCGACGTTTTGCTTTGTCTCATTTTGATAAATAATTATGGTAGGATTGAGATCGTTAGTCTTGTTCACGTTTAAATTCTGTTAAATAATTGGACATCCGGACAAGTTATTATAATATCATACCTATTGTTTGACAGTGGAGGCGTTTTACACCACTGCTTATCGTAAATTTTATTTACATTGACCCTTAGAGACTACATCTCTGAGCCATTCATAACGGCATGCTAGATCAGGCTATTCTTATTCTAGACTCCGCCATGCTACCTGTGGCTTTGGCACGGCTCGACGTATGAGATCAACAATGTCAAGGATCTGTTGCGCAATGCCATCGGACATCACCTTTCTATGAATAGACAAATCTGTGATAAATATTCATGCTTATATGAAGGTTATGGTGGAAACCATTGGACAGAAAAACATTAAAACAAGGTGAGAGGGTATTGAACCTATCACCTTGTTTTTGATGTTTTGACTGTCCGTCCTTTATATTAATTTATATGTTTTAAGGTGTGTATTAAGTATTACATAGCTATTAGATTAGTCTCAATGCGTGTACAGCAACTAACAATTGAGATCGACAAAGACAACGAAAAGTATTTGCGATGTGTCAACATAAAATGAACATTGAAAGCGAACTTTTTGCAAAAATTAGAGTGCTAATATATTTCAATTCACTCTGTTTATTTCAGGATTGGATACTATTTATTAGTCATTCAACAGATTCGAGTTATTGTCACCGCGATTAATTAAGTGTTTGACAGCCGTAGGTGTTTGTCTTCAATCGACGCATACCGCTGCCAAGTTGAGAAATTGCGAGAGGTTATGCTAATAGTTTTGAATTAAATTATGGTGTCTGGGTAAAAATAAGTCCTTTTAATTCAAGTGGTCTTTATTAAAGATGTTTAAGTTCCACCGCGAAGGCAGTAAGTCAGGTATCCCGTATCGCAGCGCAGGCGCGCCGCGGGGCCCCTGTCTGCCGGTGTTTTATGCGGACACACCTTCTCAGAAGATTTGTTTCACACAACCGACTTTTTGTGTGAATTATTGGCGTTAATCAGACTTTTGTTTTAATTTTGTCTTCCCTCCGTTTCATTACCGATTTGTTTTATTGCATGCCAGTTACATCGGGACCTCTTTAGCTTTGCATTGTTTTATTTATTGTTTCACTCGTTGGTTACCTTTTTGCTCGTATTTTCTGGTACTCACTCTGCAGAATGCTTAATGGGCAGTTTGTGCCTGTCTGTGGTCCACAAGACGATATGAGCTTTTAGTCTCATTGTTGGTAGTTTTCATTTACATTTATTTTATTTGACCTTTGTGTTTTATAACATTGTCTTTGGCATTGAACTAATCGCTTAGTTCCTAAGTATCGAAAGCAATTACACCATATTTGCTGTTTGTGTTAACAAACTTAATCATAATGCAAATCTCGCTATAGGTTTAGAATACGTAATGGGTGTACTTATCAGCACGGATTAATCATTTATCTTAAATTCAAAGCTGCTGTTGAAAATTAATTTACGCATTAACTTCAATTTGATTTGCAAATATATTTACTGGAAGCAAGCAAGGACCTAACATCTGGACAGTAGTGTTTGTGGCCACACATTTATTATTAGTCCCTTCAGTCGTAGTATTTCTTTTTTAATCATACTTATCACTTATTAGTGGCAATTTTTTTAGACATTGCCAGACAATTGCCAGGCACTGCCAAAATATTGTATCATTAAAATGGATTACCTAAAAAGGCAAGAGCCGCAACAGATGTGAAGACTGAGAACCTATACCTCTAGGTATGTGACATTCGTCCAAAAACTTCATATTTATTTATGTGAGCTTAGATGAGCATTTTTTCAATTAATCCAATTTGGCGTTGATTAATTGCATTGCATTTTAACTACATTTATTCCACCACTGATAATCAGGTACTCGTTAACTACGTTAACTATGTAACCAGGCCTTCGCGGTCTTTGTGTTCATTAATATGACTGGATATCAACTCCTGCGCACATGAGCCGCACAGCCTCCGAGCCATTTTAAATGCTAATCGATTCTTAATTAAAACATCGCATCGATACATACCACACTAATAATATTCAAATCGATAGTAATCTCTGTATTCTCAACCCACAAGTCTCTGTATTTATTGCGTTTGCCTCGGTATTAGCGCTGGTTTATATTTAAAAGTAACAAGCATTGAGAATTAAATAAAAAACAAATTTAAATGTTATCATGATTGCAAAAAGGAGATATGAAGAAAAAATATGAATGTGAGTATTAATGAAGTAAGGGAAAAAGGTAGAGTGGATGATCTGTCGAGATAGCGCAAGAATCTGGATAGCGCTTCATACTTAATTTTCGTTTTACCTCAAAACTACACTGATTTAAAAGAATTGTATACATCAGCACTCCTTTACAACAAGCTTGGATTATTCTATTCATATTACATAATAGTCCAGCGGTATTAACATTTTCAGCCAGTTACGATCTAGCGTTTCGGATCACTTCGTCTGCCCGAATTTCATTTGCCACAACCGTATCAAATGCCATAATATTCATTTGCCCGAAAGCCATTTTTCCTGAAACCGCAAACCTTTCAAGTACTTTTTATTAAAAAAAAAATATCTTTTAGAGCCCAATAGGTTAGGTTAGGTTTGTTTTATACAGTGAACGCATATAGGTTTTATAACAATCTGAATAGTTCATAGTTTCAAAGAACGCCTTTCGGGCAAATGAACATTATGGCAAGTAATACGGTTATGGCGAATGATATTAGTGCAAACGAGGGAGAACCCTAGTGTTTGCACGAGTAGCTGAGTATAATGTCACCGACCAGTCTGTCTCCTTCACCTGTCTTTCTCTCTTTCCAAGATTGTCGTGTGCCAGTTAACAGGCATTGCTCCTTTTGATGATTTACAAATTGAGCATCGCCTTTCCGCCCAATTCGTTCAAACACGAAGAACCTTTTTATTTGAATCATCAATCACACATAAAGTTGTATCTTTATATTTTTTTACATCCACATTTAAGGTTATAGCCCGGCTTTTACAGTTACGTAACCTGTGATGTAAAGTGTTAATGTTTATCAATTTATCGAAGGGCCTGTTCAAGAATCCGGTTGCAGTAATTAAGGACCAGATAATTTATCCCCCAGCTTAGATGTTGACGATCAAATGGGATAACACTTGAGCATTTCCATTTTAAATATCAGCGTAGGCAGTTTGTATTCTAACTGTTTAATCTATTAAGCTGTATTATGTATTATGCCAATCAATGTTCAGGAAAAATACTACGTTTAAGTTTTCTATTAATGCTTTTTCCTTCTCCATTCAACTTTACTTCACCGCCGCGCCGTTCTGTGAATGAATATCAATTTTGTGCTCGGCTTCATGGCCATCCGATCTCTTAATATCTTTATTCACGTTAGTTAATTTGACTTTGTCATGTCTAGAACTAGGGTCGTTTGTATTTACTGTACTGACAATAACACTATCAAATAGGAATAAATCGTAATGTTGAAGTGATGTTTGATAACGCAAACGTGTTTAATTGTATGTAAACGTAATGTTTCTGAATGCCGCACTTTAAAGTATTTGACTAAGTTTATTGGGAACCATAAGAAACGCGTTCTCGAAGGCGTTTGCTATTGCAGCTTAAACTAGGAATGTAAATTACCTATAATGCCCGTATATTTATTTCTACTTTAAAAGTTAATGATTTCCTGATCCGATAAACCTGTCCGTTTCGACGTAATCGATAGTTTACTTGTACTATGAATACTAGTTTTGAGGTTCAGAGTTCCCACTTCACGACACGTTCAGAAGATCCCTGTTTTATGATTATCAGAAATAACTGCTCGCAGTACAAATGATTGTAATCCGGCTTGAATTGTAATATTACCGACATACTGTAACAAATACTGATCAGGACGACGTCGTACTCAAGAAAGCATAAATCATTATTCATCATCATCTCCAGCTTATTTACCTCTCACTACTGTTCATAGGTCTCCTCTCAGAATGAGAGGGATTGGGCTATAAGTTCCCACGCGGGTCCAGTCCGGACTGGGAGCTTCTCACACACCAAAGAATAAGTAGATATTCTTATAAAATTTATTTTTCTTTATTGATTTAATTAGGTGTCTTTAGTTTTAATCTGTTGTCGGCAGAGGCGAATGTCGAGTGCACGGCGGCACCTGCCTATGCTATGCCTACTCACCTTGACCGCGCAGTTTGTCCTCTCACTCACATACTGCTAGATCTTAGCTCTAAGAAAATAAGGATCAAAATTTGTCCATAATAGAGACGCTCGCGCTCTTTTCGTTTAGATTCGACGAGCATCGATTCATCAGATTTTTATTGGCTGAGTTTAAGTTTGATGTTCTTGGTTTAATTTTAGCTTGGAAAGCCCGAAATATTATGTTTTGTTTGATGAATTCACTTTTGTTTTTTAGCTTATTGTTTTACTCTTCTTTCGTCGACTTTGGTCCTAAGCATATGTTTCAGAGTCAGCTCTACAAAAAACGATGTGGTGTAGTTTTAATCACATTCGCTATGTAGGTATACGTAAATACAGAAGTAGATACACATGATTGCCAGAGTCATAAAATTTAATTTACCTACTTGCATGTAGGTAAGTCACGTGTACTCTGAGATCTGTAATTTTTAGAGTTCCGTAGTCAAAATGGAACCCTTATAGTTTCACCATGTCCGTCCGTGTGTCTGTCCGCGGCATAGCTCAGAGACTCTTGGTACTAGAAATTGGCATGCGTAAACATTTAATCACGCCGAAAAAGTTGTAGAATAAAATCATGAAAAAAAAAAATTTTTTTTACTCTACCTCCGCTACACGTAATGTGGGGGTGTTTCTACTTTCCCATAGTATCGGGTGTCGTAGAATACGTCTTTCAAAAATGTTGATGTTGCATGCATTGCGAAAACTTTTAGATTTAGGGATCCTTTTGCGATATTTAGCTTTAAGGGTGGAGTCAAGTGTTACCTACCTCTACCGGCGAAACTGTTTTATTGGTTTTTACATTTTGTGTATCACTAGAAACAAGGTTGGAACTTTCCATTAAGCATAAATAGATGCTCGTGTCGGAAAGCTCCGCTCTTCCCTTACTCGAAGGTTAAACAAAAACCAAGAAGAATTCCTATAAGTACAGCACTACTAACTAGTTAATTAGTTAAAAAGAGTGTGTGTGTGTGTGTGTGTGTTTATGTGTGTGTTCGTATGTGTGTGTGTGTGTGTGTGTGTGTGTGTGTGTGTGTGTGAGTGTGTGTGTTTGTGTTTGTGTGTATGTTTGTATGAAGAATCTTGATCATTAATCTTAATCTATACATTTGTTTGTTAAGATAAAATATAATCTTACATTTCACATTAATAATTCTGTTTTTAATAGAACAATATTATACAGGTTGCTTAATTTAAGAATGCCTCAGTCTCCTCATAATTTAAGGTCCGTATCCAGTCACTGATTGCTTTTTTACAGTTATACAGTTGCATCGGATAAATGTTTAAATAGGCGTCGATAGAGTTATACAAATAGGCGGATTGTACAATAAATTGTCTCCTGGCATATTTAGATTTATAAACTGGAATAGGGGCAGCTTTTACTTTTCATCTCCGTGTTACAGTTTGCGGTATATAGCTTATGGTACGATGTAATTTTAGTACACTAGTTACAATATACAACTTGCGCATGGATAGCAATTCACATTCACTGTACAGTTCTGTTGTGGGATATCTGTAACGTTTGTTGAACGTTACTTTAAGCAAACATCTCTGTGCCCTCTCCACTTCAAGGAATTTGGTTTTATTTGCGCCTCCATAGGTATGCAGTATGACATTATTGATTGAGCTAGCGCGATATACAGTTGTTTTAAGAGTACACTGGATGCAACATGCTTTAGGATCTTGAATATCCAATCAGTTTTCTGATATGCCCATTCAAATGTTCGATATGGTCGTGCCAGGATAACCTATTGTCCAATATTATCCCTAGGTATTTTACAGAAGCAACTTTTTCGACACTCGTGCAATTACAATTTATGGTAGTTTGGTTACAGCTGTGTAATTTCAGTATTAGGTTCATAGATGGTTGTGTGCTCTCGTACTTCGAGAAACACATGTAATTAGTCTTATTGGCATTGAGCGTTAAGAGGTTCTGTCTCAGCCAGGAGAAGATAATATTTAAACTTCTTTCAGCCTTTCGATATACTGCCTCCCAGGTACTATCCCCAAAGACCACCGCAGTGTCGTCGGCATACGAGAACACACCACCATCAAGAGTGGGTAGATTTATGAGGTTGTTTATATAGATTAAAAACAGTGTTGGACCAAGTCGCTCCCTTGGGGGACGCCAAAAGTGATGTTACGGCCGCAGCTCAAGTGGTTTCTTATTTTTACCTTTTGGGTGCGGTTATCCAAGTAATCAGTAAGAAGTTTCAAAGGGGTCCCCCTTATGCCAGTGGATTCAAGTCTTAGTAAGAAGGTAGGGAGAGAGACGGTGTCAAATGCTTTACGTAGGTCCAAGAAGATAGCAAGGCATTTTTGTCCTCGGTCTACATGCTGCGTTACCTCAGTAGTAAGCGCCAGAATGGCATCCTCCGTGGACTTACCCCGACGGAAGCCAAATTGAGATTCAGATAGGATATTATATTTATTAAGATAATTGAGTAATCGTTTATTTATTAATTTTTCTAAAATCTTTGATATCACTGGCAGAACAGATATGGGTCGGTAGTTATTAACATCGTCCCTCGCCCCACCCTTATGTACAGGTGTTACAATAGCTTGCTTAAGCATCTCAGGGAAAACCCCTTGGGCAAAGCAAGTGTTAGCTAGTTTGCTAATCACAGGGACACTGTTGCATTTAGAAATATGATAAAATCATGGCAGTACGCATATCACAGTATGCTAATTCACTAATTTACAAGGAAAACTATCACAGCTATTAAAATTAGATATATACAAGGAACTTTTTTGTAACGGCTAGGGAACCCTTTTCTGGGCTTGTCCGACATGCTCTTGCCCGGTTTTCATATAAGTAATACGAAATAATTTACCTGTTATTTAAGAGTCTCGACTTCTATTACTTCTTCGTTCAATTTGTTCGTCACCAAGTTATCATGCATCAACTGGGCACAGGCTTCCTCTCAGGCTCAGAGGGTATGGTCAGTCAATTAATTTAACTTCAACAACTTCTACCTGCCTTTAATGACTATCGACAAATTAACCAGGGAGTTAATTAAAAACATATGATCCTAAACTGTGATGGTTGTAAATTTTAATAGAGTGTTAAAATGCTAAGTAGTCAGTTGTTAAAGTTATAATTGGGTGTTGATAGCTAATAGGCCTCACTTTCGGAATATTTTCGCTTTATAATTGCATTATGTAGGTTCGCAATTCTCACAACGTATAAAGTGAATTTGAAGTGATTAAGAAAAATATTAGTTTTTTATATTCAGTATCTTACAATAATAGTTGATTGAATGGAGCCGTGCGTAGTAAAATAATGGATTGATCAACCGTCTCGTGGATAGAGACGACGTGATTGGTATAAATCGATGTAGGTACTTACATCAATCGTGTTACCTGTATCCATCCAGCCCGGGACGCGCGCGCAATAATACATGTTTAATTTTAACACAGGTATTTCTTTTACTGCCTGAACTTTTTATTTTCAAAAAGGGACTTGTTTGAACAGACGGTAAACACTCCTGTCATTATTTTCGTGTGGCGTATCAAATTTCAGCCTCTTAAAACCTTGTTAATAATAACTTTGAAAAGGAATAAATCCACTTTTTTTCCGGTTTTTTCCCCACAACTCACTGTCGCTAAGTTCGGCTGTTTCCACGCACGCCTTGACGTCGACGACTGATATGAATTTCAAAGTGTATGTATGAGTTTTTAAAGCTTAAAAAGTCACTATACAAGATGGAAACTAATATTTCAGACGATCCGTCTGTCTGTGACGGGGCTTGATGTGGGTTGACGTTGATTTTATTCTTTGCTTCGTTGTTAACAGAACTTCGACGTAAACTACTATTGATGATTGATATTGGCAAGTTCTGCGTGCTGATAGCTTTAAATACTGTATTTTGTACTTGTTGATGACGTTGTGCTTCTGTAGTCCCTCAACATTATAGGGCTCGTAGTAGAGACTTCCATGCATCACAGTCCTGTGCTGCTTCTTCAAGGTCCTGCAGTGTTACCCGACTTGGGAGATCTCTTTCTCAACTCATCCGACCGTCTCCAGGTGGTTCGGGGTCGGCCTGCCCCCCTACTGCGAAGTGCAAAATTCGAACTTCGTGTCGTGCCGTCCCGGACACGTCAATTATTATTTAATACGAGAGTGAGCGGGACGCTACGATCCGAACTTCGATTTTCGAATTTCGTAGTAGGGGGCTGGCTACCTACTACCATACTGCCACGTCAGCGCTTGCTTGGCGAGATGAGCATCGGGTCTCCGCAACTCGTGTCCGATCCAGCTCCGCTTCTCCAAGAGAATCTCCCTAGCAATTGGTTTTTGGCTCGTATCGTCAATTCCCATAGTCTCATGTTTGAAATTTTGTGCTTGCGTACAGATTATTCAATTTGTGACGATAGATGGTCGACTACTTGAGTCACACATAATGACTTGACTATAATGCGTTCAAACGATGTTGAATGAAGCGATGGTTATTGTGTTCTCGTTTAGGTTAAGCAGAAATTGACAGAGCTATGTATATTTAACCAGCTGTTGAATGAATCTAATACATAAAGTCGAAAAACCAGAACGGGATAAAAGAAACGAGACAGAGCGAGATGGCGCTCTACAACACCATTTTGACACGTTTCTCTCAAACAACGCATTATTTCTCTGGATTTTTTTAACACTTCGATTCTTTGATTTTGGGAATCGCGAAAAACTTGAGAAAATATGATATTGGGTGTGTATGTTTTGTATATTAAGCAAAATAAAATCGGAAGTTCGAATTTCAAGTCAAAAGCGAGTGATCTATTATCTATGCCAGTGTTGCCGTTCAGGGTTAAAGAAAGCCATTCATTATCCTGCATTGCAGTCTACGGAAATTTGAAATATTATCTATGTAAATTTTTATTGATAACATAAAGCAAAAAATGCGTGTCCAATATTTTTTTTCCGATAATTTGTCTGACGGACTAATTAGAAATATTACTTTTTTACCCAGAGGACACATTCCTATTGCTATAGATATTCCTTACGTAAATATATACAGTACCTGCATAATATAATATTCCACGCGGGCGGAGCCGCGGGCGCTCTCTAGTAACAGAATAATGATTAATGACTTTCTGTAAATTCCTGTAATAGTAACTTACTTTCCTATAAAAACTTAGGTAAAGCAGTACAATATTTAAAGTTCGTCTTCAAATTGGGCGAAAGCTTCTGAATGAATTGCACGTAAAACTTTCGTGCAAAATTACCGGTCAGTGATTTGATTATAAATAACTAATATTGCAACACATCGGTATATGTATACCTACGTCGTAAGTTCAATTTGCTCTTTGATGAGATAGATTACTAGTGAGTAATGAGCATATTGATGCTCATTCTTACTTTCTGATCGCTAAAGTGAAACGTCATCGTAAAACGAGTAGATCGGCGTCTACATTTCTTCGCAATATGACTACAGTTTTGGCAGAATATCAAACACATTTTTTAAGAAAGACGAATGTCTGTTTTGCTGCTTACGTCCAGAACATGTCGAGGTCGAGTCCGGCGGAGATAAATGGGAAAATGCGTGATTCGATGTTCAAAGTTAGTTTGCGGCCTTTTTCCGGAAGACTGATAGTGGCAAGCTAATATTAGAAAAATAATACTCTGTATTAAACAGGCTCGTGGAACTGTTGGCTCAAGCACCACTGCGCTGTCATTTAAAGATGGTCTCAGGAGAAATAATGGCCCGAGGCTGAAGTCTAGCCCGGTCGCGGCAAAATAACCTGCCGTGCGGGTCTGCGCCGTCCCGTTATCACTGGAGCGATAGCGCGCGATAATCCGCGCTTGCGCAACTTTAGTGTATCTCGGAATGCAGTTAGTAATGCGCTTCATTAAGCGCCGGTTGTGAAAAAAAGAGCCGAATCACAACCTCAGCTCAGCGGTTCTTGCCCCTAACAAATACCTAGATTCGTGCGCTTGTGATAGTCAGCCGGTGTCGCCGGTGGTCATCGGCCTCCACTGGTGAGTTTCGCAAGTCCAGTTACCCGTATGACTCGTTTCACATTAATATTCCACAGTAGTCGTTAATGCGAACCTAGCGCTAGCTCTACGCTCGCATCGGTCGTCAATTAAATTGTAATTCGGCGACAGTTACTATTCCGACGCCAAACAGTTTAAAACTTACCCATTGTAGGTACGTTACCTGATACGTGACGCCCCATGTCGGGCCTCGTTTTTTTGTGAGCCCCTCGAAATCTGTTTCTAATTCACCCTACGTGTGAGTAAACCGATACGCTCGAAAAGCTTTAAAGACAAAGACATTCCATAGTGTCGAGACGAGAGGGAATCTTCGGTGGAGGGCGCAGACGGCTTTCATCGTATGTAAAAACGTGTCCAGCAAAAAACGTACGGACGACCAATAAAAACCCCGTGTGGGGAGCCGAGGGGCGGCGGCCGGCGGCGTCGCGGGCGCAGCGCTCGCTGCAGTTGCACTCGGCGCGCCGCAGCGCGCACGCAGCCTCCACCCTCTCCCGACCGCCGCATCCGCACGGCTTGCACCGTCTACGATCCTAGTTTTTGCTGCATCGAATCCGTTACCCACGCGAGCTTTGCGTGCGTTGAGTTTCCGCTCCGCCGACCACCGCCGCGTAGATTAGGGGTTGCGGACTAGTAAATTGTGGTAGTCGCTCTTGCGCTGTGATTATGAAGTGAGTTAACTCAAATTGGAGATCAGCGTCTCGCTCCTATTTCTAATCCCAGTTATTAAACCGACGCTACTCGTACAACATGTGAGTTGGACGCGTCTGATTTTTTTTTGTATTGTCGCAGGGCGAACGCGGTCGCTCCAGTACTACCGGGCGGGGACGGGGAGGCGAGTCCCGCGGGCCCGCCGGCCGGGGACGCCATGAGGGGCGTCGAAGCAACACCCGAGGAACAGGAAAAGTTAGCGACGGGCAACAACAATGGGTCGCTGGACTGCAAGCTGCCGGGGCGGCAGCAGGCGGCGCCGCGCTCCGCGTTCCACTCCACGCGGGTCTTCATGCTCGTGTTCCTGTCCGGCTGGGTGCTGCAGGGCATGTTCCTCACGTACTTCGTGAGCGTCACGACGACCGTGGAGAAGCTGTTTCGCATCGAGTCTAGGACGACGGGCACGCTGCTGGCGGCGACGGAGGTCGGCCAGATATGCACAGCGTTGTTTCTGACGTACCTCGCGGGGCGCGGGCACAGGCCGCGGTGGATCGCCTGCATGATGCTCGTGCTGGCCGTGGGGGTGATCGGCTGTGTGTTGCCGCACGTGATGTACGGGACGCAGCTGCTGGAGGTCCACTTGGACGCGCACAGGGGCGGGGCGGCGCCGATCTGTTTGGACGGCAACGCGACGGTCAACGCGTGCGACGAGGCGCACGTGAAGAGCACGGAGGCCCGGTCGTCGATCACGGCCGTGGTGATCCCGTGGCTGTTCGTGTGCCTGCTGGTGGTGGGCGTGGGCCAGACCGGCATCGCCACGCTCGGGATACCCTACGTAGACGACAACGTCGGCAGCAGACAGTCGCCGCTTTACATGGGTAAGCATTTTTATTCGTTTGAAAGTCTGTACAGTCAGTAGCAAAAGTAGCTGAGTAACCGACGCGTTCACAATGATCTAAGCACGGCTCTATTGTTATAGACATAAGAGCTTTGTGTAGATCGTTGTGACCGCTTTAGGCAGTAGTCATTTTAGGCAGTGTCATTGCTATTACCTAATTATGTATGTATGTCTTTCTAATTCTAAATATTCTTAAATTAATTAATTACGCTCCACTTATTCATTCATTACAAACGCTCTGCGATATGACACAATGTAATAATTGAACAAAGTTTTCTTACATTCAATACACCATTAGCAATAACAATAACAATGTCGAGAAGTTTAAGTGACATTAGCCTCGATCCTTCGTAGCGGTTTTCTCTGATAAACACCCAACAAACTGAACAAACGACCGATTTAATCGTTTCTTCAATGCACTGTTACCACTTGGCCATTTTATAGCGAGTGCAAGTGTAACCCTAGCCGGGCTGCACGCATGCGCGGTGGAAGCTGCGCAGACACAACAACTGCGTACCATTCAAACGCTTTATCGAATTACTTCGAATGTTTACGCATTTACATATTGCACTTGGATTAGTCGTAAAAAATAAGGTCACCACTCCAGTCCAGTGGGCTTTGAGGATAGATCTTAGTAGATAAAAGTTTAAAATCTATTTCTATAAAGCTAGGAAAACTTTTTTACTAGCTGTCGTCATGCCCGCAGTTCGGCAAAGGTTTTTTAACCCCGATGTAAAAGAGAGGTGTTATAAGTTTGACCTGTGTATCTGTCTGTGGCATCGTAGCTCGCAAGCGGATAGACCGATTTTAATGCGGTATTTTTTGTTAGAAAGCTAGTTTAATCGAGATGGTTCTTAGCTAAATTTCATTAAAATCGGTTCACCCGTTTTTGAAATATTGAATTTTGAAATGACAATGTCGGGGGTTTTTCGACTTTTCTAAGTTGGTTAGGTTATTTTCCTGTAGAGTTCTATCTAAACATATAAAACAGAAACGTGACTGACTGACTGATCTATCAACGCACAGCCCAAACCCCTGGACCTAGAAAGCTGAAATTTGACATAGAGGTTCCTTTTATATTGTACGCCCAGGATAAGGCGGGATTTTTCGAAATTCCCACGGGATAGAGAGTTCTGCCACGAGAGCGAAGGCAGTAAAAGCCAGTAAAATATTACTTAATATCTTTTTTTTTAATGGCTTTCACCCTTGCTCTTTTTAACCCGACGAAAAAGAGGGGTGTTATAAGTTTAACATGTGTATCTGTGTATCTGTCTGTGGCATCGTAGCTCGTAAACGGATTTACGGATTTGGACGCGGCTTTTTTTAATCGAAAGCTAGTTTAATCGAGATGGTTCTTAGCTAAGTTTCATAAAAATCGGTTAGGCCGTTTTTGAGATATTAAGCTTTTAAATGTCTCAAGTTCAGATCAGATGTGAGAGCCCGTTGATGTCTTCAGTATGGCTAAGTTCGGAAATTCGTAATCCGGGAGCTCGTTGATGTCTAGGATTTTTTCTTGGTTTAAGTCAAATAATAAAATATATATTGTGAAGTGAATGTAAAAAACACAAAATAAAAAACTTAAATTAAAAATTTCAAAAACCCCCGACAAAAAAAAAATGCCGACAAAAAATCCTAATATAAAATAAAAAACATAGACAAAAAAAAAGCTTTTTTCGTTTTCTTTTGGTTGATTTTTTTCGTCTACGTTTTTTTTGCAAGGAGTATTTTGCCAATGTCAACGTTTAGACATTGCATACGTGAGAAAATTGTTCGGTTTACACTTAATAACTTGTTGCCGGTTCTCCGGCTATAGAACTTGAATTTGAGACGCTCAATTAAACCAGCGAACTCAAAAAAAATGCATACAAAAGCTCAGCTAATTACGCAAGGCGCGGCGTGGGCGGGCGGGGGCGCAGATTTATCTCCCTTTATGCGCTTTTATTACTTTATTACTCACAAAACGCAACAATCGATGCCAACGATCTCAATCGCAACAATAAGCGCAGTGCAACGTACTTAGGTCGAGCTTACGCCTCGCCAGTGTTGCCACTCCGTTGTTGCAAGTCGCTGGAAATATTAAAGGAAGTCACGTATTTATCGCTTGAAAAAAGGATTACCGACTATCCACTAAGACCCTTAGAGGAGGCAGACGGGAGCAGCCAACTTATCTTTCCACTACATGCACTTTTACGAACTAAACACAGGCACACCACACGTCTACGCTTGCTTCAAAAATAGTCAAAATATGTTACGTTTCTACGAACTCATATCAAAAAAATATTACTCTAACACAAATGTCGAAACACGCACACAAGCAACAGACCTTGTGCAAAATGCACAGAGTTGATGTCAAATTTCTGGCAACATCTCCTGTTGTCTATGCTCTACACTAAGAGCAGATTTGTTTTGTAGGTCTGGCAAAGGCAAATGCCAAAGTGACAGATAAAGGCAAACGAATTACGTTAATAGAAGATGACCAAGCTCTTCATAATAAGGGGTAAATAGCTGAAGTGGCAACACCGTCTCACGCCCCAATGGGCCTGAATTGCAGTTAACCAGTTAACAATTCGTAATGTTGAACGCAGCAGCACACCATGCGGGCATCAGATTTTAACGATCGATATATATGGACATTACGGGCAATTGCTGTAGTAATTGATTTAAATTATCTGAGAACGTAAAAGGAAACCACAACGAAAACCTATCGAATTTACAAGTGAAGCTGTAATTCCTGTGTCTTGTCTGCCTGACTCTTGTAATGTTCTTTATTATTTTTACTCGAAAGCGGGAGTTGTCGATATACTAACAAACATATATATTTACCTTATGCAACGTCTGAACCCTTAGAGCAGGAAAGGAATGGAGATGTTAACGCGCGATATCCCCTTTGCCAAAACTCTAACATTAAGTCTGATCAAAATGATCAGGGTCTGTTGATTGTGTCGTGTTTTTGGCATTTGTGTGTCAGTTTTGTTTTAGTGTGAGTTTGTAGGAACATAAGAAATTTTGACATGAGCGCAGACGTGTGCTGTACGTGTGTGTTCCTCGTCTCCCTCAAAAAGTGGCAGTAAAATTGTAGTGCATAGATAAGCCAAAGGCGCCTCCCGTCTGTCTGCTTTATGTCTGAACCTATCATATTGCTTTATTGATCCCTAAACTGGCTTTAACGCAGACTGAACTCAATATTTTGTTAACATACCTACTGGCTCATATTTAAACGCACTTGTCCTTGTATCATTTATTTTAGTACCATTATGCGAGCTGATAGCAGCTGGGATATCGGTGCATTGATAACATGAGTGCACTCTTTCAGCCGTATGTCGGTTAATGCAGTTGAACTGATCCAATTCATTTACAGAATACGTTAGTAATACGTCCATATTTAGGTCTTTATCTTTACTCGCACAAATGTAGTCTTGACTAAAGATGTTATTCGATTCTTTCGAAATCTTTAAAAATCAATGTCAAACGGCAAAGCATTTGCTGTTGCAAAGCTTTTTGTAATAGAGCCACATATTTTGTCTCGAATCATAACGAAACAAAACACTTCAGGAATATAGAAATATGTAAAGGAAGCAAGACGAGGTTGAGTGTCTAGAGGTCAATGGGGAAGGGAGAGGTTCACTCCGAGTCTGTGTAAATGTTTAAGGCGTGATAGAGACAAATATATTATAAATGCCTAAAGGCTAAAGCCACAATAGAGGTGTCACGCTTAAAGATAACATCATACTAACTTCTGTGTCATTATAGCGTGACTATCATAGCATTATCATCGTAGCATATACCTTGCTTATGGTGTGACTAGCGCTGTATGTTTATAAAGGGTAGTTCAAAAACGCTGGTCGATCGAGCTGGCAGTTTTCTGCGAGGCTTTAACTTAAATGAAAAAGTTTCTAGTACTAGTAATCTCCAGACCTATGAATTGTCGCAAGTAGGTGAATAGTCACCACTGTTGTATGAATCCGCCTAAAGATATTTTATATAGCGCCTTAGCTTAAAGCACAAATCAGAACGTAAACGATATCATCATTCGGTTGGTTAATTCATTGGCCACGAAACAAACTAGAATTGACTTTCCTCCATATATATGCTTTATTTTTATCAAACCTGTCTTATGATGTTGAGGATAGGCTCATTAAAAATTAATAAGCCCTTATAATTAATTTCACATTTCCTTCTCGAGTTCAATGATCACACCGTGCTATCTGCGACCACTGATCAAAGGGCAGACGGGGACAGCGTCCCCGTTCAAAGTTTCCGATTTCGACGAAAATATTCTGATCTCACTTCACTATTACGCAACGCAGTCCGTGTGATCGCTAATATGAATATCAGTTTGTGGTAACGATGGCTGCTCTGAATTGGGGCAAACGGTATGGATGTACCTCGATAATTTAGCTTGTTTAGTAGGTCACTTCTCTGTACTTTACGATTAGGCCGCGCTACCTACTATTATTTTCTCGCGTTTTTCACTAACGAGTAAATCTATTTCCGAGTTATATTAAGCATTGGTAACCATTAATTTGTTGTACATTTTTTTATACATATAAATTTATGACAAGCAGACTAACTTGTCTCTACTTATCATCAGTAATTCCAACATCAGTCAATGATGCAACGGTTTAAAACTGAAATACCAATTCTATTAAAACTTGAGGTACCTATCTGGTAACGAGAGCGTTAAAATTACTCTCATTTCCAATCAATTGCATGAAAGAAAATAGGGCATGCACCAAGCCACGTGCGCCGTCCAATTGACCGACATTAAAATTAAGAAGTAAAGGGTGCAGCTCTATTTCAGTAGCGAAAGTGTGTCAGTGGTCCGGGATGTCTCGTGACAATTTGAGCTTGTTATCGTAGTTGTGGAGCTGCAAAGATACTTGTTCCGTCAGGAGGAGCGCTAGTGGAGGAGAAGAGATGAAATATCGTAGGTAGGGCTGGAGTTCCCTTTTTGGCCGCTGGAAAGTTTAAGTTTGTTTTAATGCCGCGGCAAACTGATCCATTCCTTGATCAGAAGCGCTGTCAACTCACAAGACAATATAACGCGGAGAATCTTAGCTGCAATTTTCCAATTAATGTTATAGCCGCTTTGTTTGCTTTAGAGCCCTTTCTTAATCCCCAAAAGTCTGGCGTATCGCAACAGTTGTTGCTCTTGTTTATTTACATTTTATTTTCGGAAATCGGGTCGTGCGTGGACGCAGTTTTTGAATCATTCACGGGTTTGTTCGCGGAACTGTTTTGTATTTTGAATGGACGTCTGCGTTTTTGGGTGAGACCGCATGCCAGTTGGATATAGGGTAGTGGGCCGGATTTCTTAATTTGTTCTATTCGTGACAGGACGGCTCTATCTTCGTTCTCGTGATGAAATGAGCTTTAGCACGGAATCGATTCCGAAGATTTGCAGTTTATTCGACTTCAGAATTTTCTCTGAAGTTTCGTTAAAATAACGGGCTTATACCTTCTTCTGTAACTTAAGTTTTTGCCATCATGATCGTGACAGACGAGTACCTACCTATAGTAATGAAACTTTTGAGTTGATGGAAGAGATCACTAGCGTATAGGTACTCATAATTTATCTGTAATAGACCCAGAACATATTCTTACATACCTTCAGCCCTTTTTTACACTATCTATTGTAAATCTAACGCCTGAACATTTGTTATTTTCATAACATTCACTTGTCATTTCCATCATGCGCGTACGCACGCAACGCGCATTTTGCAACGACTATCACGTTGCTGCAGTCATTAGTGTTTGTCGTAGGTCAGTTCCGCCACACCACGATTAGATTACAAATGAATCGGTAACTAAAATTACAATCTTATCGCCTTAATCAGATGGGTATGCACGTGAAATAGGGAATGGTATTACAGCAGAAAATATCTATCTATACACCTATAAAAATATCCCGATGAATTGAGAACCTCCTCTTTTTTTTTAAGTCGGTTAAAAACAATACCGTGACTCACTGACTGACTGACAGACAACGCAAAGCCTAAACCACTGGACCCAGAGACTTGAAATTTGGCAAACATACCTTGAGTATCCTAGATGTGCACTAGGAAGGGATTTTTCGAAATTCCTACGGGATAGGGAACTAGCCCATTTTGAAATATTTCACTGGGGCAAAGCCGCGGGGCATAAGTTAGTCTAGTAATAATAGCATGGCTACTCTATCTGCTAAGACTGCGAACCATTGTGCAGGCGAAGGCCGGATGCATTTTAAGGGTCACTAGTTGGGCCCTAATGCGGTACAAACGTGGACCTACACAAGGGTGTACCTTGGCAGGCAGATAAAATGACAAACTGACGAATAAACGAGTCAAGTTAAACTCTTGTTTAGTGTCCCTATAGCTAGCTAACCTATAGAAAAAGACTAACACAATTACCAAAATATTATCATCCTCATCATCATGTCAGCCGAAAGACGTCCACTGCTGGACGGCGGCCTCCCCCGCGGCTCTCCACTCAGACCGGTCTTGTGCTTTCCGCATCCACCGCGGTCCCGCGATCTTTAAAACTATTAACATTAGCGTTGCATTGTTTGTCCATAGACTATAGAGGTTTGTTGCATACAAGTCAATTTAAAATGCATACAGTTTCATATAAAAATGTATTGTCATCACTCCTAAACTCCTAAGCCTGGAATAGTTACATTTAACAATAATTTCTGCGAATCATACGTAAACATATTCACATTAACCGTGTTAAAAAACACATGCATAAAAACATACCTATTCATAGATTTAAAATACTATTTAACAATTTTTGCGAGGATTTCCCCATCATTTGTTCTTTTTAACCCCCGACGAAAAAGAGGGGTGTTATAAGTTTGACCTGTGTGTCTGTGTATCTGTCTGTGGCATCGTAGCTCGTAAGCGGATTTACCGATTTCGATGCGGTTTTATTTATTCGAAAGCTAGTTTCGAGATGGTTCTTAGCCAAGTTTCATTAAAATCGTTTCACCCGTTTTTGAAATATTGAACTTTGAAATGACAATGTCGGGGGTTTTTCAACTTTATAAGTTGTCATGATTCTAAAAGTATGCGACTCAAATTCAGTTCAATTGAACGTTATGCGCATGAGCAACAAATGATGTACCAAACGAGTTTTTTTTTGTTTTTCTGCTACCTTAAGAACACTAAAAAGGTACCTAACTTAAAACGCAGATGTTGAAATTTTCATGACCCAAAATTGTTGGTCAAATGAAAATTGCGCACGCAATATAATTGTTTTACTCTAAAGAGAAGTTATTGTCTTATATACCACCGGCATACGTTGAAAAGCGATTTGTTCAGGTGTGGATGACACTGTTTGTGGGATTAGTCATAGCCACCAAAACCTCTGGGGGTCGACGACCGCGATCGATAGAGTGTAGTATTATGTCGCATAGTAAATAAATGCGGCTAGCTAGTCGGTTCACGAGAAATTGTTAATGATTTAATTTGACTTTAATTGGTTTAACTTTAGTTCTAATTTATCCGCATTGGCATTGCCAATGTTTATAAGTTCTTTTAAACTGACGCGGCAGCTCAAGATGTAAATGACAATTTTGTTGAAATTACACTAATAACTTGGTACTACCGTATATTCACGTATATAAATCAGCAATGTTTGATGCCACACTCTCTACTTTTGAGATGCTAGTCATGATTCCTTGATATTCGTAGATTTCATAATAACCTAACCAACTTAAAAAAGTTCAGCAACCCCGACATTTTCATTTCAAAGTTCAATATCTCAAAAACGGTTGAATCGATTTTGATGAAGCTTCGCTAAGATTCATCTCGATTAAACTAGCTTTCGATTAAAAAAGCCGCGTCACGTGTGATGGGTGTGGTGTGGATGAGCAATTTAATTGTTTCTAGTTCATAAAAGTATGAAATAGTTCAGCACACTTTTAGGGTATTTCGATTAAAGTAAGTATAGTACTTATTAATTTTTAGTTCAGGCACAGAATATGCATCTAATAGTAGGTTCAGGGCTCACTGCTCAAGTAGGAGCACCGTAGGTATATTACATCAGTAGGGAATGTAGTACTTCGATGACCTTATTTACTGCAGCGCCCACGCAAGGTTATCTGCACCGAAAGACTGGGCTCGCCTTTCATATCGGCTTGTTTGTGTTTTTTACGGTTCTCTACGATAAACGCGAGCATTTTGTTAATGAGAGGTAATGTATTTTTCCGTCGGTGGTCCGTGACGAAAAAAGTGGCCAGTCTCAAAATGCGTAATTCGTCAATTTTGACAATCACGTAGCGTTAATTCGTGAGAGCATCGGCTAATGATGCGTCCAGCGGTACCGGTAAAGCGGAGCTGTACGGACGTCAACGAAGCATGTCACGCTGCTACTAGTAAAAGCCGTGCCGTGGGGGTACCAACCGTTTAACGCGCTGCGCCGGCTGTACACCAGGACATCATAAAAACTGGCCGCAAGTCCGAGCTCCGCCCGTTTTGAAAAACGATCTTGACGAGGCCATTATTTATTACAAAAGCGCATGATGATAGGACGGTTTATTTTATTTTTCCGCGAGCACGCGAGCGCTCGTTTTTTGGCAACCGTAGCCGTCGATTTCCGAGAAAGATTACATTTGGGACCTAAGTACCTGATTGTTTTTCGGTCAGTAACCCGTTTGCGGACTTTTATTGTTTATTATTGTAACGATTAATTTTAATTTTATGACGTTCGCGATGGTTCCTTTCAAAAATATTTGCATAAAAAACCAATTTCGTATAGTCGTTATTGACATCTTAATTAAAGGATGTCCGCCAGACATTGATATTAGTCACTGTGCTAAAAAAATTACTAGTGCAACTTTCCAAATAAGGGACCATCGATCATTGTTTTTATTGTTTATTAGGATAAAAACAAAATTTACAGTCTTACAGCTAAACCAATACACTGGTAAATTCAATTTAAAAATATGTACCTAGTTACATATAAAAAGAAATAACACGAAGTAACATATAAAGCAACTTATACAATACAATACATCATTATATCAAGGAACTAATAATTATGAAAGCGTTTGTCTTACACAATACAAACCTAACTTAGGATGTCACTTGAGATTGTCTTTCAATCATTAGGTAATTTACTTATTTCAAGAAAATAACCATATTTTATTCAGTTTCAATTTAGAGCTCAGTCTCACCATCATATACAACAAGCTTAGCTGTTATTTAGAACACGTTATCAGTACCTTTTATTACAAACCTGCGTGAAAGCAAAGACGCCACTAATTTGCTTGAACATACCTAATACTTCTCCGTAGTCCTATGTCACAAGCATTAAGAATAAGAAAGCATAACAGTTATTCTACCTACATCTTTTACAGCCCTAGGCCCTCTTTAGTTACAAGCAGCATTACACTGAGGCGTTTCATCGGTTACTTTTAACTCGTAAGCCCAACTAGCCCGCAGTGTAACACCACTCGCCACTTTTACTGATGCCGTGCCAATAGGGCCCACCCGATGACAACTTGACTAGTGCTATTCGTTACGTGACACTGACAATTTTGTCCCAGGCCCCAACTTTACAATTGTCAGTTTTCAATGACGATTCGGTGTCAACTGCTCACTTAAAAAGCTTCATATTGTCAAAGAAATGTACTTAGTTAAGATGGTGAAATAGGGGTCTGGTTGAACGCACGCCAACTACAAGGTAGCTCTTAGACGAACCCGCCCGAAGGTCCTCTGCTACCTTATTTTACATAATTGCTATACTCGTCTTTATTATTCTCTTAAAAATTTACTGCATCATCAGCGGCCGATTACGAGGCTTCCTTGAATCAATCCGGGGCCGTATAAGATGCTTTTATTCCAGTTTTTTGCTGGCGTCGTTATAATATTCTCTGCCTCATAAGGAGTATGGTTATTATTATTAGGCGTCCTTGTAAGACGTAGAGCGTCGTTTTGCTGGATTACATGACCGATGACTAATTCTTGTCGGCACGGGTGCTCACAGCTGATGTGTAAATTCCACGATAGCTGTAATCGTCAGTAACGTAATCAGATTAATCTGATTTAACAGAACACTTTATTTACACAATAAAAGCAATTTACAATGATATTAAATCTAAGCTAAAACTAAATAAACTAAAACTTAAGACTAAATTAAATCTAAATAAGGCCCCCGTGGCATGGTGCCCAAAAGGCTGGCAGCGTTGCCACGCTGAATAGCGATGCTGATTCTTTGAGCGAGAAAACTGCCAGCCCTTTGGTCACAAGTTGCATCAACTAAGTGCTTTTGCAACTCTGAAATAAGCTTGTAAGCGCCGGGACCCCATGGACCCAAGGTTTCAAACCCGACGGCAACAAAACTATAGTTCGGACCGAGAGATTGATATTTATTTATTTTTCTATTTTCGTTCTGCCGCCGCACCAGCTTTTTGTGGGGTTCCCTGGATATCTGACTTAATATTTGTCAGATGTGAGAACGTAGGCTGGACACGAATATTTTCGTTTCAATTGTTTAAATCAGGACCTCGAAACATCCATCGATATTGACGTAGATGCGATTTTTCTGGAAGACTGTCCCTGGAAATTATGTAATTAGCTCGACTTGCACCGACCAGGCCCCTAGTTCACCAACTTTACAAATGTCAGTTTACAATGACAATACGATCTACATTTCTTTGTCAATATGAAACGCGCTAAAACAAAAGCTCTTCGAGTCAGCAACTGGCACCGAATTGTCATTGTAACCTGACATTTGTAACGTTGGTGAAATAGGGGCCAGCAGGGCATTTGCGTAACTATTTTGACACTCGTCATCGATTTGAAATGTCAGTTTTTGTGCAACTGTGACAGCTAGCTGTTTCCGATAGCAATTGTCAGCCCATACAAAATTAACGCGATTGTGATTTCGAGCGAGTTAGACAGTGACTGCTGGATTAGACCCTTATCAGGGGTTAACTCTACGTAACATTAACTCCGGGTTAGTGTCCGAGTTACTGTCGGTGCAAATCGGTCTTACCAAGCAAGGTGGTCGTCACCGGAAAACTGATTGTCTTTTAGGTACTGTGCCCAACAGGAGGCAAAAAAGACTGGTGATGCTGATGATGATACTCGTACATCCCTAAGTGTTGTGTTCTTTGTCCGCAGCGATCACCATCGGCATCAGAGTGATCGGGCCAGCGCTGGGCTTCCTGCTCGGCGCCCTCTGCACCAGGGTGTTCGTGGACCCACTCCTGGACCCTGGATACGACTCCAGCGACCCAAGATGGGTCGGAGCTTGGTGGCTTGGTGAGTCTTTAGGATACCTACCCAAAAAGGAATAAAGGAACCCTTATAGGATCACTAGGCCTGTTGTCTTTCTGTCAAGAGCCTTTTGATCTGGAACGCGTGGAGGTGGCAAGCTGAGGGTCGAGCACGACTTTACGAATGCTGCGTAACGTAAAGTCGAATAGTAAACGTTGTCTAGTTTGTATGACGTTTGGAACAGCGCCCGCCCGTGAGCGTATTTGGAACTAAAATTTAGTATGACGTTTCTCGATCTCGATACGATAACCGTAACGTTACGCAGCTTTCTTAAAGTCGTGCTTGACCCTCTGGAATTAATAGCAAATACTTCAGGCCTGCAATCCCTTGAAGCTGTGCATAAATCCAAATTCTAAGTCAACTCAAATACAATACAAATTGCCGTGGAATCGAAACCTGTAAGGTACTTCCAGTTGTCCTAGAAACTTGAATTTTGATGTAAAGGTAGCTCTTATAGCACAGCCAATCGGATAAATCTGAATTTTTCAAATTTTACTCAGAAGAGGTGTTCTAAGTTTACGTTTGTATCTGCGTGTCTGTCTGTGGCGTCGTAGCTCCTAAGCGGACCTGGGACGCAAGGAGACTAAACGTATGACAAGTTTTAGGGCTGTTATCGTTCTTTATTACATTATTATTAAGTTTTCTTTGATTGGAAACAGATAGTGCGTTTAATGATTAAAAAAAAAACTACTGTTATTGGTATAAGGTGTTTTGATAACATTCTCGGGGCGTACTGTATTAAGATGAATAAATCTTCATCTGTAAGTCATAAATCATTATAAATGCCTATAAAATTACGAAACTAATTACGAAATCTGACGCTCCGTTGAATCCTTCAAACGCACTTAATTAACGCACATAAGTACACATCGACGGGTGTATTAACATTAATTAAATTGTAACTCCTTAGTGCGGTTGCTGCGCTATTCGTAATTGCGCCTGAGCATTAATTATGCATAATATATTAACTACTATAACCAAGTTGTCTTGTTTCTGCCCCATAACGTTGCTTTACTCATGCAGTCATTAGCGTCAATTGACCAAGAAAATCGGGCGGCTTTTGTTTTCTTGTTTTTACCCGACTTCAAAAAAAGGAGGAGCTTCTCAATTCGTCGGAATATTTGTTGTTTTCAATTGCAAAATTAACATTATAAATCTATACCTATAAAACAGTACCGTGACTGACTGACTGACAGATAACGCACAGCCTAAACCACTGAACCTGGAGGCTTGAAATTTGCCAAACATGTACCTGGAGTATCCTAGAGGTGCACTAAGAAGGGATTTTTCGAAATTCCCACGGGATAGGGAATAAATGGAATTTATATTTTCGAATGTAAGTAGCTCTATCTCCGTAATGGATATTGCTATACCATATTTTTCCGCATCAATAAATCACTGTGGAATGCAACTACGACCCAATTAACGAGTTTATTGACTCCACAATGATGCTGTTTTGCTGCAACATTTCTCATTGACTCGTTCACATGTATCTTTGTTATGTCTATTTGTTTGTATATTTTCTGAATTTACCACTTCGTAATCACTTGTGGCAGGTATAGGTATGTACAAATCAACTTTGTTGCAGCGTTAAGAATTTATTACGCTTTTCCGATAAAAATAAAATTGTCAGCGGCACAAATAAATTGATTGATTAAATACATAATTTATTGAATCAGGCGTTACTTTGCGGAGGTCCATATTTATGAACTAAAAAACAATTACTTTGCTCACCCGCGACCACTAATGACAAATAGTTATATCTGTGCGGCAAATGTATGTTTCCATGCAACACCTCCGCCTCCACTGCTACACGAATCAACACATGCCACACAGACCCAACTATCACCACCACCACCACTATACTAAACGCTGACGCGTTTCGGCACTCTCCACGAGGCCATTTACGAAGCACAACAACAACCGCTCAACATGCCACCACTCCCACCACTGTGCCATTAGTGGTCGCGGGTGAGCAAAGTAATTGTTTTTTAGTTGATTAAATACAGTTATCATAATTATAAGTAATAATCAGGGCAATAGGGTGGGCCATTAATTGTGCCGGTGAGTGTAGGTTGCTAACGCTGTTATCGATACCGCCTAAGCGTACCAAATATCAAGACAATTAAACTTCAGAAGAGCCGCGATAGCCTAGTGGTTTGACCAACGGCCTGTCAAGCAGAGGTCGGGGGTTCGAACAATCCAATGGTGTGTATACTCGTAGTTCCCAATCCGCACTGCGCCCGCGTGGGAACTATAGCCCAAGCCCTTTCATTCTGAGAGGAGGCTTTGTGCCTAGCAGTGGGGAAGTAGAAAAGTCGGGTGATGGGGATGAAACTTGTTAACATAGGATTTAGTTAAAAACAAGTGAAGCGGGGGAGCCATAGTGGGAGCTATTTGCTGCTGTACGAATGGGCTGGCTCGTCCGGGGAAGTTCCACCCTCTCGTAGAAAATCGGCGTGACGCAACAGCATCCCTGTTGCATTTAGTCCGGTCAGTGAGAGTGCCAGATGCTCGTTCCCCCCTTTCCTCCATCCCTTCTCCCCCTTAAAGTTCAGCAACGGAGTAGTGACTCTCTTAGAGTTGCTGGTTCTCATGGGTGGCGGTGACGCGTACCATCAAGTGACCCGCTTGCTCGTTTGCCTTCCTTGTATAAAAAAAATAGACAAGCGACGCCTCCTAAATAAGAATATCTAGCCCAAGTACTGGTAAGTACGAGCCGGCATTCCGTCGCGGAACTGCCATCAACCGTTACCGAGTCGCTTGCGCAGATTTGCGCGCAAAATCCACCAAGAAAGCATGCGCGTGACCCGTTTGCCAATACGATGCGTGTGTAACACACGGAAAAAACATGCACTCGACTTAAAACACTCAGGGCCGCTTGCTTTTGTAATAAAGTCTATACTTCTTTAACTTTCTTTTTGACAACGGTAAATATACGGTGGCAGCGTTAGAAAACTTTAGCCGTGCTTCGACTGGCAATGTAGTGAATTCGCGAACGCATTCAATGGCTTCTAAGTATTTCCTTATTGTTCTATTTTGCTAGGTGAGTTCAAGAATGGACTACTGAATTCTGATTAGCTTTTTCTATAGTGGCTCGGCATTATTAAACAAATGTTTTGAATAACAGTCTTAATGTTTCTGAAAGTCATCATTCAAGGTGTCTTCCGTAAAAATCAATACAGTTTAAGCATGCAATGCTATTTCACGGAATATGCATTAAAATTATCTATTTGCACGATTCGATGGCTCACAATAATGCGCAAAATGTTAACAGACATATGTGTATTATTAATTACTTCATTCCTTATAAGATGCATTCATCATCTAAAAACGTTTTTGTTAGATTTGCAGTTTATTTAATAATATACTTACGATCAAGTGTGACGTACTGCACTGTACCTATCACCTATCATTTCTTCTTGTCTTATCACTTATCACTTTAACCAATTTTCTTTCTGCTGATATGGAGCCAAATCAAAAAACGTGAGATTAACACCGGATCAAGGTTACAAGGGCATTAGTTAATTGCCTGATTACACTGCAATGTTATACATATTATATACATATCGACGGTACTCTGACTCAACCTCGTATATAAACTTTGACGAAATTGGAATAACCACTCTAGATCGCGAACCTAAGGTGGTTATTCTAATTTCGTCAAAGTTTATATACGAGGTTGAGTCAGAGTACCGTCAATATACTTTACGTACTGAGGGGCTACTCCGAAGTCCGTAGTTCGTAGTTGTTGTGGAAGTATACCATACCAAGACAAGAGTATATGTAGAGCTAAAAAAAAACGTTACTCTGTCCATTTTGCACAGGGTCTGTTGATTGTGTGCGTGTTTTTGGAATTTGTGTGGGTGTTTTGTTTTGCTACTAGTTTGTAGAACGTAACAAATTTTGACCAGAGCGTCAGATGTGTGCTGTAAGTACGTCCCCTTCGAAGAATGGCAGAAAAAATGTAGCGCAAAAATATTTAAGCTAAATACTGTTCCTGTAGGTCTCCTAAGTAACAAGAGCATTTTAGGCTTTAGTGTGATTTGGGATTGATTTTAGTGCTTCAGACCTGTCTGGCATTTGGAATATCTGGTGTAGCACCATTTGCACCACTGGGTTGGACCGACTCTGCAAAAAATAAATGACTTTTAGCACTCCAACGGTTCTGGAAAAAAAACACTTAAGTTACGAATAATATGATATTTGGCTTCATGTACATACAACATTGTAACTTCAAAATCTCAATAAATATGAGAAAAAAGTTTACATGCAATGGTTTATTTTATTAGTTAATCAGTGCGACCATTCCGAGAACCGGTCCCCGGTTGGTCAAATATGATACTCTCTCTTTTTATAATCTTCCAATCCACAATTAATGTGTAGACGAGCATGAAAGTATAAAATATCAGTTCAACCATCGATATTGCTTAATGTATCCAAAGAAATGGACTGTATTGAGTGGACTGTTAAAGAGCATTGTATATACTTCACATAATATCACATGCACGCGAATTAGCAATGTAACTTTTTTCTGTTCAATTTGGACCTCTGCAAGCTGTCTGAATCCACAAATTGTTTAGAAGGTACTTTCGTGCGCTGTTTCTTCGTCGGCCATCTTGCATCGTTGCGGCATCCTCCGCTTCAATCACAGCCAATTGCGATAATTGCTGAAGGGCTGTAGCGGATTCTGGGTTGCATCACGGTCTCCTGTCTGGGTTGCTCCACTGGTTATTGCCAGTTAATCGTTATGGCCGTTTTAGGCTAGGCTTGTAGCTATAATCGGTCAAAATTTGTGGTAAGAAGAACATCAGTGTAGGTATTTGGAGCTTGCAAAATTGTTAGTAAAAGTTATGGGCTTATAGATATCCCGGAGGGTGTAACGCGCGTATTGCTTTCTCGTTTGTCGCTCAGTGCGTCCTTTATCAACGCACTCGGTAGACAACGGAATTGAGTGACAAGCGATAAGTCGGCAGTTCTAGTATTTTGTAAAAATTTACTTATCGTCAAGCATAAAATATATATCCATCCGAGAAGGATGCTGCTATGTGAAAAAATTAAGCATCGAAACCAACTTCTAGCTTACAGGTAAGCGGTCCCTTTCGAAAGGTGTAGGCTGTGGGCATTAGGCAGAGTGCGGCGCGCCCGGCCGACCGCGGGAGCCGCGGCGACCGCAGCGCTGCGTTGCATTTCCACGCGACTTTCGCTTTTTTCTCGCCAGCGTCACGCCGAGCGCATGTTCGTTATGAAACTCTTACATCGCTTACATCACACGTCACGTCACGTCACAAACTAAAATAACTATCAGCCGCCGGTCACGGCCAAGGCTGCGCTGACAATTGCCCCGGCGTAATGAGGATTTAGTGGGTGGCCGCGACACCCGCCTTGCCCACTTTTACTTTTAAACCGGTCACGCGACCTTCGTATTCTCTACGAAATCACGGGGGTAAACGCGCATTCCATCGCTTTTCGAATTGGGACCGTGACGTCACAGTTTCGTCTCTAGTGTTGTTGAAACGTAAACAATATTGGATCGTATAGTACTTACCTAAGCGTCTAGCGAACGCCCTTGACTGAGCGTCGACCGGGCGACCTTGTAAACGCGCAAATGTTTTCTGTTTGCAAAAGCCGTGGTTAGATGTAAGTGTTGCTATAACTAGGCATCAGAATATTTCGGATTAGAGCATATTCGTCTCGGCTCGTGGCGTCTCGCGGACCGTGAACTAGACGCGTTGCTTTATTCACTCTTCAATCGTTTCATCATCACACCGAAAGACTTCGATTAACTTAAAAACTTTTATCTAATCGTCACTACTATGTAAGGCTTTTTGTCAAGAGTTTTTTCTGCTATTCAAGGCGTGGCGTTATAATCTGTAGAGCACTTGCGGTGGTCTCGCCAGCCCTGGCAAAGACCTTGATAGGCACATGACCACTAACGAATTCGTCTGCGCTTGGTACAGTCTGCTTCACACGTATCCCTCGCTAATTGGCATAATTAGATATGCTACGGCCGCACAGAATAATTTCTTCGACACACTATGATTTCTGCCTGTGGAATTTAACTTTACTAGCTCTGTTTACAGCATAAGTTAGCGATATTTTTGCAAACATTTTGATTTCCCGTGCATGCTTTGTTTGCTGGACTAGCACCCTAGTTTATTAAGACGTGAAAATTTTCAGAATTAACATGTCCTTCTTAATGAAAAGATACATATTACGATTGCTTTGTTGAATATATTTACCGTAAAGTTGAATGATCTACGAATAAAAAGGTGAATAGAGCGTCGATTCGAAGAAATGTATACATATCCTCTTCTTATTTAAGTAGGTATTACAATTTTAATGTTAAAACTAAAGTGGCTCCGTTACTTCTATCATATGATATTTGCTAAAAATACTAAACTCAATGTCGTACAACTATACAAGGTGTCCCACGGCCCCGGCTTTAATCGTCCCACGATAACTCTGCATAAGATATTAATTGGCAACCCAGAAAAACCACGCTGTGATAATACTTTTTTCATGTCACTCAGACATTTCTTAAATTAAAGGCAATAATGATAGTAGCAATCAAAAGTTGCTGTTTTTTTTTAATATGGCTCTGTCCATTGGAGGACAATTTTGCCAGTGTTTCGTAGATTTTGTCGTTGTATGGTAAAAAAAATCTAGAAAATCAAATATATGTTTTCTTTGTGGTTTACTTCTTGTTTTCTTATGTGGTGTTCAATATAGAGTTATTGTATTGTATGAGAGGTATTTTAAAGGTGGATGGTGAATTAACGATGACGTGTTTAATATTTAA
Source organism: Clepsis dumicolana (assembly GCA_963691665.1). Lineage (NCBI taxonomy): Eukaryota > Metazoa > Arthropoda > Insecta > Lepidoptera > Tortricidae > Clepsis > Clepsis dumicolana. The sequence continues at coordinate 16,370,289 of OY829508.1, forward strand.
TATAATCAAAAGTTCAAAACGTGTTGTTTGACTATAAATCAGTGTTGCCATAAACAAACCTTAGATTTCTACTGTTGTCAGTTCGTTGCAGAGTTATCGTGGGACGACTATATGCTTTGTCATTCACTCTTTCGTTTGCCATCATACAAATACAGGAATTTTTTTTCACATTTTTCTCATTGTTTTTAAACCTGTTAGTATTATTTAATAAAAAAAAAAAACAAGTGCGAGTCGGACTCGCGCAAGAGGGTTCCGTAGAAAGATTTTTACGCTTTTCCCCAGTGTTTTAAGAGGTCCAGTGTTAGCAGAGCTCTGCTCCTAAGCAAAATGTACGCAGTGTGGGGTCATCTTATATTGGTCTCTGAAATCTACAGACTGACATAAAAATTTAAGATTTTGAGAATTTTCTGAGTGGTTGTGCTATAAGAGCTACCTTTATACCAAATTTCAAGTTTCTAGGATATTTGGAAGTACCCTTTAGGTTTTCGGAGTACGGCAATTTGTATGGAATCAGCGTTTTTAATGACTGTATTTTTTGATTGCGTTGACTTAGAAGGTTGATTTTTTCACAGCTTCAAGGGACCGCAGGCTTGAGTATTTGATATTAATTTCAGCATGCTACCTCCACGCGTTAGAAAAAAGACAGACAGACGGACAACAAGGTGATCCTATAAGGATTCCGTTTTTTTTCCTTGTGAGGTACGGAACCCTAAAAATAGGAATATGTACACGCCGGCTCAAAATTGCGCAAGAGCATTTTTATAGACAGGTTGTCAATAGCCAGGAGATGCTCGAGACGATAAAATTCTATATAAAATCTAATCTAGGCGCCTATCCGGTAGAAAATTACCTCCCAAGCTTATACTTAGAGCATATTCAGTCTGGGATACGGAGATAATTGTATCAAGCAGAAGATTTTGTAGAGACTTGCGATACTTGTGTGTTGATTTCTAAGAATACTGGCTGTCACCTGGGTCTTCGTTTACGCAGAATTCGTTTATCGGTATCCTGCGATAACAAACCCTGCAATAAAAAACCGGCCAAGTGCGAGTCGGACTCACGCACCGACGGTTCCGTACAAAGATGTTTCCGCTTTTCCCCAGGGTTTTAAATTGTCCAGTGTTAGCAGAGCCCTGCTCTTAAGCAAAGTGTACGCAGTGTGGGGTCGTTTTATATTGGTCAGTGAAATTTAAGATTTTGAGAATTTTCTGCCTTCATACCAAATTTCAAGTTTCTAGGATAACTGGAAGTACCCTTTAGGTTTTCGGAGTACGGCAATTTGTATGGAAACAGCCTGTTTAATGACTGTGTCTTTTGATTGCGATGACTTAGAAGGTTGATTTTTTCACAGCTTCAAGGGAAAGCTGGTTTGAGTATTTGGTATTAATTTCAGCATGCTACCTCCACGCGTTCCAGAGAAAAAGGGTTTTAACAGACAGAAAGACAGACAGACAGACGGACAACAAAGTGATCTTATAAGGGTTTCGTTTTTTCCTTTTGAAGTACGGAACCCTAAAAAGTTGAAAAACCCCCGACATAGTCATTTCAAAGTTTAATATTTCAAAAACGGGTGAACCGATTTTAATGAAACTTAGCTAAAAACCATCTCGACTAAACTAGGTTTCGATTAAAAATAACAGTATCGAAATAGGTAAATTTGTTTGGGAGCTATGATGCCACAGACAGATACACAGAAACACAGATACACAGGTCAAACTTATAACACCCCTATTTTTCGTCGGCTGTTAAAAAGTAGCCTGTAATCCTCGTCAAGTGTCACCCGCCTCCTCATGTTCCAGGCATGGTGTTCATCGCTGGCTTTATCGTGGTCCTGTCGACGCTGATGTTCTTCTTCCCGAAGCAGATCCGCCAGGAGCCGGCGCCCGTCATCAGGATAACCAAGGACAAGAACCAGCCTCTCTTCAAAGGTTGTTATTATGTATTACTACTACCTGTTGCCCGCGACTTTGCTGCGTAGAATTCGGTTATCGCTATCCCGCGGGAACTATACAATTTTAACACTAAGCAATCCTAGCGCATTTTGACTCGCGACAGCCCTCATTAGGGCCTGTGTATCGGTAGTTCATTTGAATTGTGATAGTAAATAAATCATCGATTGAATGGTTAAATAGTAATGTTCTAATAAAATGTGTATAACTCAAAACATAGATGGATCATCAAAAAAAAAGTGGTAGGTTCGCATTTAGTCTGTCATGGGCACATTAAATTGGTGAGAACTGTCACGTCTCATAACATTTTTGTTCAGATCCGGTGCCAAAATCTACGAAATTAATTATGTTTTGGAACATCTTAATTTGATGTATATTTTTAATTAAAAAGCGTTATATATTTTCGGTAGAACCAGGCAGAATATATAAGCATTCTTGTTCCTTGTGGTAACATAAAGGGGCTTCTAAACGGGCCACGTTTTTATGCAATATGTGGCCGGCAACTATTGCTGTGTGACTCTTATTATGAACTAGAGAGCGCCCGCGGCTCCGCCCGCGTGGAATATTAGGAATCTCTAGCAATAGGAATGTGTCCACTGGGTAAAAAAGTAATATTTCTAATTAGTCCGTCAGACAGATTATCGGAAAAAAAATATTGGACACGTATTTTTTGCTTTATTGCTATCAATAAAAATTTACGTAGATAATTTTTTAAATTTTCGTCGACTGCAATGCAGGATAATGAATGGCTTTCTTTATCCCTGAACGGCAACACTGGCATAGATAATAGATCACTCGCTTTTGGCTCGATATTCGAACTTGCGATTTTATTTTGCCTAATATGTAAAACTTACACACCCAATATCATATTTTCTCAAGTTTTTCGCGATTCCCAAGATCAAAGAATCGAATTGCTTTAAAAATCCGGAGAAATAATTCGTTGTTTGGGAGAAACGTGTCAAAATGGTGTTGTAGAGCGCCACCTCGCTCTGTCTCGTTTCTTTTATCCCGTTCTAGTTTTTCGACTTTATATATTAGAAGCTAGACAAAGACTCCACATATTGCAACAAAAATATAGCCTTTTAGAAGCCTCTTTACACAACTTACTGAACACTTCTAAACATATCCTACGATTTGTTTCCAGATTTCTTCCTCACCATCAAACGGCAGTTGACCAACGACATCTTGATGTGGCGGACAGCCAGCTCGGTTCTCCACCTCATGCCGATCTCCGGTGTCTACAGTTTCCTGCCTAAATACTTGGAGAAACAGTTCCGGTTACCCACACACGACGCCAATCTAGTCTCGGGTGAGGTACTACGATCATTAGACGCTTGGGGCTAGCGTCATCTGGTGTGAGCGACAAGTAACTTATGGCGGCATCTAGTGGGTGTCTACAGGATTCTGTCAAATACTTAGAGAAGCAGTTCCGAATGTTGTATCGGGTGAGGAATTACGATTAGTGGACGCTTGGAGCTAGCGCCATCTGGTGTGAGCGACAAGAAACTTACAGCGATATCTAGTGACGGTTTGAGTAAATTAAGGTCCGAAAAAAAATTGCAAAGCATTTTACAAATTCTTCGTAATACATAACGCCAGTTTTAAATGATTCGCGGTTAACTGCATTAGACATAATGAAAACGGGAAATTGACCGCGATTACCTTATAGGTTTGATCGCGCCGCGCGCTTATAGGTTTGGTGGCCGGTCTGCGCAACATTAGTGTCTACCCTCGTTTCGTCAGTTTACCCGTGATCATGATGCATGCAACTGCATCGAAATATCGGGAGCTCATCAAACCTATAAGGTAATCGCGGTCAATATCCCGTTTTCATTATACATAGCGTTTTTAAAAACAATGATCAATGATCTCACGTTTTAAAAAATAAATGCACTCAGCAAAACTGTAACTAGTTACCAAGGAACGAAGGTACCCGTTACGGAGTGGTCGCTGTTCAAAATGACGTATATACGTTTTTAACTCACTGTGCAAGTAGACATCACAAATTTCTAATTAGTCACTCGCGCGTGAGCTCCTCAAACCACTGAACGTATAAGTGCTTTCCAATTATTTCCCGAACAACCTTTAACCAGTTACCTATTTCCCCTTTCCAGGTTTGGGCGGTATTCTAGTCATGGGCCTCGGCATAATAACCTCAGGCGTGGTGATTCTCAAACTGGTACCTACCGCGCGGCAAGTCGCAGCCTGGACCGCCGCTACTGCTGCCATCTATAGCGCTGGTGAGTGCACTAGAGAAGACTTACTTACCGTAACGTTTGAGGGTTTGCAAGTGTATGGTCTCCTCTCGAGTCAATGTTCAGTTGAACCATTTGAATGCTGATGTTGGCCTGTTGCGGAAACTTCTGTCAACAATTTAGTTTCTTAATTAAATCGTAGCGCTTGACAAGGAAAATGATTGTAGTATTTAATTTAAGAACTTTCTTTGATGGATCACGATTGAAGTAGCCGTAATAAACGTTCCATTAGCTTTGGATACCGATCTCTTAAAATGAGAGGATTTGGCTTAAATCGTTTACGCACCTTAAATTGCTATACGTAGGTACAATAAGGTCATGTCAGTTGCGTGTCGGTGTCGAATTAACGTTTTTCGATTTATTTCCTTGACTTGTTTTGTGAGAAGTCGCTTCGTGCCAAATTTCACGAAACCTACTAGATCAGTGGGAATTTGGGAAGGACCCCACAAGTTTTTTATGTGTCTGTAGATTTATTTGTGATTGACAGAAAGACAGACACAGTCCGTTTTTTTTTTATGCACGTAATCCTAAAAAAAAACTCGTAAATTAAACATTGCTGGCTTTAAGCGGTTGTCCTGTAATGTTAGGCATGGTGTTGCTGATGTTCGTGAGCTGCCCGGAGGAGAGCTACCGCGCGCTGAGCACGGGGCTGCGGCACACCGGCGCGCTGGCCTGCAGCAGCGGCTGCCTCTGCGCCGACGTGCCCTACAGCCCCGTCTGCGGACAGGTGAGCCGCCAACCCTGTGGGCTCGCGAAACAAACTTACTTGGTTCCATGAGTGGGCATTTAGACTGTTCGGTGTTACCATGCCATTTGGATATTGAAGTAAAAATGCACTGGGTTTCTCAAGTTTTTTAAGTCACAGTCGTTACTGTATTAACTTATATGATAATGCGATCCCCAGCCTCTGTTATTTATCGGGGAAACGCGTTCAGTAGTATAGGGGCTTTGCGCCAGATACGGTTCGGGCCTGTGTGCGAGTTGTTCTTGTGTGAAAATAAATGTTATGTGATCGTGTTTGTCAGGACGCGTACACGTACCTGTCGCCGTGCCAGGCGGGCTGCCGCGCCAGCGCGCGCGTCGCCAACAACACGTGGCTCTACTACGACTGCTCCTGCATTCCCAACAACGGCACCGGGCTCAAGGCGCTGGCTGCGTAAGTCTCGATGACACTCGATGAGGGCTATCGTGAGATTCGTGAGGGAAATCCGCTAGGATTGCTAGTGTCTGTAGTGTAAATTTCCACCAATCTAGGCCAGTAGCTTGTCTCTCATTGGCGGAGAATGACATATGGACCTCACTTGACACTGATTCACTATAGCCCTCCCTATTCGTGATAGAACTCCCTCCTAAGATTCAAAAATTTTGCTAAGTGAAAATTAAAGTAATATGCCCTTATTCATAAACGTCACTCAAGCCTTCATTAGTTAAAGTAGGTTTTGTCTTCTTAAAAAGGACAAACGAACTTTAACGGCGTTTTAGTTTTAATAGGTTTATGAATAATAGGGCATGTCTTTAGTTCACTCACTTGACTTGCTTGCTTGATCGATACCGCGTAAGTCCCGACATTTTATAATGATGTAGTGCCTCAAACCGAGACAAGAGATCCCCGTTTTATATTTTTTGAAGTTTTTCAATTTGTACTCTGTATAGTTTATTCCGCAGTTATTCTTTCTTGATTTGAAATTTATAAAGTACCCGGGGATTTACGAGGTTATATCAACTCAAAGGACCTAGTCAAAACACGTCGGCTTACTAATATAAACTCTACAGCCGTTAGAGAAATTATATTGTGGCATATTCGCTAGCAGGCGTTTTATCCGGTCAAGGACACTGGCATGTATAATTACTGTAGAATTTAAATATTGACGAACATTAGATATAGGTTTTAATGTACTAATCATAATTCCTTATTTTCTATTACACTAACTTTCACATGCCAGGTGGCCGGACATATCAAATTCTATGTAACCATCGTATTTGTTCTGTGAATAAACGATTAATTAATTCATGTATTTTTCTTCGCATACGTAATAATCATTAACATTTGAACTTGCAGCTACGACCGCTACGAGCTGCAGAACGCATCGGGCGGCGCGGCGGGCGTGCGGCTGTCCGGCTACGCCGTGTCCGGCGAGTGCGGCGGCCCGTGCCGGCAGATTTACGTGTTCATCGCCGTGTTCGCGGCGCTGATGTTCGTGCACGCCAGCGGCGAGGTGGGCGCCGTGCTGCTCATCATACGGTGCACCGACAAACACGGTGAGGGCATTGATGTAAACATCAGGATTTGCCCTTGAGAACATTTGGACGATGTTGCCAGTCCGCCGGCGGGGAGATGCGCGCGCCCGGCTCATATCGCTGGCACTTAGTACCACAAAATTGGCAACAAAAGCAGAGTACTGGAGGGCCCGTACATACGCTGTATATGCTATGGACGAGGGTCTTTTTTTAAATCCCGACGCAAAAAGGGAGGTGTTACAAGTTTGACGTGTGTATCTGTGTATCTCTCTGTGACATGGTAAACGGATTTCGACGAAGATTGTTTTAAATTGATAGCTAGTTTAATCGATATGGTTCTTAGCTGAGTTTCATTAAAATCGATTATGCCGTTTTTTTGAGTTTAGTATGAAAATGTCTTGGTTTTTGTAAGATTTCAAATTTTTAGTTATCACTTACTAAATATTGCTCACTAATTGCCATAAATTCCTCGTTACACTAATCATTTTGGTAATGTTAATCGTTGATTTTATGCGAGTTTTGGCATTTGTAGGAGTTTTGTATTGGTATGAGTTGGTAGGTACATACGTAACAAATTTTGTGTAGTGTATTTATTGTACCTCTTTCCCCTTTATCTACTTTGCGCCATCTGGCGAAGAATTACTGCAATAGTCGCTCCACGCCATCTAGTGAGCGATTGCCCAACTAAGAGCTCGCGCCGTCTGGTGGCGTGTTTGAAAGACTGCCGAGGTGTAATATAATTTGCCCAAGTGTAACAGTAATTCATGCAAACGTTAAACTTGGTGTGATTATTGTGGGAACTGAGTTGGGTGTCTCTGACGATCGTAAACTCGACTACACCCTGGGGGACTACTACGAAATTCGATAATCGAAGTTCGTATCGTATCGTCCCGCTCACTCTCGTATTAAATAATATTAGCGTGAGCGGGACGGCACGATACGAAGTTCAAATTTTGCACTTCGCAGTAGGGGGGCTGAATTTATCTTTATATTCTCTTGTCAACAGATAAGGCAATGGCGATGGGCGTGATACAGTTCGCTATAGGCATTTTCGGCAACGTGCCGTGCCCCATAGTGTTCGGGTCGGCGATCGACGCGGCGTGCCGCACGCGCGACTACGTGTGCGGGGTGCTCGGCGCCTGCGCCTCGTACGACAACGACAGCTTGCGACATCTGTATCTCGGTGAGTGGCGCGGCGCCGTGGCTTGAAGTGACAATTCTTGTAATCGGTTTTATGTGATGAATCGATGATGATAATGTTGTTGCCTACTAACCACATCTGCGTCCCGTAGGAACTTTGCACTTTAACGAGAATTAATCAAGTAGTGTTGAAATAATTTTTAAAATTGGTTTAATAGTTCCAGACATTACCCTCATTGCAGATTTTTTCTTTTAGTGTGCGTTGTGTTACGATACTGTTTATTGAGTTTCCATACAAAAAATTGTTAGGAAAAAAAAACAATACGAATAAAAGAAATCTCTGTTGACGAGTTGACTCTAAGACTACAACCAAGGCTTAGGCTGAATCGTAACAGATATCATTCTATGCAGGTCTATCGGCGGGTCTGATGTTCCTCGCGTTCATAATGGACCTTCTGGTGTGGAGCAAGGCCGGCCGTATCGACATGAACCCCGGCGAGCCGGCCGCCGACCCGACACGAGACCGACACGACGACGACTCGCCGCGGCACGACGCGCCGCTCTCGCCGCCGCCGGAGTCCGTGCTCTGACAGCTTTACGAGTCGCACTTCTAGGGTAAAGGACTTTAGTTGCCGTCATGTCGTTTACTTGTAGACTGAATTGAACACCATGACAACAAACTGGCACGTCTAGACTCTAGTTACATATAAATTGATGTATAGCCCGTGCACGCAAACAACCAAGCATTGGGCGCTTAGCGGATAGAACAAATGACACAAACACTAATGTATGACAAGTAAAAAGTATATATTTTTTAGTAGCTTGATAGCCGTGATAGCTTTTTAGTTGTCTTGTTTTGAGTCTACCGACGCTAGTTTGTCGTTTTTTCCTGTCCACAATGCATTAATGTTTTATAGTGTAGTGTATGTTTAGTGGTTATGATACTACTGCTATGGTTTGAAGAAAAATATATACTTAGTAAAAAGTTTACAATGAAATAGATGGCCAGTGAAATACTATTACAATGTCTAGTGTCAGACTAACAATCTGTTAATTGTCATGGTGTTATTAGTTCTACATGTAATAACTTGGGTCGCCAAGACAGTCTTTTGGTAGACTTTTGGTTGCCATGGTAACTATTTTACAAAGATTTCAATACGATAGGTAGTTGAATAATCTAACATACTTTCAACATATTCTTAGCCATGATGAATAAATGATGATTGTGGCCTGGACCTAAGAAATTGGAAAGTAAAAGAAACGTCAAATCTTACATCGACATATTGAGTATCATGATATTAAGCCACTTCTTCACTACTTAGCAAATAGTATGGCACAGTAGGTAACCATAATGTAGAATGGTTTACGTATATGTTGTTAGTTGCCATGGCGACAGGGTGACGTATTATCTAAAAGAGAGTATGATGGTATACTCGTATCCAAGATGCCTTAGTACACTATCTTTTGTCGCAGGAATCACGTTTATTTGTATCTAAAATCTGATTCAAAACAAATGGCCTAAGATGGAAAGTACAATAAAGGAAAGTGTTAGGACAGTAAGTTAGTGTTAGTATAGATAACATCAAACTGAAGCCACATTTACATGAATATACCTCATGTAAATCGGGCTTTAATGAGGCACTTCTTAGCGAATTGGAGATTTCATTCGCTTAGTGGCTTTTGCGGGTTTTCAACCTTTATTACTTTTATTTAGATCAGCTGTTTAACGTATAAGTGACGTAGATGTATTTTTCTCAACGGAAACTGTGTTATGACGTAAATGAAATGTATTGTTGTAATTGTTTTGATGTTTTTGTTCCATTCTGATTGTTGTTTTACTATGGAGCCATCTGGTGAACGGTTTTAGTGAACTGACAGAAATCAACTGTTTAGTTAGGTCGTCGAAAAATATTTTAGTTTATACCATGATGAGCCCCGATGTATGAAATGTGATCGTATTGACTGATTTAAACTTTTCAAGAGCAATTATATTATTTAATCATATTTTAACATTTTTATTAAGTTAAAAATTAAATTTTACACAAGTGCGTGCTTGGCAATCATGAAATTTAGATACAATTTTATTACTACCAACGAACACAACATAAATAGTTGGTTGTTTGCATTTTATGTTATATTTACTTTTGCATTTTATACACTAGTTACTTTATGAAATAAGTATTTCTGCTCAATTATATACGAGAAACAGTTTGACGAATCAAGCATAATATTTTACGATTGTATGAATAAATAAAAACTGGGATCAAATATTAGCTTAAACCTAGGGAAATAAAATAACAAATAGCATAATACTGCATAAATTCATGGTACATTAATGACTTCGTGTGTTTCCGTATTTTTTCGGGATTGTTTGGGTGTATGAGGATCGCTAAAGTGTCTCGATTCTTTAGGTACAAAGTTAAAAATATATCTTTGCCGCTGAACGACTTAATTCGATTAATATGAGTTTTAACGAACCACGAGGATAAATTTGCAGCTTTGTATAACATAAGAAATTTACATCACATTATTTTAACACTGTTGTTTTATAACTATCACATATTATATCTGGGACTGAGTTTTCTGTAAACTTGGGTTCACACTGTATGTACAATAAATAAGCCCAGTGCTCGAAATTATACTCTTTAATAGACTTCATAAAAGGACGATGTTCTTGCTTCGTGAGAAACAATGTATTATTGATTCGATATATCGTTTTTTTTTATTATTTGAAGTAATAATGTATAACTTCTGTATAGTGTGAATCCATTTTTATGTTTTATCGATTATTGCGAATTACATGGCTAGTGATTAGACGTTACATTAGTTAATTAAGTCCAAGTTTTTACACATTAATTATAAACTGTAAATATGAATCCATTTAAATATAATTATAATCACATTTAGAATAAATTTAAGTATGTTTAGCGTGTAAATCTGTTGTCTTTTGTATTTTGAAATTTCATTACTTAAATCAATTTTTATTGCATGAATGAACTACTTTTTACAACAGTTCAAAGCTATGGTTTAAAATGGTACGCGCGTCATGTAGTTATACAATTAAAAATTTCTGAATTTAGTGATGCAATGAGTATTGATAATCTTTAATAGATTCTCAGTTTAAATGATAAATTAATTACTTGACGTGCAATGACGAACCATAGTTTATTAGTGGAATTATATATCTTTCTTAAAAAGGCTGGGTCGTGTGTAAACTTCTTAATATATTTAGAGTAACCAATGGACTAGTATAATAGGGTTAGATTGCGTTGGATTAAATATGTTATGTCTTTTCAGTGACGATGGAAGTTTTAGATCTGTGATCGTTTAAACCATAATAAACTGTCTACTTACTTTTCACCGCTGGACGGCTAGCAAGGTATACAGTTTTTTATTATGTCTCTTTAATACGACAGAAGCGAGAAAAGGACTATCGCTAAATGGATATCGTGTCAACCGCACTTCGTCTTTGCATGTGCAATACGTTTTATAGGCATTTTATTACTAAGCTAAGAATGCTTAAATCGTCTAACCCCTTTTAACTAGTGTAGTGCGATAGAGATGGAGGGAGCGCAGCGTTACACTCTGTTTTTTCTAGCGTTTAAATAATAAAAAGTGGTATTTTTTTCCTAACTACGCGAATTGTGCATTATGTTGGTGCAATTTTGCTTTAGGAAATTTTAGATAAATTTTGACTATTACTATTACTATTTAGCTACTTATATGTTATTTCTTATAAAAAGCCTTTACGGCGATGTATCTTTGATTAAAGTAATTTTGTACGTAATTATTGGTCTATGTGCCACAGTAAATTTGAAGCAGTTACAAACTGAATTTTTTAAAGCGTTCCTTTGACATGGAAAATGATAGATCCTATAATACCATCGACTGTACTGTGCAAATGCTCCGTTTACAAAAATAATCACAAAGAAAGTTGTTTTCAAATTACACTCACTAGATACGACCATTATTAATAAGCATAATTCTTCTATGTTCTATGGACTTTATTCTTAGCATAAATTTTCGTTTAACATCTCAGCGGCATCATACCGCTCGTCTATCATAACGTGTAGTTATATATAGTGAATACTTTCCTAGTCTATGTTTAGTAATAGCTGAATACCTCTGAATTCTAGTAAAGAAAATAGGTGCTTAGGGAGTCTTTTTCCTTGCAAGTATGTTTCAATTTCATGCGCAGTTTTAACTGGAAGCAAAGTTCTTTTAGAAATGAGGTTCATTTATTGAGGTTATTTTAATAGTCTGTCAGTCAGAATAACTTGAAATGGTCATATTCAACATTTAATTGCAGAAAATTTTAGCGCAAATATTTGATTCACTTTTCTGTAATAACCAGAGTGTTACCTGTACTATATCTACGTAAGTAAGTAATAATAAAATACAATTCATTGTCGTAACACTTAGATTGTAAATGAAATTGTACCAAATACGCACATTTGCTGAACAATTGCTTGGTGCAAAGTTGTACCACTATTATTTGTAGATGGCGCTTGCGCTGCATGCGAGGCTGAGTAAATAAAACACTTCCTCTATCCAAAATTGTGGCGCCATCTGGTGTCATCATCTTGTGCTCCTCGTTATCTTATGTTTGAACCGCTGTAGCAGAGGCATAATAAAGCCCCACCAAAATCATGTGTCCCTCCGCCATATTGCATTTTATTTCATTTATTTTATATTTTATATTTCATTTATACACCTAAGGTATTAGACCTTAGGTGTATACTCAGTGTTGCCATATGAACAAAAGTGGCGTCCTCTAGAAGACATAGTTTGTGTTTAATGTTTTTCTTGTAATTATCAAGTATTGCTGTCTCTATGAAAATGGCGAGAGAAAACAAGATGATTTTATTTGAAGGTTTTCAGCAATAGCGCCAAATGCTAATTTAACTCTTAATCTTACAACAAAGTACGTCTTAACATGATCCGGTGAACAGTTTTACATAATATATTGTATTTAGGTAACTATAGATTTGTTACTGTGACGCCTGTCACGTATTTTTTAATTATTTGTAAATAAAAAAGTATTGAAAGTGTTTGGTATTCTTATTGTGACAATCTGAAACATGGTTTTACCCTTTTAACCGTTTCATGAACCTTACATGAACCAATAGGATATTTACCATGACCTTAAGATGGATGATGGTGTTTTCTGTGACCACTGACTGGCGTTAGAAGTTGCAACTAAAATCAGACTGACACTAACCAAAGGTTGGACTGGTAGAAGTGCCCTTAAAGGGACAAGTCTTGAATTTTCTTGCACAATGTTTTTTGTAGAAGACAGACGGGAGACGAGCTGTCGGTAGGCCTCCAACAAGATGGAGCGACGACCTGGTAAAGATTGCGGGACCGCGGTGGATGCGGTAAGCACAAGACCGGTCTGAGTGGAGAGCCGCGGGGGAGGCCTATGACCAGCAGTGGACGTCAATCGACTGACATGATGATGATGATGAAGTATTTACTTGAAAATATTCATGTTAAAAATGCCGAGGAAATCTGCACACACCTGCGAAGTAATTTCAATGTTGAAATGAAGTGGAAAGTTTGTCAACAGCATGAATACAAGAACCTGCGATTGGTGTACAACAATACAACTTGTAACAGTTGTAAAATCCTCGACAATTAACGCATTCGCTGCCACCCCTTTGCCCTGAGAGTTTTTCAGGTGCCACAAACGCAAATATGCGTTTAAATTACCTGTAAAATGGCGACAGTGGCACTGGGTGAATGTCAGGAAAACGCATATATGCGTTGCCGGCAGTGAATGCGTTGAATTCCAAAGTTTCATATTTCAAACATTAGCTAAGAACCGTCTCGATTAAAGTAGCTAGCTTTTGATGAAAAACAACGCGTTCATATCTATCTATTCGATTTGGAGCTACGATGCCACATACAGACACAAAAACACACGTCAAACTTTTTGCGTCGAGGGTTAAAAACAATCAAAACATGAAGATTACTGATCGATGGTTGTTAGTGGACTAGAAGTAATTGAAATACCATTAAACCACGTACTGAAATTGGCTGGGGATTTTCCTGTTATTCTGTTGACATCAAGATCCCAAGCGCGACCGTAACCAATCCATCCCGATGTCGCTACTCCATGACAACGTAAATTCATTGTTCGGTCCAACCATGTCGATCATTCAGGGCGGCGTCAGCTACCTACACGATTCTTTAATATACTTTGTATGTACAAAAACTTGAGTAGCAAACCCTTTTTTTGGATTTGCAGAGGGCTTAGCAAACTACGTAGCATTTATTGCGTATAGGGCCATATTGTACCAAAATAAAATTTGGTTGCCCCCAGAGAAAGCAAAGTGCGAGTCGGACTCGAGCACCGAGGGTTCCGTAAAAAATCGTAGATAATAAAACGTCTATCACGGGAAACAAGTCTCCAAGTCTTTTCCAGCTTTTCCCGATTGTTTCAAATTGTCCAAAGTTAGCAGAGTCTTGCTCTTTATATTGGTCTCTGCATGGCATACAGACACATAAAAAATGTAGATTTTCAAATTTATCTGATTGCTTGTGCTAGGTATAAGAGTTGACTTAGAAGTTTGATTTTTTACAGCTTCAAGGGATTGCAGACGAGTACTTGATAATAATTTCAGCTTGCTACATCTACTTACGCATTCCAGAGAAAAAGGGTCTTGACAGACGAAAAGGCAGACGGACAACAAAGTGATCCTATGAGGGTTCCGTTTTTCCTTTTGAGGTACGAAACCCTAAAAAGAGATCGAAAACAGTGAGCTTAGTTTCAGGTCGGCAGTGATTGCGCAACGCAATTTTTGTTTAGTTAGGGTCATATTTTTATACGACAACGAAAGCAAACGAGCAAGTAAATGATCACCACTGCCCATAGACACCCGCAGCCCCGGGGGGGTTTGCAAATGCATTGCCAACCTAGAGTGCTAAGATAAAATGTAATTACACCGGCTGTCTTACTCTCCACATCGGAACATGCTGCAAGCACACAGAACACGGAGCAAGCACTGCTGCTTAGCGGCAGGTTTAGCAAGTTAGATGGTGGTAGCGATCCAGACAGACCTCGCACAAGGTTCTACCACCCGCACCCGCATTTACTTTATTCGGTGTATATCTATTATGTTAATCGAGAGAGAAGCCCAGAGGATGAAGTAGGTACTTGGGTAATCATAATTAGCTTAGGATAACTATCTACTACTGAACCATTTGAATAACGCATTTAGACCAACCATAAAGTTTTGGGGAGGACTCCAATAGAGAGATCTCTCTCCAGGCAGATGTTATGCCTGGGGACCGAAGTCCGGGGAAGAGAGTTGGAAGTTGTATTTATGCAACCGACTTGAGAAACTTCGTTAGCGCGATGTAGAACAATGATGACGTCATCGGCGTGTAGCGCTCGGGTCGCTACACCAGCCCCCCTTTTTAGACCGGAGGTCGGTGTGGGAGCGCAGTCTGTGCGTCGTGTGGGCGCTTGCAAGGGCCAATTGCAAGGTTTTGCTCAGCCTCGTTGGCGAGCGATGAGTTGCTCCGCTGTGCTGGTGGAAGCGATGAGTTGTTCCGCTGTGCTGGCGTGAGCGATGAGCTGCTGCTAATCTGGATCCTTGTCGGAGTGCATAGCAGTGTAGGAGAGGGTTGCACACTGTAGACACCAGGCATGGAGATATAGCAACATGCTAGTGGTGCACAGTGTAGTAGTCTGGCGTTGCTGTGAGACTGCGTCATTGTCGTAGGTCTTAGAAGGTTGCGTTTTTTGTCCAATGTCGAGGGTCACCAGTTTGGGGAGGACTCCAATAGAGAGATCTCTCTGCAGGCAGATGTTATGCCTGGGGATCGAAGTCCGGGGGAAGAGAGTTGGAAGTTGTATTTATGCAACCGACTTGAGAAACTTCGTTAGCGCGATGTAGAACAATGATGACGTCATCGGCGTGTAGCGCTCGGGTCGCTACAAAGTCAAGAAAACGGGGAAAAGGGGAACTAAAATTTCTTATAAAAAATTGTTGCCGTAGGTATGCAATTTACGTCAAAAATGTGACAGAATATATGAAGAAAGTGGCGCTCTCATTTAATTTCTTGACTTATTATTGCTCGGACTGTAGTAAGCAGGTATTACATTCGCTATGCTGATAGATATAACTACTTTACTCTGAATCAGTGATCAGAGAGTCTACGGTTTCTTTTTTTTGCTTTAAAAATCCCACCTTTTATGCCATGTGTCACTTTCATCATCACAGATCCTCACAAAGTATAAAATATCTTGTCCACACAAAATGTAGGGCTTGCGCCGCTAGCACTTACCAAAATACTCAGCAGCACAAAAATTGTCCCGGTCTACCTACAAAAATTACATTTGAGGGCAACGTCTTTTGCCGCTAAGTATACCTAACATTATGTGTACGTCAAATGGTTAATACGAACGTTTGAACGAAAATATAACGTCTAGGCCTCCACTTTATCGCTCCATACCTAATGTACCTAATTTTAATTCTTCGTGACGTCGACGACCTAGGTACCGCTAGTACCGCTACCTAAAAAGCCAGTGCTGCCAGGCATTACCTATCGTCGCCGTATCATCTAAATCGTCAATGCAAAAGATCGGTTCGTAATAGAGTCTATTCAGTGGCCAGAAGATGGGGCAACGACCCTATTTCTTTGGCGTACTATTTAGTGGCAGGAAATTGTACACAATACTGCGCTTCCAGGAATCGAGACACGTACGTCTTTCAGATAGTGTAAAAAATTGGCAAGTGCGAAACGATCGAATGGTTTGTTTTTCAAAAAACTACTATTACGTGTGGTGAGAGAAAGAAATACTTACCACATGAATTAGTAATTGTTTAATTATATAAAAATCTTATTTTTAGCACACGAAACACATGACATGACTTAAGACGAAAAACCAACACTGACACTTAGGAAAAGCAAAAAAAAAGTACAAAACTTATGAAAAGGTTGCCTGTCGCCAACAACTATAGTTAACTTTGTATGTCGCCCAGAAGCCGTGAGCTTACGCACGTATTATGACTTGTTGCTGCTAAGCTGCAAAAATTATATATATAGCTACCCAAAGGTAATGGGTGATACTGATGTTTATGTATGAGTCGAAGATGGGTCGTTAAAGAAAATCTGTTGGAACACGTAAGACATAATGAAAAACGGGATATTGACCGCGATTACCTATATTATTTGAGCTCTCCGTGCATGTATTTCTTACTGCGTATTATTGTTCTTAGGTATACAAGATGTTACAAAGCTGCTGCTTAGTGAAATAAATTGAAGATAAAACATTATAGAAAAAACACATCAAAGATACTCTTTTTCACTTCTAACATGACACTAACTTGGGACTCAATCACCCGCCGCCCCTGCCGCTGGGTCGTGCGCTCCTAGATGAATAACTACGAATTAGTTCGAAACAATCGGGCAAAAAGTAGACTTATGTATATTATATTCACTATAAATGCTCTTTTTCATTAGTCTTAAAAAAAAATACATTTTATTTACCGATAGGTCCACCTCCTACCCACGGAACGCTGCCGTGGTCACCATCAACAAAAAAGGGGATGACTCGTGTATTTGACAATTTGGCGTAAACAGTCAGGATTATTGGCCAGTTTATTGAGTATAAAACCACGGCGGGCCGACAGCGGAGCACAGTGCCCATCCAGTGTGGAACAGCAAACATAATGGCCAGATTCGTGCTTTTCATCTGCATGGCTTTGATTGCCTTCGTGGTCGCCGCACCAGGTTAGAAATATATATTTTGATAATTATAAAACAAAATCAAAACAATATCCATCTGACGAACCGTGTTAGGTCTAGTGGTTTGACCTATGGCCTCTCAATCGTCGGTCGTGCGTTCAAACCCCGCCTCGCACCTCTGAGTGTTTCGAAATTTTATGTGCGGAATCACATTTGTAATTTATCATGAGCTTTTCAGTGAAGGAAAACATCGTGAGGAAACCTGCACGTTCCTGCGAAGTAATTCAATGATGTGTAAGTTCGCAATCCGCAGTGGGCTCTAATGGGAACTATAGCCCAAGCCCTCTCATTCTGAGAGGAGGCCTGTGCCCAGCCCTTGGCCCCCCAACAAAATCGTCTTACGTAATAAATGAATGGCCCCTAATATTATATTTACGTTCCTTATTATGCAAGTCGTAAATCTGCTAGAGCTAGAGCGACTTCTTCCTACTGCTGAGATCATGAGACATAGTAATGCTTGTCACCACCCCACCAACATGAACATAAATAACTAATTAGGTACCTTATTTCAATGTATCCCTAGGCGTAGTCCGAGACCGGAGGTTCTACGACGGCGGGTACAACCACGGTGGCTTCGGTGGCTTCGGCGGCTACGGGCACGGCGGGCACGGCGGCCACGGCGGCCAAGGCGGCTACGGCCTGGTCCCCCACGGGAGCTCCCAGTCCTTCTCCAAGTCCTCGGCCAGCGCCAGCTCCGTGTCAGGAGGAGTCGGCTTGGGATAGTGAGTATTAGCTTAGCATCGGTGGCCACAGAGTTACGGACTGACTCTAAAAGCCATCAGTCCTCGAAATCCTCAACGAGCGCCAGCGTCATGTCCCGAGGAATCGGCTTGTGATAGTGGGTATTGGCTTAGCTTCGGCGACCACAGCGGTCCGGGTTATTGGCTGATCCTCCAAGTGAGCTGCCATTCCTTCTCAAAGTTCTTAGCGGGTGCCCGGAAGAGTCGGCTTGGCGAAGTGAGTATTACTTTAGTTTCGGTGGAAATAGAGGTCTGACTCTATACAGATACGCTAGCTGTCAGTCCTCGAAATCTCCCGCCAAGTCCGGAGAAGTTGATTTGGGATAGTGAGTAGGTACATATTCTAGCTTCGGTGGCTAAAGAAACGGCGGCTTAGGGTGTATGCCTTCAATGCATCATGCATCCATCGCTGGCCTGGCTGTACTCGATTATCGTTGGTACATCTGTCTGCCGACAATTTTCTAGACATTATTTCCAATATGTTGCCAGTCACATTTTATGTGTACAAGTTATAAAATAACTGTAAGTAAAATGGTTTTGTTGCAGATTTGACAACCTACCTAATAGCACGATGAAGAGGCTATACACATTGACATACGACTGCGGACTACTTGTGATGTTATTTATTTAACTTAAGTACCTTAATTATATGATAATAAAAGTCGCATTAAACCCTAATACTTAACAGCAAGCAGCAACGTATAATAGCAATGCATAAATTGTTTTTAGGAAAAAAAACGGGTAGATGTTATAGACATGTAATTGTGAATTTCCCTGTTGATTTTAATCATTTTATTTCAAACTGTATCGTGATGTACCTATTCAATTAACAGTAAAAGAACTTCTTGCTCATTTCGTGTTTTCTAAAGCTTAAAGGATGTTGTATAGGAGTAACAGGCTCACTCTGAATGTTCAATAGATTTAGGAATTAGTCCATTTTGTGCGACCATTTTAGATTAAGTTAGTTTAGTATTAAGCTTTACTTTTGATATGAGCTATATTATTGTTAATGATTAACAATTAGTACTTGGAGGCTACTAACCTTAATGGAAAGGTATAAGAGAAAATATTTAGAACAGGCATGATGAATAAAATCACGAATTTATGAAACGTGGATCTTTATTTGTGTTTCATTACAAATTATCCTTAAATTTAGTTAAATTAAGTTTAAATAACAACATACTGTATACGTTACGAGTCAAAACTCGCCGAATGTTTTTCGCTTTGATGACCTAAAATCAACTGTTAAAAATTGATACCATCTGTAGACACTTTTGGCTTGATTGATTAAAAGGAAATAAAGATAATCACGGACAAGCATAAATACATACACATACGGCAAACTGAGAACCTACTTTTTTTCAACACTGAACACTTTTATGAACACTTTTGAAAAGTAGAGGTACACCTAGTCACTTCTTAAAAAAATATGTCTTAACTAAGGTTGCATTATTTAGGATAGTTGGTAGCGGTGGCAAAGGCGGGAGCGATAGTTTCGGCGATCCGTCTGTCGGGATCGGTACTTGTCGTTCGTTCTTCTGACACTTCCCGTTTGTTGATAATGTACGCCAGCTCGATGCTTTCGCTGAAATTAAATGACTTTGCTATAGTGTTTGAAGCAGCAATAGTTAGTCTGAACGCGTGTTGTTTTCTCACTTGTCGCTCGCTACTTTATATCTAGGGTCACCTTAAATTTGGGTACCTTAGTACCTAAACAAAAAAAGTGAACGAAATATTTTGACTCTAGAGGTAGTGTCGGATTTCGGGGCCCCAGAATTCTGGGGGCCCTGGGGCTAGGCTCGTGCCCCGCTTGCCCTGATGGTAAAGATGGCACTTTTATTCTGAAAGAACAAACGTAAAAACGAAACATAAGTCGCGGCTTCAAAAAACTAAAATTTGTAAACATAACTTTTTTTCCTAAAACAGGAATATTAACCGACTTCCAATGCAGACAAAATTTTAATTTTCTGAACCGATTTTTACAAAATTTATATGGTACCACCTTAGAAGTACATCCTTTCAAATGAAAAAATAATTCGGTTTACAAATGAGGAAATTCTGAGGTAAACATTAAAAAAAAAACGTACAGAGATCATCCTTTGCTTTTTCGTTAACAAATAAGTCTGAAGTGGCCTGTGGCACAGCCTGTGCTTAGCAGTGTGTCATTAATAGCATGTCCTGGGCTTGTTTCATAACGACTTGTAATACAAGCAGAAGCCTGTTTTTTACTCCATGTATTAGAAAGAGACTTCCGCTTGTATTACAAGTTACAAGTCGTTATGAAACGCCCCTGGATGATGATGTCGGAATACCTGTCATCGTCCCCGCAGTCCAGCACGCCGACGTGGTCTCCGGCGATGCTCGCGTCTTCGACGCTGTCCAGCAGGTGACCGACGTCGCTGAAGCTTCGGCGTTGCCTTATCTTCGTGCCTGTATAGGTACGTAAGGATTTTACGTGCATTCGCGGAGTAACAAATTCTTTCGTACTTAAAATCTTAAATTTCAAACGAGCTAAAGTTCTATTCTTTAAGGGCTCAATTTTTATTCGTTCGCGGTTTTTGGAGGCAAATCATCGTTCTACTTAGGTCTCATGAACTCATAAAAAAACGCATTTTAATAGACCAACGACTTCTTTGGCAGACTTAGGTATGTGTGTGACATTTGGAGCGAAACTGTTTTATGTTGCTACGCGTCTCTTTTTAACCCCCGACGAAAAAGAGGGGTGTTATAAATTTGACATGTGTATCTGTGTGTCTGTGTATCTGTCTGTGGCATCATAGCTCCCTAACGAATGGACCGGTTTCGTCGCGGTTTCTTTTAATCGAAAGCTAGTTTAATCGAGATGGTTCTTAGCCAAGATTTATTAAAATTGGTTCAACCGTTTTTGAAATATTGAACTTCGAAATGACAATGTCGGGGGTTTTCAACTTTTCTGTTTGTTACTTACTGGGTGCAGCAACAACAACAGCGAACAAAACAGCAACAACGCACACTCGGGTCACCATTTTGTCAACAACTATTATTATTACAATAGTTTTACTGCCTTTTATTATACGACATTCGTCCCAATTCGGGCAGGATGTATGGCATTAATGTCACCGCATGGTCAGGCTCAATGTCACAATTTGGTGTTTTGACAGAACAAAGGGAGGCCTTTGCTAACTACTCGTGTGACATGATAAGTGCATGATACCGTAGGATGTTGATTCAATGATTATTTAAGTACTTAGGTACTTTAAGATTGTTGCATTGAATCTCGAAGTTAACAAGGATACCCAATTTAATTTGGCGATACACTTACCTACATTATCGCAATACGTAATTCTTAAAAGTAAAAAATAATACGCGATTAAGTCCCGAGTATCATGATAATGTGTAAAAAATAATAATTGGACACTAATTTTATATTCTTAACTTATGAATAAGAATCGAAAACTGGTCACTCCATAAGGCTAAGTTAAAAAAACATTGAAAACAAGCGGTTAGGCTACTTGTTACCAGCTTACCCAGTCGGCAAAAAAGTACGTACCTATCTTCTATATATTTGCGATACTCGTCGAGAGCTACACCTACTTGGTGAACATTTGGCTTAAGCTTTGAACATTCTATTTTTATTTTTTAGTTTAACACAATTAACTACAACATTATAGTAAACAAATGTATTTAAACAAAACAACATTAAAGCAAACAATTACAAATTAAGATGACAATGGCTTTTTATTCCTATTAAATGGATCCTAATGTCCTGTTCATTTCACCCACCATATCCAAGTGTTTTACTTCCACCATGATTGTTGCCCTCTGGAGTTTGCTTCCCACCTTCATTTCCATGAACGTTTCCATTGTTGCCATCATCCTTACTGCCTTGTTTATTCTTATCTTCAAAATGAACGTTACCATGGCCACCGCTGTCCTGATGTTCATCTTTCTCACTGCCAGTACCTCCGTGATTATCCAAGAAGCCTTCAAGTCGATCACCATGTTTAGTGCCATAATTACCTCCACCATGATTGTTGCCCTCTGGAGTTTGCTTCCCACCTTCATTTCCATGAACGTTTCCATTGTTGCCATCATCCTTACTGCCTTGTTTATTCTTATCTTCAAAATGAATGTTACCATGGCCACTGTTGTCATGATGTTTATCTTTCTCATTGCCAGTACCTCTGTAATTACCACCAACATCCTTTTCGCTGCCATGATTGCTTTTCTCGCGTAATTTTTCTGGAATGTTTTTGCTGCCAGATAAAGGACTTTGATCTAATTCCTCACCGCTGCTGTTTTTTTCTTCACCTTTTTCACTATCCGTCTTTCTATGGTAGTCACCAGCACTACTTTCGTGGCCACTGCTTGTGTCGTCATTTTTGTCCCCAAAGCCTTTATCATCTCCAAATGCTCCTATGGATCCGGCATTGTTTGCTGTTCCGCCTTCGTTTTTACCTTTTTCATCACTACTGCCTCCATGATAGCTGATACCTGCATTATGCTCGCCGCTTTTGTTACCGCTCGTGTTGTCGTCTCCGCCTTCTTGGCCTTCTTTAATGGGTTTTTTGCCGCTAATGTCCAGTCCATCTCTATCTCCTTTTCCTCCTAAGCCGCTAGGACCATTGTCTTTGGCACCTCCGTCATGGTCATTATTTTTCCCAAAAATATCACCAGCATTTATTTTACTGTCGTCGTTTTTGCCGTTTCCACCAATATTACTGCTACCTTCCCCATTTGTATAGCCAGGGACATGATTATGGCTAGTGTTTTTGTCACTTTGATCACTTTTTACATCATCTCTACCGTTCCCACTTGAGCTATGGTCGTTAGCATTTCCACTGGCACCAGTGTCTGTTCTGCCATTACCATCATCGCTGTTTTCACTTGTCTCTCCATGGTTTACACCTCCATTGCTAGTTCCCTTGTCTCCGGTACTATCAGCAGTGTAGCCAGCGTGTGCTAGTGGATGTGTTGGTGAAATAAACTTGCGGTTTTCTGCGTCAGTGCTGGAATCACCACCGTGGTTGTTGTTCCGTCCGCCATATCCTGAAGCAAGGACAAATGTGTTAAACTTTTCCATATTGGTCTGTAACTACATATTCAGAAAGTTTTATTGTATAGGTATAAAAATATGACAACGGACGATGTATTTACAGTCTTAAGTATCTACCTACCTAGAAATCTTTACTGTAGCTTCATAATTCCTTTTCAGGGGTTGAGGCTGAGTTCTGTTATTAATTATTTGACTGACAACCCCTATCTACCATTCACATAGTTATTACCTGGTGCAGCATGAACGTAAACAACCAACAACAAGCAGTAAAAGGCCGGTCCAAGCCGAGCCATGATCCCGAACTGTAGCCACAAAATTAATCAACCGTCTTTTATACAACCCAAACCAAATGCACTGTCATACTCGACACAATCACCTTTTTTGTACCAAGATCCTTCGTAGTTTTCGTACAAGCATTCAGTGTTTTTGCACATGCCAATCGAACATTCAATGAGTGTTGCAAAAACGTAGGTACATAATAATCATTATTTTATTTCGATTTTGATTTAATTGGTAACCAAAAAAGTGGTGTATACGTAGATGATTTCTGTGTTGCTATATTATTTTTAAGTTCTAAGTATTACCTAATTTCCTGGTACGTAAACACTAGAATGCAATCATAACAAATCAAAGTTGGGTTAACCGAAGAACTAGCAGGAGACCAAGTAATAAACATAGACACATAACTAACTAATAACTGACTAAAAAAGATGGCAGCTATGCTTGGTCTGAATTTGTAAATACACTGAATACATGAAAGAGAAATGACTTCTCAGATTCAAGCTAGTTAGTGAAATGGCAAATACTGTACTAATAATCAAATGCAGTTATTTAAATGATTATAGGATAACGGCAAAATTATACCTTTTTCTAAATTTGAAACAGAAACGTAAATATACAGAAAGACCAGAAAAAATTCTCGAACTAGGATTCGAACCTAGACCTTTACCAAACCGTGGTAGAGCGCTTCGACCAATTACGCTATTCGGGCAATTTTGGTTTGGTAAAGAAAGGTTCGAACCCTAGTTCGAGAAATTAATTTTTCAGGTCTTTCTGTATATTTACGTTTCAGTTTGAAATTTAGAAAAAAGTAATTTCAAACTGGATGACCGTAGTGAAATAAACGGATCACTCACGTATGTCAGTCGAATATAGTTCGACATGTTTCGGACTAATCCGTAGTCCTTCATTTTATGTTAAAAGTAGATGACCGTAAAAATAAAAACACAAAAAGTTTAAAAATCCCTTCTTCTCTTCTTTTATTTACAATCTGTCGGAGCCATCTAAAATAAATAAAATAAATAAATAAACATCATGGGACAAATTGACACCAATTGACCTTGTCCCAAACTAGGCAAAGCCTGTACTATGGGTACTGGACAACGGATACACGTACTTATATAGATAAATACATACTTATATACATATGAAACATCCAAGACCCGAGAACAAACATTCATCATACAAACATCTGCCCCGACCGGGATTCGAACCCGGGACCTCAAGCTTCATAGTCAGGGTCAGGGGGTACCTAAGCATGTAATTTAATTGCCTCTTCCTAATATGATTCTGAACCAAAATGATAAATACTCGTAAACTACCCAGGTTGGGAAAGTTGAAAAACCCCCGACATTGTCATTTCAAAGTTCAATATCTTCTTCTCCTCTCTTCTTGGTCCCTTTTAATTTTTATTTGTATGTCTACTCTTTTTAGGGTTCCGTACCTCAAAAGGAAAAAAACGGAACCCTTATAGGATCACTTCGTTGTCCCTCTGTCTGTCTGTCTGTCAAGACCCTTTTTCTCTGGAACGCGTGGAGGTGAAAATGCTGAAATTAATATCAAATGCCTGCGGTCCCTTGAAGCTGTAAAAAAAACAACCTTCTAAGTCAATGCAATCAAAAGATACAGTCATTAAAAAGGCAATTTCAATACAAATTGCCGAAATCCAAAAACCTAAAGGGTACTTCCAGTTGTCCTAGAAACTTGAAATTTGGTATGAAGGTAGCTCTTATAGCAGAACCTGTTCATTAGACCGAAAAAGTGCTGAGACTGAGATAAAATCTGGTATTTTTTTTTTCGGTAGCTAGCTACCTTCCCTACACGTAAAGTGGGGATGACTTTCTTCTCTTCTTCTTCGTCTTCGACTTCGACTTCTCGCCCACCCCATCGTGCGGGGTATCGTTCGTTACTCTTACTCGCGATACCATGTGAAAGAAACGTAGGTAGGTATGACTTTTTGTGCGTAAATTAGGAACTGCAGGCAATAAAATCACAATTTAAAGAAAAAATATTATATTTCATACATATCTACAGCATTATGGCAATCGTAAATCTAATTTTATCACATTGTGCAATTTGGAGTTTTCTCTTCGCGGTCCTGCTACATGAGGTCGATTGTTAAAGTCTGAAATAAAAAACGGATAAATATTTAAAGCCTTTCATCGTCATAACAATGCTTAAAGTTACCATTATTTCATAGAAGTCTACTTGGGATTTGGGACCATTGATCATTACCCTAAATTTCATACAAAGTATAAAAAAAATCGAATTCGAGCCTCTAAGTAGATTTAAAAGCCATTAAAAAATTGGATTGGATAGAAAACAAAAACATACTTCAAAAATGTGTAAACTCTGTATAATATAATGTTTATAATATAGCCAGCACAAAATTACAGAATGTTGAAAGTGGCCTGAATGGCTTCGAGAAAAGGATGGTACGGCCGTGCCTCTTTCGTTTTCGTGCCCCCAGATCGTATATTTCGAAATTAAGGGTAGGTAAATATCCACACACTATGAAATGTGATACCGAATCTTGGCAAACGGAGATTAGTGGCACTGTATACTATTCCAACTCACCCGTATCCTCCGCTCTTGTAGCCGCCACCAGAACTGGCGCTGGCACTCGCGCTGGCCTTAGCGCTGGCGCCGGAGCCGCCGTAGCCGCCGCCACCATGACCGCCAGAACCGCCCCCTCCAAGGCCGCCACCGCCCCCGTTGCCTCCGCCCAGGCCGCCGCCACCTCCTAGGCCGCCGCCGCCTCCGTGGCCACCGCCCAGGCCACCACCGCCTCCATTACCACCGCCCAGACCGCCGCCGCCTCCGTGGCCACCTCCTAAGCCACCACCGCCGCCATTGCCGCCGCCCAGACCGCCGCCGCCTCCGTTGCCACCTCCGAGACCACCGCCTCCTCCGTGGCCACCTCCTAAGCCACCGCCGTCTCCTAGGCCACCGCCGCCGCCTTTGCCACCGCCGCCACCACCGCCGAAACCGCCTCCGCCACCGAAACCGCCTCCGCCGCCGCCGCCGCCTCCAAAACCACCGCCGCTAGACCCACCGCCGTGGTTGCTACCGCCCCCGCCGTAACCTGTTACAATAAAATAGAGTACTTATTACAACTAGTTCCAGTTTAAAGGAATGATTTCATCCCACATAATATAACGATTTCCTAAGGGAGATGACACTTAGGGACGATACTCTTGACTCGCCTTTGGAAGAAAGTAGATTCGTACCTAAGTAGATTCAATTAGATTCAATTAAATTCGGTAGACTGCACGAGCGTCTAAAATTCTAGACCGTCGAAGTGGACTAAAACTTTTTCGTTTGAGGATAGCACCTTTAAAAGCATTAACAAAAGTAACGAGTATTATTCGCCACCTCGCATTTTCACTTTCTATGTTAAACTTATAAAAACATGATTCGAATTTACATTGTAGTAATTAGAACTGTGCCAGCGATGCCATCAGGTCCTGGTATAGGGCGTAGACTCCAGGAGCGTAGAAATAACCAGACCAGGGGGCGCAGTTATAGGGAGTTCGAGACAGGCGCATAAAAGGCTAGTATATATACTTTGGTAATAGGTATCACAAAGTTCTCCATAGTAATA
Organism: Clepsis dumicolana; assembly: GCA_963691665.1. Classification (NCBI taxonomy): domain Eukaryota; kingdom Metazoa; phylum Arthropoda; class Insecta; order Lepidoptera; family Tortricidae; genus Clepsis; species Clepsis dumicolana. The sequence continues at coordinate 16,397,288 of OY829508.1, forward strand.
ATAATAAGTCATAGTTCCATTTGCATTTAAAAGTGTTTAATACTTGCAGATTCGCAAATAATACGTGGCTGTGGTTTGTAAACAAGAGCCAATCACGCTTCTGACCACATCCTGATATTTACTTAGTTACTATGGCCACTGATTATTTAGATAATACAAGGATACCTCACATGTCTTTACAATTGTTGAATTCATAAGAATACAAATGTCATGTTATCCTAACTTCCTAACTAATATTATAAATGCGAAAGTAACTCTGTCTCTCTGACTGTCTGTTTGTTACCTCTTCATGGGAAAACTACTGCACCAATCTAAATGAAACTCGGTAAGAAGATAGTTTGAATATTCAGAAATAACATCTATAGGTTACTTTTTACTGGGGAAAATTATGTAGTTCCCGCAAGATAGCGATAACCGAAATCTACGCGGACGAAGTCGCGGGCAACAGCTAGTGTGTACATAAATATCACAAAAAAAAGTTGATTAGTTTTTTTTTACTCTGGATCGCAGGGACTCCCTTGTGTTACGGGATCCAGTGATGTTACAATTATAAGTTTAGCTATTTACCTGGGGCTGCGTGGACGCAGACGAGGAGCCCTAGGGCGCAAGAGGCCAGCACTAGACGAGTCATGTTGCTGAACTGTGCCGAATCGCCTCCCGACCTATCTTTTATAGGTACCGGCACAGTCTGCTGGCTTATGTCATACACCCAGTGTTTGCGATCTTCAGTTTTTGCATGCGCGATTTTTTGCATGGTATAGTTTTTTAGGATTCGTTTCGGTTTATTGATAGACTAGCTTATGCCCCGCGGCTTTGCCCGCGAGAAATATTTCAAAATGGGCTAGTTCCCTATCCTGTGGGAATTTAGAAAAATCCCTTCTATCTAGGTCCAGTGGTTTGGGCTGTGCATTGTCTGTCAGTCAGTCAGTCAGTCAGTCTGTCAGTCAGTCATGGTACCTACTGTTTTATAGGTATAGAAGATTTACAATATTATTAATAATTAAAACATGAAATTAATCATATCCTTAGAACCCTGCAATACTAACAGATCTAATACCGAAAACAAATCGTTAGTGGAGACGCTTGAAACTTTTTTATCCGAACCTATCCAAGCGTTATGATAGGATTCATAAAAATTATGATAGACTCGTACGTGGAACTTTTTACCAAGGCTCCGCAAAAACCTCGACTAAAACTTCGGGCTTCGGAGAGCTTACGCATTAAGTACTTATACTTAATTAATTAATACTTAAACTACTAGGACTGGGTCAATCGGTGTCAATATTGGTGTCAATTGTCCCATGATAATATTTATTTATTTACATATTTCATTGACATTTATTAATTTTAGGTCCATATAAAAATACATCATTAATATTAGGTACAATGTTAAGTAACGGGCATTTTTTTACATATTTTAATACTTCATTCCCGGCAAGAATATTCATCATCATCATCATGTCAGCTCTCCACTCAGACCGGTCTTGTGTTTTCCGCATCCACCGCGGTCCCGCGATCTTTACTAGGTCGTCGCTCCATCTTGTTGGAGGCCTACCGACAGCTCGTCTCCCGGTCCGTGGACGCCATTCGAGAAACTTCTGACCCCATCGGCCATCAGTTCTGCGAGCAATGTGCCCCGCCCGCAAGAATATTATTTTGATTCATTGTAAACGACGACTGTGAAGTAATTATAGGAATGTTAATATCATAGAATTCAAGGAATGTGTTGCTTAAGAATTGTCTTGCAAGTTCTAAGTATTTTTGCTAAGAGCTAAATTAGATTTGCATTTCCTAAATGATAGTATCTTTATTATGATAAATACGGGATTTAATTACGTAGTAATAAATGTATTATTTAAATACTTCGACTTTCGGACTAAATATGATAATCTCTACCTATAAACAGTATCGTGACTGATTGACTGACAGACAACGCACAGCCTTAACCACTGGACCTAGAAACTTGAAATTTGGCAAACATAATACCTTGAGTATCCTAGAGGTGCACTAAGAAGGGATTTTTCGAAATTCCCAAGGGATAGGGAACTAGCCCATTTTGAAATATTTCACGGGGGCAAAGCCGCGGGGCATAAGCTAGTATTTTATATACGAGGGCGGGATGATAAGTAACTAGCCTCAGGTAATTAAAAAGTTTTAATTAAAAAAGAACTTTCCTATTTTAAAAACATATCTCTGGCTATGTGTGTTCTAAATTTGACTTTGGTGGCTTGAATATTTTATTGATTTTTTGACATTTGAAAATACATTGTGTCAGTTGTTTTTCAAAATGGATAAAATTGAACAAAGAGCGGTACTTAAGTTTCTTTATATGAAGGATACGAAGGGGCTTGATATTTATGAAGAGTTAAAGAATGTTTTGGGTGAATGTGCTCTTTCGTAAGAGGTAAGCCACAGTAAAAAACTGAGTGGCTGAGTTTAAACGCGGCCGTACAAGTGTCCAAGATGAAGCCCGCCCCGGACGTCCAAAAATCGTCACGACTCCGGAAATGGTGTCCAAAGTACATGATATAATTTTAGCAGATCGACGATTGAAGCTGTCTCAAATAGCTGACACTACAGGTGTTTCGAAAGAACGGGTACATTACATCTTAAGTGACGAATTAAATATGAAAAAGTTATCCCCCCGTTGAGTGCCGCGTTTGCTTACGCACGATCAAAAAAGAATTCGGGTGCAAAACTCGAAGGCATGCTTCGATCGTTTTCAGAAATAAAGCAGATTTTGTACATCGATTTATAACAACAGATGACATGGGTTCACCATTACACGCTAAAATCAAAAATTCAATCAAAACAGTGGACTGAATCTGGGTGTTCGGCTCCTAAAAAACTATGGCTGTAAAGTCGGCTGGAAAAGTGATGGCTTCTGTCTTCTGGGATGCAAATGGAATTTTCTTTATAGATTACCTTTCCAAAGGTCAAACTATTAATGGAGAATACTACGCTAATCTTTTAGATAAGCTTTATCAATGTATTCAGCAAAAACGACCAGGTTCAGCAAAAAAAAAACACATACATCTTCCATCAAGACAAACGCAGGGGTTCACACTTGTGTTAAAGCTATGGCAAAAATCAACAAATTGAACTACGATTTGCTGCCCCACCCACCTTATTCGCCTGATCTAGCACCATCAGACTTCCACCTTTTCCCCAAGCTAAAAAAAAATTTGGGTGTACAGAAGTTTGCCACAAATGATGAAGTTATTGCCGCCGTAGAAGAGTATTTTGCCGGTCTTGAAAGAAGTCATTTTATGGAGGGCATTACAGCTTTAGAACGAAGATGGAACAAGTGCTTAGAGGTACATGGAAAGCATGTTGAAAAATAAAATCAATTTTATCACGCCGACCTAAGTATTTTTTTATTAGGCTAGTTACTTATCATCCCGCCCTCGTATACACAGAAAGAGTCAACCGGCTTGTTTTGCTCTTTATTAGGGTTCCGTACCGCAAAAGGAAAAAAAAACGGAATCCTTATAGGATCACTTTGTTGTCCGTCTGTATGTCTATCCGTCCGTCCGTCCGTCTGTCTGTCTCTCTGTCTGTTAAGACCCTTTTTCTCTGGAACGCGTGGAGCTAGCAAGCTGAAATTAATATCGAATACCTAAACCTGCAGTCCCTTAAAGATGTGAAAAAATCAAGCTTCTAAGTCAACGCAATCAAAAGATACTGTCAGTAAAAAGGTTGTTTCCATACAATTTGCCGTACTTTGAAAACCTAAAGGGTACTTCCAGTTGTCCTAGAAACTTGAAATTTGGTACGAAGGTAGCTCTTATAGCACAACCATCCAGAAAATTCTCAAAATCTAAAATTTTTATGTCTGTCTGTATGTGTCACTGACCAATATACAGTGACCCCGCACTGCATACATTTTGCTTAGGAGCAGGGCTCTGCTAATACTAGACAACTTAAAAAGCACTGGGGAAAAGCAGGGAAATCTTTGTACGGAACCCTAGTGCGCGAGTCCGACTCGCCCTTGTCCGATTTTTTTTAAACGAACTGCGTTATATAACATCGATAACATTTCTTTAGGTTATATAGAAATAGTCCTACAGTCTAGGACTACCTACCATTTGTAAAATGACCTTGTATTCTTGAAGCAATCTTAAAAATAAGGCAGCGTTCTTAAGGAACCCCGTATCATAGAACATTAAATTCATTAACATGTCTACTTCTCCGTCTGTACGTCTGTCCGTCACAGCCAATTTTGTTAGCACCCGCGAGGCCGAATGTTACGGTACATGAAACATAGCTAATCAAATCTAGGATATTACCATGTTAAGTAAAACTATTAGTTGATTAATAAACTAAATAAAAAGTGTGTGGTCGCGGGTGAGCAAAGTAATTGTTTTTTAGTTCATAAATATGGACCTCCGCAAAGTAACGCCTGATTCAATAAATTATTTAAATAAAAAGTAATATAATTGTAATCCACTTCCAAATCGCACAAGGCATTATGCTAATTTTACTATTGTCCAATACCTACTCTGAATATTTTTGTTACCAAATGATTGAAGATCTAAAAATTAATTTGTTGAATCAGGCGTTACTTTCTAAAAATAAGTCTAAAAATCTACAAATTTAATATTGCTGGCCTGGGAATATCCTATGGGTACTATGGAAGTTTACCTACTCGATAAAATAGCCATGGGTAAAGTACATTTTGTTTTAAATCTAAAATTGAATTCAAAATTTGATTCAAATCCGTCCAGTCGTTTCAGAGTCAGTCAGTCGGTTTCTCAGTCACTCACAATGTTTTGCATTATATTCAGTCGGATTAACTGAAATAAACGAATTAAATAATCCTGGTCTAGTTTATAATGATGCAGAATATTAGAAAAGCTTTTCCAGAGCTCCAAGCACGAATATTCGAATCCTGCGTAACGTAATCGTCATCGTATTGTCATCGAGAAAATTCGTATTAAATTTAAGTACGAAATACGCTCACGGGCGGCGCTGATCCAAACGTCATACAATTTTTTTCGATAACGCTCCACTTTAAATAAGAGACTTCACGACGTCAGCCTTATATTATGACCATATTATGAACAAACAAATAAACTTCTAATCTTTTCCTTTTTGGGGTTCCGTACCTCAAAAGAAAAAACGGAACCCTTATAGGATTACTTTGTTGTCCGTCTGTCTGTCTGTCTGTCTGTCAGTCAAGACCCGTTTTCTCTAGAACACCTGGAGGTAGCAGGCTGAAATTAACATCAAATATTCAAACCTGCAGTCCCTTGAAGCTGTGAAAAATCAAACTTCTAAGTCAACGCAACGCAATCAAAAGATTCAGTAATCAAAAAGGTTGTTTCCATACAAATTGCCGCACTGTGAAAACCTTCCAGTTCTTGGGATCTTTCAGTTGTCCTAGAAACTTGAAATTTAGTATGAAGGTAGCTCTTATAGCACAACAACTCAGAAAATTCTCAAAATCTTAAATTTGTATGGATGTCTGTATATGTCACAGACCAAAATAAAATGACCCCACACTGCGTTCAGTTTGATTAGGAACAGGGCTCTGCTGATACTGGACAACTTGAAACACTGGGGAAAAGCAGGAGAATCTTTGTACGGAACCCTCGTGCGCGAGTCTGACTCCGGTTTTTACGTTACTACGTAGCATTTACGTATAGGTACATTTACGTACATACGTAGCATTCGAATACTCGTGCTCGGGGCTCCGAATGTTACCTCTCACAGCAATTTGCTTCCTAAACAAAAACAATAACAAAGTCGAGATGCTATCGCGCCGAGTCCACGCTTCTACGAATAGGTACGCGTTTTCCTTAACCAAACCAGAATTACACTTAAATTCAATAAATGTTTTACTACAATTAACATTCAACAAGGTCACGAGTTTTTTAGTGAGTCGATGTAAATAAAACCGGCCAAGTGCGAGTCACGAGGCACAGTGCACGAGGGTTCCGTAGAAAGATTTTAACGCTTTTCCCCAGTGCTTTAAGAAGTCCAGTGTTAGCAGAACCCTGCTCCTAAGCAAAATGTACGCGGGTGAATATCAAATTTCGGCTAAAATTTTCTAATTTCTATGGCGAATTTTAGCTTTCATATTTTCGTTATATAAAACAACATACCTTGCAAAGGACTCAAATTCATGTAAAAATATGTTATTCTGCTTGAAATCACTTAAGGATTTTTGAAGTTTTAGCAGTTTAAAAAATACATGGCCAAAGAAATTAGGATAGCTCCAAAGAAATTAGGAAATATGCCGGAGAAATTAGAAATATTCAATTCTTGCGCCACAGAAGTTAGAATAATGCGCCATGTAAATTAGATAATTACATACATTTTAGAACTTATACTAGGTTTCGGAGCTATTCCCAGGTGTCCCTACCCTGCAAACCCTGTACTAACTGCTTCCCATTTGTTTCTACTGGAATAAGTAGGTAAAAAGTCGGTATACTGGTATTATGTATTTGTGGTCCAACTTGATTGGCTGCTTCACTGAGTCATGTGGTTGATCTTTTTAAGCCTTTTCAGCGAGGTATCAAGATAGACCAACAATCAAATTAATATTATTTTAATAAAAGTTTTTTTTCCAATAATAATTGTTTCATTTAATTCATAATAAATTAAATTAAAAACAAAGCAACATTGACTTAATATCAGCTTTCCCACCCCGTAGTTTCAAGTGTTCAGTATCTATTATCAGTAAAAAAAAAACATCCATGAACTTTGGGAGAGGAAAGAAAAATTCACTTTTTATACCAAAAAGGCTTAGTTCGTTTAAGTAAATTTAAACCAACTAAGCTACGTGACTGTGTGTACCAGTGCACTGGTATGTTGTACCTTTTATACCAAAAAGGCTTAGTTCGTTTAAGTAAATTTAAACCAACTAAGCTACGTGACTGTGTGTACCAGTGCACTGGTATGTTGTACCTTTGGTCCGTCTTGATTGAGTCACGTGGCTTAGTTTGTGTGCAAGATTGCACAACCTTTACTTTTTGGACCTATTTAGACTTCTATATTTTTAATTATGTTACAATTTTGTTTTGATCGGAACCAGTGCCTATTTTTTCATTAAACCCAAATAGTTTACTTAAATTTAGTTAATTACCTAAGCCTTTTTGGTATAGTGAGATTGCTTCCTCCCCCAATGTTCACGGATGGGTTTTTTTTAGCTGAGAATAAATACTACACTTGAAGCTAAGGGGTGGGGACAGCTGAGAATAGGCCAAAGTTGACTTTGTTTCAAATTTAATTTATTTTGAATGAAATGAAACAATTAAACAATTATTGTTGGAAAAATATTTTTATTAACAAGTCTACAAGAAAAAATATCGTTTATTAACAGCACATTTTTTTCCGAATTGCCATTTAGCTTATGAATCTGTAACCAAATATAGAACCACCTCTAACTCAGAATAAAATGTAATTTGGAATCAATTTTTTTTTTTTTTTTTTTTTTTTTTTTTTTTTTTTTTTTTCAGTAATACTTTATTTACATAATAAAAGCAATTTACAATGACATTAAATCTAAGCTTAAACTAAATAAACTACAACTTAAAACTAAATTAAATCTAAATAAGGCCCCCGTGGCATAGTGCCCAAAAGGCTGGCAGCGTTGCCTCGCTGAATAGCGATGCTGATTCTTTGAGAGAGAAAACTGCCAGCCCTTTGGTCACAAGTTGATTTTAGCAAAAACTTCAATAGTTGTCTAATTTCTTTGTAAAATTCTAATTTCTTTGGTAGCAGATGCCAAAGAAATCCGAAGAAATTAGCGCCAAAGAAATGAGAAATGGACACAAAATATTTTTTTTCCCGGTTACTGTATAATGCTCAATTTCACTTTACTACTTCAGATGTAGGAAATTATAGTATACATTCACTTAAAAAATATATTTTTTTTCAATACACGCTTAACAACCAATTCGACTGTTGAAGAAATTAGGCACATTAAGGCAGAAAATCCGAAAAGAGCGATATAAAAATTAATCTCGCGAAACACGGTCGACTTTGCCCGTCCACACTCGCCGCCTGCTAGACGGTGACGAGAGGGAGCGGGGCTGAGGGGGGCATTTACTGGATAATAAAACTAGTGCAATGCGAGACTGAACAAAAGCGCCAAAAAAATTATGTATTTCTTGGTTGGACAAAATTGTTCAAGTTGTAACCTTTTATAAAACGAACGAAAAAAAAAATGCATTGTACTAACAGATAATTCAGTATTCATAAATTATGGAAAGATTATATTAGATGTAAATTTTGCAGAGAATTGTAAAATTTTAGTACATTCAAAATAAAAAGTCGGTTGTGGACGCGCCAAAGAGCTTAGATTTTTGGGTTTTGCAATTTTTTTTAGATATGAGCCATATGAAAAAGTGTCATTATTCCTACTGAAAAAGATGATTCATATAACAATCTAATTCCAAAAAAAACTAAGCCCTTAATGTGTAACAGATGCGAAATTAACACTGGTGGACAAGTGCAAAATATGAAATTTGATATTCACCCACGCAGTGTTTGGTCATTTTATATTGGTCAGTGACATAATAATTTAAGATTTTGAGAATTTTCTGAGTGGTTGTGCTATAAGAGCTACCTACCTTCATACCAAATTTCAAGTTTCTACAACTGGAAGTACCCTTTAGGTTTTCGGATTTCAGCAATTTGTATGGAAATAGCTTTTTTAATGACTGTATCCTTTGATTGCGTTGACTTAGAAGGTTGATTTTTTTCACAGCTTCAAGGGACCACAGGCTTAAGTATTTGATATTAATTTCAGGATGCTACCTCCACGCGTTCCAGAGAAAAAGGGTCTTGACTCACAGACAGACAGACGGACAACAAAGTGATCCTATAAGGGCTCCGTTTTTTCCTTTTGAGGTACGGAACCCTAAAAAGGATTCGTATTCAGTAGCAAATGCAGTTCTTTTTGTTTGCTGCAGGTTTTAAGAAAACCTTGTTTAATATTCGTATTTGAGAGTGGCTACGGATTTTTTCCTACTTCTGATCAAGAATGTAAATATCAGCGTCTTGTGCCGAGGAAATACTAATTCGCCACCTTTCCGGCTTAATTATAAAGATAGTACAAAATGCTCATAGGATTCAGACTATTCAGTAGAGCAAATGGGAAGAACAGCTCTTTCAGGGAAGTTTTAGGAGATATAGGGAATCTGTTCGTTCCAAACTCTTACTTATGTAGAGTCTAAAATCGCTGTATGTTGTACGTTGAAGGTGCGAGATCTCAAGTTAGCCAAGTCTAAAAAGTTTACTTACCATCGAGACTGCTATGCCTATATTATGTACAAAGCTGTTGCCCGCGCCTTCCTCCGCGTAGATTTCGGTTATCGCTATCCCGCGGTAACTATATAATTTTCCCGAATAAAAAGTAGCCTATATTATTCGTCAATGTTCAAACTATCTACTTACCAAATTTCATCTAGATTGGTGCAGCGGTTTTCCCGTGAAGAGGTAACAAACAGAGAGACAGAGTTACTTTCGCATTTATAGTATTAAGTTAGGATGCTCTAGAAACAGTTTTAAATGATTCACCCTTAGACGTTAGACATATTTAGGACGGGGTACTGACTGCGATTACTTACTACTAGAGTTGTGCCTGCTCGGTCTTTAAAGGGAGCGCTCCGATCTCGTTCAATCGGTGAAAGGAGTTCAGTAGTTCCGCGCTGCGTTGCCCTACTCGGTCGCTCCGGTCGGTCACTCGCTCTCGCGCGCTCCCGCTCCGTTCCGCTCTTCCGCTCAGCTCAACCACTCCTCTACTTACTGAACTAAAGGATCGAAGACCGATTCAGATCGTGCGAAAGGATTTAGTTCCTTCCGGTCTTTCATAGCTTTCACCGGGCTTTCATACGAAAAGTCATGTATTCGTCTTTATTTGAAAAAAATAGTAAAAATAATTTAAAACACAAGTTTAGTGTCTTCCCTCTTCTTACGCCTCTCGCAGCTTGAGCCACTAGGGCTACACTCACCCGCCGGCTGTGCTTAAATAGGCACCAGCCCACAGTACTTACTTTTAAAAGTTCTAACAAACATGTGTTGCTGATGTATTTAAATGTAAATGACCGTTACTTGACATTGTACCTAACATTAATGATGTAGTTGTATATGGACCTAAAATTAATAAATGAGTTTGATTAACATGTGTCAGGTCAAGTTTGGATTTAACCTTTTTAATGACATAGTGAAATAAAAACGGATCACTCACGTACATAAGTCGAGTTCAGCTGGACATGTTTAGGACTAATTCGTAGTCCTTCCTCTGGGAGCGCACGACCCAGCGGCGGCGAGACGCACACTGGGCGCCGCGGCTCTGCTCGCGCGCAGTTACTCCGAAGCATGTCGGGCTAAACTCGACTTATATACGTGAGTGATCTGTTTTTATTTCACTATGATTGAGTCTCACGGTAGTTTCATGTTAAAAGTTTTTCATGACAGTCGATAGGTAAGTAAGGTACTTTGCTACAGAACGTAACAAAGTAAGTATTCCTTTTGGTTATGATCGTGAAGCACCTCTGTCGTCAAAGGTATTTTCAGATACATCATTCGTTTCAGGGCCCCTTAAATAAACTTATATGGGTCTTAAAACTATAAAATTTTTAGACTATGGCAGGGGTTTTTGATGAAATTTTGCTCGCTCTGATATGGACGGATGGATCAAGGAAACATGAAACAGTATTACTCAATTCTTTATTATTATAAAATTAGCCTACAATTCTATATTACATCTAAGTCTCACTATTTGGCACCAGTTTTCGTCCTCACCCTGTGTGAATGCCTGAAACAAATGAATACGCAATCTTATTAATGTGATGTTGTATAATAAAATCTCGTAGGAGCTTTGAATTTCAAGTAAGTAGGTACTGTGAAGAGGCCGCTCATTGTTTGATGATTGAGTTCGTTATTTAAAAATACGAATGCAAAGTGTCTAAAAAAACACAAAACAACAGCGACACTCTGTCAACAGGCTTTGATCTGAAAAGTCGTGTATTTGTTCATATTGAAAAAAGATAATAAAATCATTTAAAAACGCTAAGTGTCCTTCCCTCTTCTTACGCCTCTCGCGGCTTGGACCACTAGAGCTACATCCACCCAACGGCCGTGTCTAAACAGGCAGAAATGGAAAGAACATGTCTAGTCATCTTAGCAACTTTTTGAGTTATAGCGATTTGAAAGTTTGGAACGATGTAATTATCCATATAATTTTCGTATAAGTACTCGTAATTTTTTTTTAGTAATAAAAAAGACAAGTTACATGAATTTTTTTATATATACGACGAGGAAGGCAAACGAGCCAGTGGGTCACCTGATGGTAAGTGATCACTATTTGTATGAATATTTGTATCTGTAACTGAGTGGTAACTTGTAGTCTATTGAGTGCTCTACATTTTGAGATTAAAATCTCTTTAAAAAAAGTGACTAGAGACATGTTCTTTCCGTGTATCCTTCATTATAGGTATGAACTGTTTTCTATATTTTGTGGGTATCGGAATGTACGTGCGAAATAAAATTTGTAATTTATCATGGCTTTTTCGGTAAAGAGAAACATAGTAATGAAACCTGGGCACTCCTGCAAACCAATTCAGGGATGTGAGTGAAGTTTCTAATTGACACTGGGCAGCATGGGAACTATCTAGCCTAGGCCCTCTCATTCTGAGAGGACGCCTGTGCCCGTCAGTAAGTGTGAACAGTTTTAGATAAATAAAGGAGTGTTTGTCTAATCTACATTATTTATTCAATAATCAACATGACAAGGCTACTCTATATTTCGATGTAATATTTCCTAAGGATGATGGTGGAGAATTGGAGATAGATAGAGTGACCTTTTAACACATAAAGAATATGCATTGTACAGGTTTATTGCAGTGTTAGTGTAATATTAGGTACATTACGATACAATACAAATATTCTTTATGGAACACCACATAATACACTACACACACACACACCCGACACACACACAGTTCATCTTAAACATCAAAGTCGTTGCTCACCTTTTTATTTCCCATAGAACCCTTTCTTGATAATAATGATTTTAGCGCCACCAAATCCTCTGCCAAGGCCTCGACCGCCACCATAACCCCCTCCGTAGCCGCCACCATAACCCCCTCCGTAACCGCCGCCATAGCCGCCTCCGTAACCGCCTCCGTAGCCACCGCCTCCTCCGTAGCCACCCCCGCCCCCGTAACCACCCCCGCCCCCGTAACCTCCACCGCCCCCGTAACCTCCTCCGCCCCCGAAGCCACCGCCGCCTCCTCCGCCGTAACCGAAACCGCCGCCGAAGCCAAAACCACCGCCGCCTCCGCGGAAACCACGACGAACTCTAATACTTTGCTCTGTAACAAATTAGTTGTGTATAAAAATGTGCCACAGGATTTAAAAAGGGGCGTTATACTAAAGTTTCACTTCTGCGCATATACTTAGGTACAGCCAGCAGAAATATTTGCTAAGCAACCGAATCGCTCACAATGATCTGCACAAGCTCTTATGTCTATAACAATAGAGCCGCGCTTGATCATTGTGAGCGCTTCGGTTGCTTAGCAACTATTGCTGCTGACTGTATGTTTAAGGTCTTATATTTACGTATGGACCGATGTTAATGCGTTTTAACATTTATTTTACTAAAATTCCAGGATATTGGAGTAAGGTGCCCAGTGCCCGACACTGTCCCAATAATTGGCCCCTTAAAAGTTAATACGTACCAATTAAGGTGACAAGCTGGGTGTCAATTATTAGAATTAACGTGTCGATCATTATGGGACGTTTTACCTTAATTCGCTTTTCAGACGTCATTTATTACAGCTATAGAATAACAAAGGTGTACTAATGTTCGCCAAAAAACTTTTCCCAAACTGACTAATTTCCCAAAATGCTTTTTTCCCGAAACTAAATGTTTCAGGATTTTTATAAAACAAACCTAACCTAACTGAAATAAATCTTAAATATTTACGTTTCTGAAATAAAGCATTTCGGGAAATGAAACAACCTTTTTACCTACCAATAAAAGAAAATCACAAGGGCGACTGCACACGCTGCTACGCAATTTTTTTAAAAAACAATGTGTTTGAAATTTCAATTTCAAACTAGCCTTGTGTGGAAATTACTCGTATAGTCCAAGCCCATTCGACCTTGTGCGAGGTCTGTCCGGATCGCAACCCCATCTTACTCGCTAATCCTGCCGCTAAGCAGCAGTGCTTGCACTGTTGTCTTCCAGTGTGGAGAGTAAGACAGCCGGTGTAATTACGGGCACAAGAAGCATTTCATCTCAGCTCTTTAGGTTGGCAACGTATCCGAAAACTTACCACTTATCACTTACCACCACCATTTGCCTTCCTTGCCGTATATTAAAAAAACGGTTTGAAGGCCTTAGTCCAGTGATACGTATATACAGGCTAGAAAAACTAAACAAAAGACTAGAAAAAAAAAACCCGAAGCACTTGTATACCTGGTTTGAGAGCAGCACCGTCACAAAAACTAAACACTAAAGCCAAAAAGGCGAGGCACGCCACCATGCGCTTCATTTTCGCAAATTACTGTGGCCTAGAGGTTAGCGTGTCCTTTTATTTATCTCGGTGAACTTACAATAGTTCAAATAACCTGACGCTATATTAATAATCGTCCTTAAGATTAGTTGGTTTAGGGTACCGTAGTCAGTCGATCGTATTTCACATTGTTGCCTTGGTGTACACGGTATTCGGTGTTCAGCTCAAGATTTTTCTAGAATATCTAAATTAAACGTTCCAATGTAGTGTGTGTCCCTTTTTTAACCCCCGATGAAAAAGAGGGGTGTTTTAAGTTTGACCTGTTTGACGTTACTGGTATGCCTGAACAGTGAACGAATTTTAAAAGCGTGGGCAGAATACTATAGGTAAGTATAATATCCTTTTTGTAGTGTTGAAGCTTTTCCTATTATACATTTTTATCCATTTACGTCATAGATTTTGATTCCAGTGTTTAGTTATAACGATCGATCCTTAAAAACTTAGAAAACCTTAGAAAAAATATATAAATTATGGAATTATGGCATTATGGTTGCCTGGTAGAGATCGCTCTGTAGCGATAAGGTCGCCCATTGCTACCTTGTATTTTCTTTGTGCCTTATTTCTTGTTTTGACTGTTATGTGGTGTTCAATGAAGAGTTATTGTATTGTATTGTTGTGTATAAAATAATCCTCTAAAGCCTACAGTTTTATGGCCTAGCACCTGCCTAGTACTAAGTAGCAGAAATATGAAGTCGGTGCAGTGCGAGCGGAATATTCTTTGAATGAAGCACCGACTTCATATTTCTGCTACTTAGTGCTAGGCCATAAAACTTTAGGCTTTAGATGATTATTTTACGTTTTTTTTCTAAGGTTTTTTTGAAGGCGGTTTTACTTTTTTGTTAAAAGATTTTTTTTCTTTTATCTCGAACTTATACATTTTAAAGGGCTTTAATCGTGTTTCACTACTGACAAATCTCGATAGAACGTTAATTAACTACTGAACTGTTTAAAAAATGGTAGGTACTGTTAATGAAGCTATTATTTAGTAAGACAAACATGTTTCTAATATTGATCTACGGCGCGGAACCTTTTAAGTATTTAACTTAATTTTGAGTCAATATTTTTGTGGGAAAAACCCGACCATGTTCTTAACAGCTTTTTTTGTGCAACTAATTACGTCATACTTAGTTGTCATTATAAAGATCACTCAATTTTGATTTGTGTATTGAACTAGACGGTGGTAGGTACTTTGCTTGCTTTTTAATTATTTCTATTAAATTGTCATATCATGTGGTAGGTAGAGTATAATTTCTAATGTAATGGGATACAATTTTTAGCATTTCAGAAGAATCAGACAATAACGCTAAAGTTACGAGATATAGTTTTAAGTTAATCTCAGCTGTCTACGTGTAATCGATTTCAAATCTGTAATGCGTGTGCTGATTCAATTTAAAATTTAAACAGTGTATGAAATTGTAGTTGTTAGTTCTATTAGCTAAACTAATTTCACAAAAAAAATTAAAGTGGAACAAGACACACAATTGTCCTGTATGTTATTAGTGACAATACCTACATAGTTGAAGTTTTTATTGTGTTTACAGTCGTGGGTGTAAGACTGTAAGTACACCCAATAGTCAAGTGCTCAGTCGTGAGGACAAACTGAATCGTGACCCACTGTGGAACCCTTTCTAAGTAAATGTCGTAGTGACATCGCATTGCTTGACAAGGAAAATCATTACGACACTTACTGCGGGAACGTTCTACGGTGGGTTCGACTGTACATAATAAGACTTTGACGGTCACAAAAAAATGAAAACCATTTGATTCCTGACCCACCGTAGAACGTTCCCACAGTAAGTGTCATAATGATTTTCCTTGTCAAGCAATGCTACGTCACCATGACATTTTCATAGAAAAGGTTCCACAATGGGTCGCGATTCAGTTTGTTCGATAGTAAGTACTAAAGATCGCGGTGGTTGCGGAAAGCACAAGACCAGGTCTGATCTGAGTGGCGAGCCCATGTCCAGCAGTGGACGTCTTTCGGCTGACATGATGATGATGACATAAAGCTTTTTTTGACATGCCATTGGGGTGGGGCGTCTATTTGAACGAGTCATAGCCAAAGAATACATAATATACTGAAGTTCATAGCTCATTAGTTTACCTGTGTATTATTTTGTGAGAACTAAAATCAAAACTTGACCAAAGGGCTGGCAGTTTTCTCTCTCAAAGAATCAGCATCGCCATTCAGCGAGGCAACGCTGCCAGCCTTTTGGGCACTATGCCACGGGGGCCTTATTTAGATTTAATTTAGTTTTAAGTTGTAGTTTATTTAGTTTAAGCTTAGATTTAATGTCATTGTAAATTGCTTTTATTATGTAAATCAAGTTCCTATTAGCTACTTCGCGATCAAATGACTTGGCCTCTGCAATGTAACTAATATATTTTTTGTCCTATTTTTTAACTTTACTTAATGGTACTTCCGATCCTTTCGGGCTACAATTGCTTGGCGGTGGTTTATCACATTTAGTACACTTTTGCTACTTTTATTACTATTTGCTTATGGTACTTTATATTTGCAAGTTCCTTTTAAAACATAGCGAGCAATTTATCGTAGAGTCACGTTTAAATTATCATCCACTAGCGACCTGCTAAGACTTCTCACGGATTTCTCTACTACATACTTATAAATTTAATTGATTGAAAGAACGAAGTGAGCCAAGCGTCTCCGGTTTCAGCTTGAACAAAGTTTATTTCGTATGTCAGGCTTTCTTTTATACACTATATAGGCTTGCGTGTGACCACAATCACGCCTGATGGTAAGCGAAGATGTGGTCTACGATGGAGCACGCTTGCCTAGCAAATGCCCATTCACCCTAGACTTGAAAACGGCCAGATTATAGTGTTCAGGGAACACAGACGCAGGTAGGGAATTCCACTCCTTAGCCGTACGGATGATGAAGGAAGAGCGAAAACGCTTTGTGCGGATTTTGGGAATGCTGCCAACATAAGGGTGGAGACCCCGCCTACTTCTGGTCGACCTGTAATATAAAGGAGCTGGTGGAATAAGGTCGTGAAGTTCCGAAGCACACTCACCGAAATGAAGCCTATAAAATACCGAAAGGCAAGCTACTCTTCTGCGATGGCGGAAGCTCTGGTGACAGTCCGTCTTTCCGGCTGTGTGACAGTTCTCCCCTACAGATTTTCGTGATATTCTGTGAATAGGTTTGCTAATGAAATATATTTTTTTTACAAATCGTTTTTTGTAATTTTTTCAAAGATGTTAAAAAATGAGTCAATCCCGATTAAACCTAAGTAAGTACTTTAGTAGTACTTAACTAAGCTTATAGATTTTAAGGAGCACGCTGGTGTACGTAAGTACTGCTTACTAGCAGGAATTGAGTGAGATGGAAGTTAGCAACATGGACGAACAGATACACAAAGTCCTACCACCCATACATCAGTAACACCCATAACTGAGTACTTTCCTTACACTACACTATGATGAAGATGATATATGGACAAATACCTAATTTCCATTAAATTGGCTAATTTAGGGGTTTTTGGTGTGGAAAAATCTTTCTAGCTATGTCCCATCTCTGGGAAAACGTGTGTATATAAATACACATCGTCTTGTCCGAGCGGACCTCGGCGCCCAGGTAGGTACTCTTTAAGTAGGTAGCAGTGGAAGTAGCTAAGCAACCGAAGCTACACAAAGCTCTTATGTCTATAACAATAGAGCTGGGCTTAGACCACTGTGTCTGCTTCGGCGGCTTAGCTACTTTAGCTGCTGACTGTACCTACTTTATACCTAAAGCAAGGCAGTAAAGTTTTCTCAATTAGATGCCAAGTTCAGACTATACGTGTTCGCATTCACTGTTCACAATAATTGTAGAGTCAGGAGGTTACAAAAACCCAGAGTTAAACGATTGCGTCTGTGTATTAAATTAAGATTGAGTCTCGGGGATATTATTCTGTCAATTTTATTTTGCATTATTTATACACCTCTACCTGTTGGCACAATAGGCCCATCTTATTTTTGACGATATGTCGTTACCTGTTTATGATAAACCATCGCTCAATGCACGTTTGAAAGACTGAGCAGAGTGAAAACCGGCCAAGTGCGAGTCGGACTCGCTCACGAAGGGTTCCGTGCCATTATCAATAAAAACGGCAAAAAATCATGTCTGTTGTATGGCACCACTTAAATATTTATTTTATTCTGTTTTTAGTATTTATTGTTATAGCGGCAACAGAAATTCTTCATCTGTGAAAATTTCAACTGTCAATCTATCACGGTTCATGAGATACAGCCTGGAGACAGACGGACGGACAGCGGAGTCTTAGTAATAGGGCCCCGTTTTAAACTTTTGGTACGGAACCTTAAAAAGGGAGAAGTTTATATCGTTGCTAGTTGCTCTATGTCTAAACACCCCATTACTACATCGAGTTGGCGCGTGAAGGGTAGAGTCAAAAAAATAGTCGATGTGAGGTGAACGTCGCAATGACTGACACGTCAATTCCAGTAATTGACAGCCTGCTTGTAACCTTCATTGCTACGTATTAAGATTGAAGGTGTCACATGGGTGCCAACTATTGCGACAGTTTCGGGCACAAAGATATTTACCTTACCTTGAAACCCACCCTTGCCTAATATTATCCCTTCTATTCACCACACGCTAACTGAGTATCATCACCATCATCATCAGCCTTTTTATTCGTCCCACTGCTGGGCACAGGCCTCCTCTCAGAATGAGAGGGCTTGGGCTATAGTTCCCACGCGGGCCCAGTGCGGATTGGGAACTTCACACACATAATTGAATTGCTTCGCAGGTGTGTGCAGGTTTCCTCACGATGTTTTACTACACCAAAAAGCTCATGATAAATTACAAATGTAATTCCGGGCATAAATTCCGAAAAACTCAGAGGTGCGAGCCGGGATTTGAACCCACGACACTCTGCTTGAGATGCCATAGGTCAAACCACTAGGCTATCACGGCTTACTGAGTATAATATTGTGTAATTTATTTATTTATCGTCTTTTATTAGTTTCAGGATACAAAAGCAAACAAACGTAGTGCAAAAATTTAATTTAATAAAATCTGTCTTAGCATTACAACAAAATCACATCGTCATACAGTCTTATTTAATTACAATACAATTCAAACAATCTATTTCCCGTAGCCACCACCGTAACCACCAGAACTCGCTGAGGCAGACGCCTTTGCGCTGGCCGAGGCGTAGGCACCGGAGCCTGAACCGCCATGTCCCCCTGAACCACAAGATCCGGACCCACAGCCGCCACCCCCGTTATTTCCTCCGTAGCCACCGGCACCGCCGCCACCGCCTCCTCCACCCAGACCACCTCCGAAGCCATCGCTGCCTCCATGTCCACCTCCTCCTGCGTTGCCGCCGCCATAGCCACCGCTGCCTCCGTGGCCACCGCCGCCGCTACCACCAAGGCCTCCGCTACCTCCGAGACCACCAGAGCCACCTCCGAGACCTCCTCCGCTACCACCTCCAAATCCACCGCCTATTCCACCGCCGTAACCGCCAGTGCTTCCACTGCCACCACCAACAGCATAACCAGCGTTGTGAGAGCCATCACTGCCCCCGAAACCTTTGCCACCGGAGCCACCGGAACCGCCGAGGCCACCAGAGCCACCTCCGAGACCTCCTCCGCCACCGCCTCCAAATCCACCGCCTATTCCACCGCCGTAACCGCCAGTACTTCCACTGCTGCCACCACCAACGGTGTAACCAGCGTTGTGAGAGCCATCACTGCCCCCGAAACCTTTGCCACCGGAGCCACCGGAACCGCCGAGGCCACCAGAGCCACCTCCGAGACCTCCTCCGCCACCGCCTCCAAATCCACCGCCTATTCCACCGCCGTAACCGCCAGTACTTCCACTGCTGCCACCACCAACGGTGTAACCAGCGTTGTGAGAGCCATCATTGCCTCCATACCCTTTGCCACCAGAGCCACCGGAACCGCCGAAGCCGCTATCCCCGCCGTAGCCACCATGTCCTCCACCGTTGGATCCGCCGCCTGCTCCTCCAAAACCACCGCCTCCGCCGAAGCCGCCGCCACCTCCGTAACCACCTCCACCTGAACCTCCGAGGCCTCCACCCGAACCCCCATGACCCCCACCGCTGGAGCCTCCTAAGCCTCCACTTCCACCGTTGTAGCCGCCGCCACCACCATATCCTCCATTTCCGAGCGTTCCCGTGAACGCGAACCCTCCAGATTTGCCATCATCGGACTTGGTAGAAATGAATTTCTCATTGTTCCCTCCGTAACCGCTGTTGCCTCCGCCGGATCCCCCGCCTAAGCCGCCACCGCCGCCGCCGCCGTAGGCGCCACCACCGCCATAGGCACCGCCTGCGCCTGCCTTACTCAATTGGCTGAATCCAGCTTGAACTTTCCCTATTATGCTGCTGACGCCATTCTTAATGTCTTCGAAGCCGCCGCCACCGAAACCACCGCCGCCTCCAAATCCACCACCGCCGCCGTATCCAGCGCCACCGCCGTAGCCGCCACCGCCGCCGTAGCCACCGTCACCGCTGGAACCGTAGCCACCACGACGGATTCTCACTGAAACAATCATATAATATATATATAAGGCTTAGATACGCTACGTAACATTGCAATTCGGTCTTCTCCACTCTATCCTTAATTTAATTGCTGCAAAAACTGCTTAATTATCTTCCACTTTTTACTAAACACACGTGCATGTAATGAGGGGCCGTACCTGTCGCGTCGGTGAGCCCGAGCAAGCCCAGAGCAATGATACACGCGCCGACCCGCCTCATGGTTGCTCGCTACTGCCGGCGTCTACACAGCACAATCCTTATATACAACATCATAATTGATGCAGATGCGTTACTTTACTACGAGTTCTTAGGAATTATATATGGGGAAAACAATAAGCTTAGTTTTTGTTACGTTCCCACAACTACGCTAAACTGGTTGGTTTGGAGATTTTTTGCTGATATTGATTATTGTATCGAACGCTGCGGGGGGCAGAGCCGACCTTGGAAGCTTGACCTGTGCTTTTCGTATTGCTCATCTGTAATAAGTTTTGATATATTGGTACAATAATTATGTCTATTAATAGTAACATCCAACTAACGTGATGATGACTGAATACGGAAGCAAAGTTTAACAGAAGCTGGTAAAGGTAGGTAATTACCAAAAAAGCTTTTGATGATAGAGCAGAAATGCGTAACATGTATTTGATAATATGAATAAAATATCAAGACATTTTTCTTAGTTCTTGAATATGATAGAGGCAGCTTTTGAATAGACATTTGTTTCATTATATGTTTTTCAGTATTTACTTAGATAGGTATTCATTTCTATTCAAATTCTGTCACATTACATGTCTGCCACCGTTATGGCGGTTATTGATACGCGGATGCACCTTTATCTTGCACTAGACAAGCTGTAATCTTGTAGTGAAGTTTGACTGGGAAGTAGCCAGCCTAGGCCGGTATTTTGGTTGGTGCAGCGCCTTATTGTGTCTTACTTCTGTCTGTCTCATAAGTCTATTAATATAAAATGTGCTTGGAGCAAAATAGTTGTAGTTTTTGAGTAAAATGCCTGTGACATACGGACGGACGGACGGACGGACGTGACGCTACTATAAGGATTCCATTGGATTGCCATTTTGTAGGCTACGGAACCCTAAAAAAATTACTGTCCTGCGCCTCACTTGTTAACTTGCATCTCTTAAGTATTTGCAAAATTTCCAACCCTTTACGACATTCGAGGCTACTTAATCCTTCTGAGCTGTACAAAGCGGAAAGGTAATCGAGGAAAACTACGAGAGCGACTACGAGATAGAGTTTGATAAGTTGCTGATATATTAAAGCAGTTCCATTTAACTCGAAAAGCGGCTGGACACCATTGATCGAAGAGGCTGGTCCAGTCACGATGCACTAACGATAGCGATTATTCGCATGATACAATCGATATAAAATCGATGCAAAAACCCGCTCACCGCATCCGGGTGCGTCAATGTGATGCTTTACATTTAAGTAAGGGTGATTTATTATGTGTGAATCCAGTTTATAACTCAGTTTGCTTACATTATGAACTAATCGTTTTATTAGAGCAATTATAGAAGGATCAACACCGCCACGGATTGCTGTTTCCCGGATATAATAACTGTTGCATAGATATTGTGCGAATCAATTTGTTTTGAAAAACCTCCTCTTTTTATTTATGTTCTAAAAATAGTCAAGTCCTCCACATTAAAAGCATTAAGTAATTTAATATTTTCCGGTTTCCTCTACTTTTTCCCGTCTTTCTCTGAATAAGTACTCCACATATTTTGGTGTTTTAAGCATTTACTGCTACATCTTTACGTAAAGATTGCTGGTTGTCATTGGCGCTCGAATTACTGGAACCCAACATGCACTAAGTTGGATTTTGAAATAGTTTAGCTTGACAATAATTTGCAGCCAAGTACGGGTTGGTTTTATAATAGTGTTCTTTCTAGTCAGTCAGGCCACCATCATCATCATGTCAGCCGAAAGACGTCCACTGCTGGACATAGGCTCCCCCAAGGATTTCCCTCAGACCTTGTGCTTTCCGCATCCACCGAGATCCGATCTTACCGGGTTCGAAGCCTATTTTTCACGCTCTTTAAATACTTATTTTTCTGTCCATATCCGACGTAAATCGCTGCTCCACGGTCCTGATGCCCATCCACTCCCTATCCCTAGTGTTACGGAGCCATGACATTATTCGTCTTCCAAACCTTCCGTTTTCCGGCTATTTTGCCCATCATGCAAGGTCAACTCTTTTACCAATTCGCTGGAGAACATCAAGACAAGTAAATATGCCAAAGCTTGGGTGTTCCCTCCCTCTTACAACATTGGTTCCTTCAAGTGAAGTGTGAAATTATGTCCCACTTCCGTCATCATTGTTATCTGGACTGCATTGTGTGCTTACCATCAGGCGCCACTTTGCGGAGCTGCTATAAAAAAACTCTTTTACCCATTCGCTGGAGAACATCAAGAAGATGAAGAGAAGGAGGAGAAGTCAAATAATAATTTCGCATTCCCCCTAGACTGGTTAATTTGACAGCGGCTCGGCAGACGGTGACGTCATACGCGTAATTACAATAATTCAAATTAGCGGTGCATTGTAGGTACCTAAACAGTCGTTAGAGGCTTGATGTCATTGTTTTTTTGCTGGCGCATGCGTCGGTCTGGCGGGAGTACAGGTGGCGGCAGTATGGAGAATTTGTTCGTAAGATTTTGGTAAAAAACAAAACAGCACCATTATGTTGCCTCTACTCACATTACAATTTTTTAACAGAAAACTTTTTCCAGCAAAGTATTTAACTTGCAATGATACTTGTAATGTTACTTGTAAGTAAGTAAAAAGTAAAATCTTGCAATTGAATTTTAAAGCAGTTATTCTCAACCGATTGAGATGAAATTTGGGATACTTATGTAAGTCCGCTGACAAATACAATAATCTGGTAGTGAAGCTCTGGTGGTCCGGTCAGTATTGTGGCCGCAGGAAGGAACTCTTCAACTGTTAATGGCATCGGCTTGAAATTCGGTATGGATAATTATGTAAGTTGGATGACAATACAAGTTACAAAGTCTATAGTTAACAAAAAGTGCAATCCGCAAAAAAGTTTGTATTTATCAAAAAAATATTTTTTAACAGAAGGTTTATTTAAAATAAGCATGTGTTAATAATACTAATCTGTTGACCGGGAGGAAGAACCCAGAAGACCTCAAGGAAGCTCAATTGCCTGAACCGACTACAAAAGATCGCGAGATTTGGCGAAAAAAGTGAGAAGCTCCGACCCCAAATAACGTAAGGCGTAAAGAGAGGCATAAAAAGAAGATTGCTCCTTTTTCCTTTATCTGAAGCTAAGCAGCAGTGCTTGCACTGTTGAGTTCCGGTGTGGAGAGTAAGACAGCCGGTGTAATTACGGGCACATGAAGCATTTCATGTCAGTTCTCTAGGTTGGCTGCGCATCTACAAACCCCCCGGGGTTGCGGGTGTCTATGGGCAGTGGTGATCACTGATCACTTACCATCTGGTAAAAAAAAAGTCTGCTGCGATGACCCAAACACATTAAAATCTATGACTTCTTAGAATCTGCAACTTTTTACATGTTTACGAAAGCTAAATTAGCTGTAATAGTACATTGTTATTTCCTAATCTATTTTTTGTGCCTTGTTATTATGGCCGACTGTATCTAATTAATGACTTAAACGTAGGTACGTTGAACCAAGGGTTTACCGCGGCACGTAAATATGGAAAAACTGTGATCTCATGACGAAAACCCAAAATTCATGAATTACCCAAAAATTTGGGAGTTCATGCACCGTGAACCGGTTTCCTGGTCCCTTTCTGAGAATAAGAGCAATGATGTTCGTGGCTATGGTTTGCTATTCTGACGTAAAATCTGTGCTATTTCATAAAGAAATTCCTTCCATCATCACCAATAGCAGCCCCTAGCACTGTTTGATTTTTGACTGCACTGCATTGCACTGTACGGCAATGTGAAGAGTAAGACAGCCGGTGTAATTACGGGCACAAGAGGCATTTCATCTCAGCTCTCTAGGTTGGCAACGCATCAGCAAACCCCCCGGGGTTGCCGGTGTCTATGGGCAGTGGTGATTACTTACCATGAGGTGACCCACTAGCTCGTTTGCCTTCCTTTTCGTATAAAAAAATGTTCCCGGAGCTATACAGTGGTTCTTTAAAAAGTGCTCCTACCTATTCACCTTAACTTGTGGTTCCCCTCGTGTTGCAGGTGTCCCTGTGCGGCGGTGATTGCTTTCCATCAGGTGACCCGCCAGCTTGTTTTCCCCCTCTTATGTAAGTATATAAAGAAAAAGATGATAAAGAAAGAGATCTGTTGAATTGATTCGCCAGTAGACTAAAAGGAAGATAATCATTTTATAGATCTAGTTATTTAAAATAATCTTTCCATCTCTATGACTAGCTGGATCTCACACTCAAACTGTTGAAGAAATTTTAATGTGTTTTATTTATCTGCAACCGGATAGGTCGTTCGATAGTAATTAGGTAACATTTAAGTACAAATACAAATTTACAAGTACAAATTTAATTCCTGTGTGTTTTGTTAAAGTTAAGATAGATTAGGTTACTTAATTATAATCGAAGATGAGCTAAGTATTTGTCTACAAGTCCATGAACTTTTGCGTTTGTACCTAAGTATATGACGGTTAAAACGTGTCGATGTCGGCGTTCGTGTGTGTTCGACACCACCTCAATAACTGGCACCTTCAACCTTGATTCATACAATAAAGGTAAAGGTGTCAAATACTGGAATTGAGGTGTCAAACGTCGGAACGCTCACCTTACGTGGTCCCAACTTTTTGTGGTTAGTTCAAGGGTTTTGGGAATAAAAAATAAAAACACAAATAGAAACTAAAATGTCTTATCTTAATTTTATTGATTGGCATAATAATACATCGTAAAACAATATGTTTCATATAACTAGGTATCTAAGTATAACAACAATGTAATAGCTGCTATGTAAAATCGGATAACTACACAAAACAGCAATTTACAGAAATATTCTTTGTATACAGCTCATAAAACTTTTTATTTCGGATATCCGATAGTTTCGGTTACGGTTACGGAGCTCCGTAACATCATTGCTTTTGAACTGTCATCCCTACTCGTAATATAGAGTCTGATTTTACTTACCAGCCGCAACAGCTAACCTACAATTTTGACTCTGGTCTGGGCGCGCCATACGCCGTGGCGTGACTGCTGGCGACTCCTCCACGACCAGTGCTGTACGCGTTGGCAACCGCCGTCGCTCCACCAGGCATGCCCCCAGACCCTGACCTGCCTCCGTACCCGAAGAACATCGGGAAGAAAGCCGCAGCCGGCATCCTCGGCGCAAAATCATCATCCTCCTCATCCTCAACTGGTCTTTTCACTTGCTTCTTCTTCTGCAGTCTTTTCTTTGGTCTCTGCACCGGCTCCTCAACTTCCTCGACTTCAGGCTCCGTTATTTCGGGCACGGTTTTAGCTGTTGTCGGGAGGTCTGTTCTTTCAGTCGGTTCAGACAGCTCAGTCTGTTCTGTGGGTAGTTGGGGCTGCTGTGGTTGTTGTGGGTAGAAGACCTCGTTGTGCTGAGGGGGGAGGTAGGAGAGCTCTGGTTGGGTCTGCCGGCGTCGGTCGGTGGTGGGCAGGTAGTACTGGCTGGGCTGGTCGTCTGGTTGCTTGAACATGAAGGCGGCCATCCCGGCGCCTGCGCGCTGCGTGTAGTACGGGCTGTAGTACCGGTTCATGGCAACGCCGCCGCGGTTGCTGTCGATAGCACCGAGGGAAACTAGATGGAGAAAAGAGGATATTATTAGTTAGGCATAAAATTAGATTGATTGAGTTGATGCCCCGATTTCAAAAAACCTTAGTTCCTACATGAAATAAGTGAGAAACTAAGATGTTTCTGAGTTAAAAGCGCTTAGTTGATGCAACTTGTGACCAAAGGGCTGGCAGTTTTCTCTCTCAAAGAATCAGCATCGCTATTCAGCGAGGCAACGCTGCCAGCCTTTTGGGCACTATGCCACGGGGGCCTTATTTAGATTTAATTTAGTTTTAAGTTGTAGTTTATTTAGTTTAAGCTTAGATTTAATGTCATTGTAAATTGCTTTTATTATGTAAATAAAGTTAAAAAAAGATGTTTGATTCAAACTTTTCTATTGAATTGAGCGTCATGAGCGAGACAAATTTTATTTACATCTAATGTTTATTGTTTGAGCAAGAGAAGAATTTCTTAAATTTCAAATTAAAATAAAATAATTTATTGAATCAGGCGTTACTTTGCGGAGGTCCATATTTATGAACTAAAAAACAATTACTTTGCTCACCCGCGACCACTAATGACAAATAGTTATATCTGTGCGGCAAATGTATGTTTCCATGCAACACCTCCACCTCCACTGCTACACGAATCAACACATGCCACACAGACCCAACTATCACCACCACCACTATACTAAACGCTGACGCGTTTCGGCACTCTCCACGAGGCCATTTACGAAGCACAACAACAACCGCTCAACATGCCACCACTTCCACTACTGACATATGTAAACCATGTACTCAACTTAGTTAATGACAAAACCAACGTACCCACTAATATTTTATAAATTCCAAACTACCCTTTTATGTAAGTCCTAAACTACCCTTTTTTAAGAAATGAATTCCAAACTACCCTTTTTATTTTTATTTTTAATCTACGCCAGGTACCCCGTTATTTTTAACCGAGTACGGTAAAAAGAGAAGTCATGTTCTCATTATTACTATGACACATTATTAAAATTAGAACCAAGTCGTAACAAAGGCGAAGAAACCAAATTAACTTGTTCATTAATAATAGACCCCATGTTGTTGTACCTAATTATTTCCAATTGTTCTAAAACCGATAGCCGCAAACCCTTATCACAATAATGTAAAATTTCGTACGTATCTGAGTCTAACAACGAATGATTCGTTTCTAATAAATGCTTGGCAAAGTTTGATTTCTCTGGATGATCATGCCTCATGGATAAAATAAAATACACTGATGACATTGATCATTAAAATAATTTTGCAATTAGGGATTTAGAAACAGTGGAAGCTATCAGCCGCGCTATTAATTAAACCCAGCTATAAAATCGTTAAAAAATAATGATTAGGTAAGGGAGTTGACACATTTTTGATTAGGTACTACTCAAAAATATCTGACACCAATGACGACGAGGAAACACTGCCAAATCCGAAACATCTAAATAATTTACTTACATGAATCCACGTTGCCATAATAAGGGTAGTAAGGGTAAGCCTCCACCGTCCACAGCGCGCAGGCCAGCACCAAAACAGATAGAACCTCCATGGTACTTTCGTACAAAGTCAAGTAGTTACTGAGTGTCGTCGTCGAACAGACGTGGGGTTATATATCCTTCGCACGGGACTCATTAGGACTCAGGACACGTCTCGAGATCGTCTGTCCCGTCATTTTACACTGGCCGAATCCAACCGTTATGGACTCTGGACATCCTAGTAAAGTTATCTGGCAAATGCAACACGTAACGTAGATGGGACCGTTCGGTTTATGGGCTTGGAAGATTTGTTTATTTGCTGTGGTGAACGGTGAGTCAGTTTCTAATTTTGACGCTACAATTGGAGATGTGTATAGGCAGTTCGCGTACCTACCAAATAAAATGTTTCATTTCGTTTAAATTCATGCTGGACCAAATTAAAAGTAGGTAGAAGTTTTTTGTAGGAACTACAGACATTTTGTTTTATTTATTGGCAGTTTTTCGACCGTTTTAAGTAGTCATTGGTTGGGCCTAATCTGAAGTAAAAGAATTGATGGGATTTAAATCGAAGTAAAAATACTATTTCCCTGGCGAACCATTTGTAGTTTTTCTTTTATAAAAATAAATAGGCTAAGTAAACAAGAAAATTAGTAAATTCTCATTCAGCTCCTTACATAGAGCGTAATAGTAAATTCAGAACGATAACATCAAAATCTGGACTCAAACCAAATAAGCATTCCAGTGTTCGCAAATGTGATAATTTCCAATAATCGTGTGAACTTCAGAGACAAAGTGCTATAAATAAGGGTGTATTAAAGTGCGCGGGAGTGCAGCGATATGCGCGTCTGCGCGGCATACGACGCGGCGGCGCATCTCAAGTAGGCCCATTCATGGCGATTTATAATACTAGTGCTCACTCTTTTACTGTTCATGGAAATGTGTTTGCGGACGTCGGAATTGGCAAGGAAAGGCGGGGAAGAGCGGAAAACTGTTAGCTACTGGGAGATTGGAAAATTGGGAGCGTGGGTTTAGCGAAGGCCAAGATCCACTTTGAGTAGCTGAGCCTAGCAGCAGTAAACCTGAGAGTATGTATTTAATAATGAAGTCGGTTAAAAATACGGATATATTATGGTTATAATTTCAAGTAAAAAAAAAAGTAAAAGAAAACACTGGAAACTTTTTCTTAACGGTAGGAAATGCATTACGCATAGCCTCGTGCCACGCCGTGGGGACTACGCGGTGGTTATGTGGATCTCCTCTTCCACAACTTCCCTCCATAAAAGGGGAGAAGGGGGAGGTATTCCCACTTAACTCCACAGCTGTTGGCCTCATGTCGGGTTGGTACGCCAGGGGATCCCTAGGGATACACCAGCGGCGCCCTCCGGCCGCACCTGGGGGATCCCTATATAGGGATACACCAGCGGCGCCCTCCGGCCGCACCTGCCTTAACGCTAGGGAGCGTTTGGAAGGGAGGATCGCAGCACTTGATCTCCTAGTCGGGTAGAGTCGATGGTGTTATGCCGGCTCGGGATCCCCAGCCGACTCTAAAGAGGGATCAGGAGCGGAACAATCTGCCGAAGCCTCTCCCTCCTCGTCTACACTTACCTAGTATAATAAGGTGTTGTAGTATTCCAAGAGTCACCGGTATATTCACTCGTCCCCTCCTAAGTTGGGTAGCGGCTCAATTGCAATTACACTAGTGCTAGCTCAAGTGTTCTATCTACGAGTATCTACCCCTTTCGGCAATACGGTGTAGTTATCAATTAATAATTGATTGATTAATCATAATTTTCTGGAACGGCTTTTGGCCAATGGACCTACTTACATACTTCAACGGATTTTGTGAATGAAACTTATGCCCTCAAATCGCATTTCTGGTATGAGCATCACGTTCCTATCTTACCAGTTATCTCTCGTACCAGTTTAGTGAGATAGCATCGCACCCACGGCAGGAGCCCCTAAATACTCATAAACGTCAGGAGTATAGTCCGCGCCGTTTGACACTTGCATATTAGAATGTAAGACGGAAACATTACTGGGTATTAGTATGATCGGTCTGACGTGTGATTCATGCTATGAGACCTTAATATGTGCTGTTCAGCATAAATTTTCACGGTTAGCTTTTAAGTTTTGGTGTTTTGCAAGGTGTTATGAATTTTGATAATCATGCTTGCACACTTGTGTGATGTGACTGTGGCCCGCCATGGGGCACTTTATCAGGCAGCTTGATTCAGGCTAAAAAATTGTGACTACTTAGTATGTGGGAAATAAAATATCCTACTCTTTGATTTACGGGAAAGATACTTCTATTAAAAAAAATGCAAAATAATGTAAATAAATATTATAGTGGCTTAGAGTTTTTGTTGATATTGTAAATGTTCATTTACTTACAAGTCTTCAAGATTTTGTATGTAGCATTCTGTGAAAGTTTATTTCTAGTATGTTTTCTCCGCGGCATCGATCCAACTTTGCAATAATTTGGACTGTCTCCATCTTTCGGTCATCAATCACTACAACGACATCCTCTTTCTTCACGCTAAATCCTGAGGACTACTTAGAACTAGAAGGAAATTTTGTCTGCAAGCCACGCATCAGATGTTAGATATGCAAAGTTACAATAAGTTTGCAGACAAGTGCAAGGACCTCCGAAATTTAAATTTAAGAAACAGTTAATTTCAAAGTAAGGTTTTGAAATCTAGCCTCTTAGTAGATCTTGACCAAGATTCTGAGGATACCTAGATCCTATTTCAAAGGCAGACTATTGAATACTGTTCTAAATCATTCAGCAGCTACGAAGTTTTAGAAGCATGGTGTAACCTGTTCTTCGTCACATATTATACATGTAAGCGGCTGTGTTAGGCAGTCCAATCCTATTTCAACTTGGCAAAAATAATAAAAAAATAATAGCTTTAGTTCCATAGATACCGCTACACTTTGTGGGATAAGAGCTTATCTGGGTATTGAAAACTCCCAGTCAGTAACATACTTAATGCAAATTTAAAACTGATCTTAAAATTCAGCTGAATCCATTTGTAAATATCCTGCATGCATGTCGAATTGCAACTCTTCATCATTTCGCTCAGGTGCGACCGAATGCTACCCTCGCTGACTCCAAGATTAAGACCACCTGTCGCATTCCGGGAAACGCCGCTGCACGTACTCCCGAACCGAGGTGATGAGGCAATTTATGCAGTTATGCGCAGCGGAGCGCCCTCAAGACGCGCTGTCTGCTGTAAGAATTCTTCGTTGGAAACTGTATTGGACTTGAATTTTTATTGGGATTTGACAGTTGTTTTGTCTGAGCTGTTGTTAGGTGCGTCTAGGGACCTACGTTTTTATAGAAAAAAACTGACCAGCGTTTGACCCCTATCCCACCTGACGGAAAATGTAGATTAGGCTAGTGGTGCAACGTGTTTCATTCGCGTTTCTCTTGCACCTTTGGATTTGTACCAGTTTTTATTATATCTAACTTGTCTCCGTCAACGGCAGTTTTATGTGGCCATTGCTTTATGCATATTTTAAAAAGGACTGAGTCTTTGGAGCCACATACACGATACGGTTTAACGTTACGATCAGTCGTTTCAGATGGAATAGAGCGATATTGACATACACTATCGTGACGATAAATCGTATTTATATGGTGCCCTTTAGAGTCATCCCAAATTAAGTAAGTACTTCTTTGACCCGTTGAGAGTCAACGAACTTCAATAAAAACAAAAGACTACGCAAAAAAGACACAGTTCCCTAAATACAAGGAAATCAGCACAACGTGTCAATCTAGTAAATCAAAGCACCTGTTGTGAACTTAGTCACGTCCCCTGTGTGTACGCAAATGCATTGACAATAAAACAGGAAAATTTTCAATATAACTGACGTCAAACGCATGTGCGTGGAATAGCTAGACCTTTCCCAGACGAAGCTTTGATTATTCAATTTGTCATTAACCGTGGGAGAGTGTCGCTTTTTCCTTATAGTTCGAAAGATTCTATTTGTAAACAAATATGCATTGCTAATTTTGCTCCTGCATTGTTACTGTTCACTTGTCCAGTCCAAAAAATAGTCGAAGTAAGGTGTAGTGGCAGACCACCGACAACGTCCCTATTCTTATTCGAGTTTCGGATATGGACAATGTTTTTAATATTTTAAGAAAAAACTTAATCAAAATTACAGTTGATAAAGGGCTGGCGCGTTCTTCGGCCAACAGGCATTGCTATACAAAAAGGCAACGCCGTCAGCCTTTTGGGCACCTTGCCCCGAGGTAGCGGACTCGCCATTTCCATTTTAGGTTCTAAATTTAATTATTGTTATTAAGATACTTAACTATTCATAAATTACAAATACATTATTTCTAATGTAAGGCCTTTTCATCTCATTCCTTATTTAATTTACGAAGTCATACTGACTCTGCGCTTCCAACCACGACACGACTTCGATTTAATATGTCAGATTTAATCCAAAATTCGTTAAACTGTTGCATCCATGTCGCAACATATAGGTAGTGTTCTAGTTTATATGACGTTTTGGACCGGTTGAATGTTTTTGCGTCACATTGGGGCACATAACATTGTGATCGGGTATATACATTGTGATGGCTGTGACGCACTTGCATAAGTTATCATCCAGCTACTTAATCATCGCTTACTCATCACTGGAACAATACTCACCAGCCTGCACGAATCTCGTTCAGCCGGGAATACCACGACGGAAGTCACATCTGATAGCAAATTCAGATCAAGTTCACCATATATAATTAATAGCCTCATCCATGCCTTTTGGTTAAAATGCTGGCAGCGTCTCGCGAATTTTTATTGTTCGCCGATGAAATAAATTCTTATAAGAACTGCCGCAAATACTACCTAGTAGGCAGATTATAAATCCTAAGCGAGGTCATCGAAGAATTGCTTTAGAAAAAAAAAAATTGCAAAGCGCTTTGTCGGGTTTAGACAATAAATTTTTGCTGAGACAATAGAGCATCAAACGAGCAATTAATGAATGTTTCATTATTTTTTTTTGCTAATGAATTGGTTAGGAGCACCTGCGCTTTTAAGTATTTTATATTGTTTCAAATGAGACCTGGTTTTAATTATTAATTTCGAGATTAGGTAAATAGCTAGCTTTTAACTTCAACCCTGATTACCAAATGTACTGAACTGAAGTTGTTCCCTTTCACGAGCTGTTCATCAGTCTTAACATACCTGCCATTATCTATATTTAGTTATTTTCAATGCAAATACGAATACAAATATCCTTTATTGAAAACCACAAAACAGTAAAAGGAGATTACAGAAAAACAGGTATGTAAAACAGGTATGTAAAACAGGTAGGTATGTTTCTAAATAAACAAAGTTGGAGAAAATGTGCACACCATGTGCTATCCTTTATTTTATATTAAAAATCCCGAATGAAAAAACAGATCTCCTGTTGACAGCTGTCCAAATCCGTCCGTTCGGAAAGCCGCCATGTTTTCGGATACATATCAATACCCCCCTTATAAATTTAAACGTTGGGGTGGAATTATTACTCTTGAGGATCTTCTAACTACTACATGATTATCTTTAGTACATACTTCAGGAATTTTACTTTCCACTGGCGATTTAGGTATTGCAGTTGTAATGACATCAGGAGGCCTTAAATTATCATTGTTTTCTGTCCCTACCCCAACATCTACATCTCCCGGCACATTTTCTTCGGGTAATTTATTTTCATTCTGTACTTGCATGCATCTAGAATTATCAGAGTCAGTAATTATTTTCTCTTTCCTATTCTCATTAACATTATAATCGCTTTTATAATTGTAACAATCATTATCATTACTCTCTTGGGAAGAACAACTTATTATCTGATCCAAATGTCTTTTCCAAACCAACTCTTCATTGATTATTTTACAAAGATAAGTTCTTTTTCCCAGGATTTCCTCAATTACAGCTTTTACAAATCGTTTTTTATTTGGATTTCTGTAATCTCTACAGTAAACCATTTCCCCTTCTTTAAATGACACATCCCTTTTCCCGCCATAATTATCTACTTTTTCCTCTTTAGTACAATTCTTATTTGTTAATAAATCTAATCTAGTTCTCAATTTTCTCTGAAACATTAATGTTGCCGGGGTACATCCAGTAGTGCTATGAATGGAATTTCTATAATGGAATAAATAACGGTTCATTAATGTTTCAAATGACACGTGATTTTTTTCTTGCAATGCTTTTAATAATCCAGATTTAAAATTCCTAACCGCATTTTCAGCAAAACCATTTGTAGCTGGATGAAATGGAGTAGATGTCTGGTGTTTTATGCCATTCTTTTGTAAAAATTCTGAAAATTCCTTGCTACAAAAAGTCGCTGCGTTATCTGTTACTACAATGTGTGGTAAACCGTATCTACTAAAACATTCCCTGAATTTTTCAACAGTTACCTTAGCTTCTAAACTTTTCATTACAAATGCTTCTGGCCATTTCGAATGCGAATCTACAATTAATAAAATCATTTTGCCATTAATTGGTCCGAGAAAATCAGCATGGACCCTTTCATATGGAAAACTACATTTTGGCCAGGGAATTACATTTGATTTTGGTGGATCCGGGCGTGCTGACATACAAATATTACAATTTTTTACCATATTTTCAATACAATCATCTAGTCCAGGCCACCAGAAGTAAGATCTGGCATTTGCCTTCATTTTAACAATGCCTTCATGGGCTGCATGTAGTTCTTTAAGCAATTTTAATCTTAATTTTTCTGGGACAACAACTCTATAACCCCACATAATTACATTTTGATCAATATGCAACTCGTCTTTTCTTTGGAAAAATGGCTTAGTAGACTCCTCAGTGACATTTTTAGGAAAACCATACCTAATCATATTATAAACAGAACTCAAAGTTGAATCTTTTCTTGTTTCTGATCTGACCATGTTTAAATCAATGACATTTTGCTCTTCTACAAAATTTATGTAATCACATTCTTTAGGTACAGTGGCTTCAGTTACACTAGGAACTGGCAATCTAGACATACAATCGGCCTTGACATTATCTGTACAATTAATGTATTTGAAAGCATAATCAAATCCTGCTAAGTATAATGACCATCTTTGCAATCTGCCGGCTGCCATTTGTGGCAAGCTTCTATTTTCTCCAAACAAAGCCTGCAATGGCTTATGATCAGACTGTAATTCAAATTTAGTACCAACCAGATAATGATAAAATGTTTGAACTGCCCAGTAAATAGCTAAAGCTTCCTTGTGAATCATAGAATAATTCTTTTCTGCTGTTCTGTAGACTCTGGAAATAAAACTTATTGGCCTGTCTGAACCATCCGGCATAATATGGCTAAGCACTGCTCCAATTCCATTTTGAGATGCATCACATGATAATCTTAATGGTAAGTTCCTATTAAAGTGAACCAATGTATTTTCAGAAACTATATCCTTTTTATCATTTCGAAACTATCATTACACTTTTTTGACCACACAAACTCTGTATCTTTTTGTAATAAGTCATACAGTGGTTTCAATTTTAATGACATTTGGGGAATAAATTTAGAATAATAATTTACCATTCCTATCCAAGACCTTATCTCAGTAACATTACTGGGTGGCGGTGCATTAATCAATCCATCCAGTTTAGAATTATCCTTCCTCAAACCCTCTTTAGAAATGATGTGTCCTAGATACTTAACCTCCTTTTGAAAAAATAGACATTTAGATTTATTTAATCTAATACCTACTCTTTGAAATTTTTTTAAAACTTCCTCTAAATTTTTTAAATGTTCCTGGTCATTTGCCCCTGTTACTAACACATCATCAATAAAATTAACCACACCTTTTGCACCCAGCAGTACCTTTTCAAGTTTTGCTTGAAAAATTGCACTTGCTGGTTTAGTTCCATAGGGTAATCTGTTTAATTTATAAATACCTTTAGGTGTTGACCATGCCAATAAATTTCCCGTGTCATCATCACAGATCAGCTGATTAAAAGCGTTTCGCAAATCTAATTTTGTGAATTTTTCACCTCCCTGTAAAGCTGTAAAAATGTCCTCGATCCTAGGTAAAGGATGGTTAACATCGTTTAAATACTTATTGACAGTAATTTTATAATTTGCACATAGCCTTAACTGTCCATTTTCCTTTAAAACGGGTACTAAAGGTGTGCCCCAATTACTGTTTTCAACTTTTGTAATAACATTCTCCTTTTCTAACTTAGACAGTTCACTATCAACCTTATCTCTATAAGCATGTGGAATTGGTCTTGGTTTGTGAAAAATGGGCTTTATGTTTTCATCTATCAATTCTAACTTAATTTTTTCACCTTCAATTTTGCCTAACTCTGGCTTGAAAACATCTGTAAATTTCTGTAATACAGAATCTAATGTTGGAGCAATATCACTTTGTAATGAGTTTAATGGAATGTAGTTTTTAATTTCTATTTTAAACTTTTCTATTAAATCTCTACCAAACAAACATTTACATCCATTTTTTACAATGAGTAATGGGCAATTTATTCTCTTGTTGTTACATTTTAAAGGAACAGTAATCTTACCCAGAGGCTTGACAATTTGACCATTATATGTCTTTAAATCGCAGTTTGCTGGCTGAAGCTGGAAATCAGAAAATATATTTTTGTATATTTCCTCGGGAATACATGAAACAGCGGCACCAGTGTCTAATTCCATATTTAAACTTTTTAAACCCATGTAACACTCAACCATATATGGGGCAATATAATTTACATGTAACATCCTATCTTCAATGTTAAAAATGTCCACTAACCCATTTTCCTCCTCCTCTTGCACCTCCAATGTATGTGTTGGCTTACTCCTGCACACTAATGCCAAATGCCCAAGCTTTCCACATGATTTACATTTGTATGCTTTATATTTACACTTTGCAAAAGAATGGTTTGATTTGCCACAATGCACACATAAGGGAACATCACCTTCTACACTCTTCTTCTCTATTTTTTTTACTTTATTTACACAGACATTTTCTGGTCTTTCAAGTACTGCCGATTCTTTGTTTAAGGCGATTTCTAATAGTTCCGCCATTCCCTTGGTAATTGGCTCTTCGCATAACCTTTCGAAAATTGGACCTGACCGAATACCTGTGACAAACTTGTCCTTCACTCTTTGTTCAAAATACGTGCCAAACTCGCACTCAGCAGCCATCTCTCGAACTCGTTCGTACCACTTTGATACATTTTCACCTTCATTCTTTACTGCTTTGTCAAATGCTGCTCTTTTCCTGTAATGTGACACTCTTTTTCGAAATCTTAACTTCAATGCTGCCTCCAGGTCAGCATAACTCTTTTCTTTCGGAAGTATAGGATGAAATATACTTTTTAAAGTTTTATATGACTTTTCGTCTATTAACATTAATAATGTAGATACCTGTTTTGTGTCTTCGATATCGTGAGCTACAAAATATTGCTCCACACGTTCCAAGAAGCAATCTACATCGTCACCTTCCTCGTAAGGTTTAATTTGAGAGTAATTTGTCCTCGTCGCCATTTGAGATGTTTCTAAATAAACAAAGTTGGAGAAAATGTGCACACCATGTGCTATCCTTTATTTTATATTAAAAATCCCGAATGAAAAAACAGATCTCCTGTTGACACCTGTCCAAATCCGTCCGTTCGGAAAGCCGCCATGTTTTCGGATACATATCAGTGGACAATAGGCGGTCTTATCGCAATAATGCTTAATGCAATGTGGTTTTTTTATTCTTGTACCATTTCATGGTTGTATCGAGTAGAATGGTCCTCTTTTCTTTTTCTTCTCCTATTATCCTACCCTCTCTCCTTCCAGCATCTCCTATCTGTCAACAATATGAGAGGAGGCCTGTGCCCAGAAGTGACCCTTTACAAGAGTCTTGTTTCATGAGAGACCACCTTTGCAGTACAACCACTCACCGCTACCAATAAAATTGGTTGCACGACCAGCTAGTGGACATAGAGTGAAATTACTCTCTATAGAGCTGAAAACACTTTGCTGATTGCTTTTGTAGATGATATTCTCAATGGAATAAGGTCTTGAGTGTGCGCTTAGCAACGAGCTGACACTGGACATCATATGTGCACATCGATGACGTCCTTAGTGTTCTCAGAAGCTTGGCTAACCGTATTGGCGGCAGCAACGCGCCGAAATCAGTAATTACTGACGAGGTTTGTAACGGCACGCGGTCAAGTCGCTTGATTGTATTCAAATATCGCTTATCCCAAGGATACAGCGTGCTCTGGAAATTTTTGCTTATTCATCAATGATAAGCATACATTATACAGAGTAAAGATTACAGAAACAGATATTATACATATTCCTAGTAAATTATGTTTGAAAACACAACCGGTTGCCTTGCATAGTTGGTCGCCACGTCACTTTCTTGGTGTTGTTTGAACTGTCAGAAAGAGTGGTCAATTAGGTTTTTCTCTTCTTCTTCTTCTCAGTCGGACACTCTTGACAGGGTGGTCGTGGTCATGTTTTGGTCGGTTTCTGCGCCACCGCTGTCCTCGCGATGCGTCTTAGGTCTTAGAACTAGGTATTTTATGAATCTTCAATTCGGACGCGGTATTAATATGTATCTACTTCCTGTTTATATGTTATTGGTACAGTTTTTAAATTGATTTCGTGAATATATTTCGAAATAGCTAATTACCATAATAGCTAAACTTTCATGTCATTCTTCATATTTTCGGGACACACTTGACACAGCTTTTCTTATTCATCATGTGTTTTTTTTAATTTGAACTGATTTTCAACGAGAGTGTATAGAGTGGACAAAAGAAAAACGTTTTTCGTCCTTGCCAGGTTCGACTAAAATTTCGTTGGGCTACAATTTGTGCTTAGGATCTATTATGTAAAGTAAATCGTTATTTTTGCTGATCAGGTATTTGCCTGAGATGTATTTTTTAAGTCTCTTTGTCAATCTGTTTCTAGATTTATTTGACCGATAGCTATAATAAATGAAGCAAACATTTCTCTCCACACCCCGTGTACGAGCAGTAGTATATTATGCGGTGCGCGTGCGCGTCTCATTGTCATGTCGGCGCGGGCGCCTCTATGAATACTATATGCCATTAGGATCTAGCACTTCTTCATCTGCGATAACCGGCCCACGAGCCTACGAGGCCTGTGTGTGTAATTGTGTAGAGTTATTTGGTTTTTAAGCGACTTCAAAAAAGGAGGAGGTTCTCAATTTGTCTGTCGTTTTTAGGGTTCCGTAGCCAAAATGGCAAAAACTGAACCCCTATAGTTTCGTCATGTCCGTCTGCCTATCTGTCTGTCCGCAGCTGAGCTTAGAGACTATTGATGCTAGAAAGCTGTAATTTTGCATAGATAT
This sequence comes from Clepsis dumicolana, assembly GCA_963691665.1. Lineage (NCBI taxonomy): Eukaryota > Metazoa > Arthropoda > Insecta > Lepidoptera > Tortricidae > Clepsis > Clepsis dumicolana. The sequence goes on from OY829508.1 coordinate 16,435,904, forward strand.
GCATATTCATTAGGCCGAAAAAGTGGTGGAATGTGTTTTTTTTTGTGGTACCTCCTTTACACGTAATGTGGGGATGATTTTTTTTATTAGTCGCCTGCCCCTATAGTGTGGGGTATCGTTGGATAGGTCTTTTAAAATATTGATGGTGCTCGAAGATCATTTTTAACCCCCGACGAAAAAGAGGGGTTTCATAAGTGTGACATGTGTATCTGTGTATCTGTCTGTGGCATCGTAGCTCGTAATCGGATGGACGGATTTAGAGGCGGCTTTTTTTAATCGAAAGCTAGTTTAATCGAGATGGTTCTTAGCTAAGTTTCATAAAAATCGGTTGCGCCGTTTTTGAGATATTAAGCTTTTAAATGTTTCAAGTTCAGATCCCAGATGTGAGAGCCCGTTCATGTCTTTAGTATGGCTAAGTTCGGAAATTCGTAATCCGGGAGCTCGTTGATGTCTTGGATTTTTTCTTGGTGTAAGTCAAATAATAAAATATGTATTGTGAAGTGATGTAAAAAACACAAAACAGAAAACTTAAATTTAAAATTTAAAAAACCCCGACAAAAAAAAGCGGACAAAAAAGCCGACTAAAAGGAAAGTAAAAAAAGTAAAAAATAATGTCTAATATATTTTGTTAGTATGGATTAGTATGGATGGTAAATAAAAATTTTGCTAGGTATATTGAACTGAAAGCGCCAATCCATACTTCCATCCATACTAATCCATACTAACAAAATATATTAGGCATTATTTTTTACTTTTTGTAGTTATTCGTTTGCGGAACATTAAGCTTTGAAGTGCTAATTTTTGTTAAGTGTCCCACCCGTCTACCAGATAAACTGTTGCATTTGGAAATGTGAAAAATCAGAACAGTAGTGCATATATTAGTGAATTTAAAAGGAAAACTATCACAGTAAAGTAGGCTTTACAGAGTACATTTCAGTTTCACTCAAAAATACCTTTTTGTATCATAAAATTTTCGTATGTTTGTCGTGACATTCCCTATTCATTGTTTTTCACTTCGTAGGATATGTTTGTTTTTATCAAATCGTTATTCTTAAATATAACGATCTTATTCCCTATCTCGTGGGAATCCCAAAAATCCCTTCTTATTGCACATCTATGATACATAAGTTATATGTGTGCCAAATTTCAAGTCTCTCTAGGTCCCATGGTTTAGGCTGTGCATTGTTTGTCAGTCAGTCATTCAGCCAGTCACTCAATCACCTTTGATATTATGTTCACCTCCTAACTAGTCCAAACAAAGTTACGAAGTCAAAAATTGTGTTCCAAGCATTTCCCTCTTTAAATTTATTAGAGCATTCGTTGCCTGGCCTACGACTCATAGGCAATTTTCAATCTATTGACAATGTATTTCCAATGCATTTACGTCGAAGTCGGCGCCGTAATAGTTCTCAATCGGACATGCCGTTCAATAAATCGAATAAATTCTGTATAAATGGAATGATTTCCGAGTATATCGAATGATTTTCGAATAAATCGATTGATTCCTGATTCCTGATGCGACGGCAGCCACGTACTCGACAGATTTACGGTCAATAAAGGCACCTTCGAACTGTGCCAATATGGTAATGGGTCAGATAGATACCTACTGGCAAAATTGGTAGCTATATAAATTATACAAAAGTCACCAGCAAGTCCCGTATCAATGCCTACTTTGAAATTTGTTCACAGTCCTACTAATATTATTAAATGGGAAAGATTGTAATTGATCAGGCGCTATTCAGATCTTTCAGGAACTAAGAACAATTAACTTCCTTACCGGCAACCACACGTTATGAATCTTGCGACAAATGTTTCCACTGCCACACGGATTAACACAATGTTAGTTAGGTGTGTGCTTTTTTGTATGTGTTTTATAAAACACTGCCCAGCAGTCCACGGACATACTTAATAGGCATCTTCCATTTCGCGCCACAACACTGTCTTCGGCCCCTCGCATCCGCCGCCAGCAATCCTCTTAAATCAATCAATCATAAAAAAACAGCTATACGGATTTGGATCAAAATTGAAATGGAATTAGCTTTTATTATTCCTTAGATTTATACATAGGCTATCTTTTATTCCGGGAAATCGCATAGTTCAATAGTAGCGATGACCGCGCATTCTACGCAGACGTAGTCCCAAGTAGGTATAACACCCGAATCTCATAATGAAGATTAACTGAAGTAAACTTAAAGTTTTGAGTCTAGTTAATTAGATACGGTTGTAAAAGCTCGACGGTGTTAGTGTTATATCGTTATATCGAATATTTTCTCATACGAGTTGTAACGGTCCAAGGCTTCATTTAAGCATATTTGGCCCTGGACACGAATATATTTCATACTTGGTACAAGTAATTAATTAAATAAACAAAATAGTTAAGAATACGGATTTGTATGGGGTAAAATTACTAGTAACACCATCTAGCGGAAGTATCCGGCAACAGGTTGTTAATTAAGTTTCGGTTTATCGAGCTAGTTTAAGTGGGGCTCTTACGCGGTTCAAGCTTATGATAATAGATGGCGCTAAATTAAGTCTTGAGTTATTTATCATCAGTACAAAAGAAATACTCAAAATGCAAGGAAAACAATTATTGGATAATAATCTCTGCATTATAATCTTCTATACTAGCAAATTTCATACGACTCGATTCAGTATTTTAGGCCTACGCGGCATGGGAATAACATTATGAATAATACAAAGAGATTATGGAAAATGCAAGGAAAATGGAAGTTGATTATTAAAGACTAGTGTCTTACGCTCATTTTAACATATGTTTCGTCAAGTTCTGTTCAGTAGTTTAAGAGCAAAGAGCATCAAAACATAAAATGGAATACGAGCACGGCGATGTACTTACCATGGAGTCATTTTATAGAAAGAAAATCTGTAATAAGGTCTAATTAATTAATAGGGAAAAGTCATGTAATATCATTTATCATAATATACTCTAATATAACTCCGAAATTATCATAAAGATCATCTACAATTATAAATCAGTTAAAAGTCGCTAAATAATACAAGTTTTGGAGCGGACGAAGTAAAGGTTAAAAAATAGCTAAATTACTAAAAATGCAAGCAATAGATGAATGGAAACTAATGTCTTGGTCTATTAGCTATCTTTAAATTAAGATCTTAAGTAAAATAGGATAATTGGGAAGACGTAGGAACATACTTAGTATAAATAGCTGACATTAGAACCTTGTCGTATGAGTCGTATCATCATAAAGTAAGGAACCTGTATGCGAGGACTTGACGTTTTAATGTGACAAGGAACAATTAGTTGAACGGGACCGAATTGGGAGAAATGTTGCCAATATATCGATTGCAGGCAAATTAGTACATTTTACCCGACTGCGAAACGCGAAGGGGGGTGATGTGTTTATCAGATCATGTATGTATGTGTGTACGTATGATTGTTCCTTTGTGGCACATTAAGTTATTATAATAGATAGTGAAGTAAAATAGCTATTACGTAAAAAGGGATTTCACATAAAAGCATCAAATTTATCAGTAGAAGAAAAGCAACACTAAGAATGATTTCTGTACTAGGAGAACTAAGATTAATAGAGCGATTTAATTTATAGGCTATGTACATAAAAGGTGGAAAAATGTAATAATAGTATGAATTAGGATTAGAATATTTTTCTAATTGGAAGGAAATCTAAAGTATAGTGAAGGAAATTTATATTTAGAATGTTTATGTATGCTTGGAATATATTGGAAATTTAAAGTTCACGAAGAATTGTCAGGGAAATAATAGTATGTCGGCAAAAATTAGGGATGGTATCACTTCTGTGTCGATTGGGTCCGTGATTTCGCCGAAGTCGGAGGACGCTTACGAAAGCTATAAAAAGGACGAGCGCATCGAGGGAAAAAGGAGAATATCATCGATTTTCATAGCGTTAACGTTACTTGTTGGTCCGGGGAATTAAGTTTTATTTCGGGGAGATTTTCATTTAAATTCTTTTAATTATTGTAGTCATTCTTTTAGCATTTTAATTGGGGGTTTTATTCATAATATTTTATAGTAAAATCAGGTCACAGCGGTTGTAAGTTACATCGAGTCTGCTGAGTGTTAACTGGAGTTTGGTCATTGGTTTTTAATTTATTAATGAAATATTTAATGCTAGCTTTCATTCGGAAGGTTTTCGTGAAGGACTATTTGCAGCGCTGTGGCGGTAAATGTTCTTTGCTTCTGTGAGACTTTGGTCGCCGTTCCATAGCGGTTTGAATTAGAGTCTTACGCATTGTTATTGTATTTTGTTACTAATATTTTTCGTGTCTTTCCCCTTAACGTTATTTCTCGAAACCTACCGGTGTCAACGTCAGGAAATAATAGTTAAATCTTCACCGGATTGTGAGAGCGATCTGGAGGCTGTCTGGTTCACGCTGGGCAGTCTAAATACTCTCTTGCAGTGCTATTGGTTTGGCGATATCAGACTTGACGGTTGATCTGGTTGTCGTGTTACGACACAAGAACGGGTATTGCCAAGACTTAGTATTTGCAATCCACATATTTATATATTTATACAAACACTACGCTAGGTATTCTGCTGATCCGTGGGGTCTTCGTCCTAGAGGAGCTTGCTCCAAGACCTCACAACAATTAGGGACTGGTTAGGAAAGTTAGCACACAATCTCTTTTATAACAATCTCTTTTATAGGAGCATAGTAGAGTTTCATTGCACCCCGAAACTCTTTACACTACACTAAATGTAAATGTGGGAACATACCCTAGTTTTGCCAATTATACACACAGTTTAGGGGCCTTCTTGGCATAGCTTTAAAGTACAAGTTAGGATGATAGGAAGGTAGGGAACTAGGCAGGGGCTTTGTTGTTAGGGAATAGCTAGAATGGCGAAGCCTAGTGACGGACTAGATAGCCAATTTCGCGGACACACACAATTAATACATAAAAGTGAGATCTTGAACTCACATTGGTTTTCATCACAGAGCTAGGGAAAAGCTTAAAATCATACACACCAATAGTCATAAGTAAAATTGTCTAATTAAATGACTCACTAACTCTATTATATGATCATTAAGAGCTATGTTGATGCACACCTCTATACAGTAAAGTTACTTGCTAAAATATAAGCAGTGTCAAAAGAGTGAAGTTGCAAAGACAAAACTATCTTCCAATCGAATCTATCATTCATATACTAAATGAACATTGTGTTTTGTTCATGGATACGTCCCGAGCAAATTTGACACCGTATGGGCAAATGAGCTTAACAGTGAACTAACATAGTCTTCATTTATCTTTCAATACAGACATAATTGAAAGAATTCTAAGGCAAAACATTACCTGAAATGAAAACGTAGTTGTGTCTGGGCAAACAAGCTTAAATGACTGATAAATAAATATATATAAAAGCAAACCTAAATAAACATAGATCCTTAGTGTTCATTAGTAGAAGTTGAAACATGAAAATTACATACACATACAGTATACTTTATGAGCAGTTTTCTAAGTCAAAACTAGGACTTTTAACAATCCACAAATATATAATTGACATTCACACAATGAATGAATATGTGTTAGTTTTGAGGTCAAGGCCTATAGTATTTCTTGACACCAGCATGGGCAAGGAAGCTATACAAAATTAGCATGCTTTCATTTAACTTTCAATGTAAACAATAATTGAAAGGGATTAGGCATAAACATTACCTATCCATAATATGATAAAACAAAATCATAACCATAATAAACCAAGTTCTGGCTTAGCAAACAAAGCTTAATTGAGTAAAAGACAATGTACTTAGACATGTATGTGAATAACATAAAAGTAGATAATAGTATCTATAAAGCTGTACTTACTGCTAAAACATCAGCTGCACTAAGCCACGGTAGTTCTGTGAAATTATACTAAATAAAAGTATGTCTAAATTAGACCATAATGTACCCTACTACAAAGGGATTTCAAAGCAATAGAAATATGTTTGCATGAAAATTCATAGCTGATATAAGCACTATCTAACTGAAAGTTATAACATTACCTACACTACTAAATAAAATAGGCAAATAATGAATGCCAAACTAGGTATACAGCTAAATATATTGTTATACCTAATACTCAGTTTATATATTAATTGAGTGATTGAAATTTACAATCTTGGAAAACTAAATATATATGGTTACTCATGTTGCTATGATATGTACTCTATACTCTATATGAATCTATGAAATATTGATCTTTGGCAGACATAAATATGCTGTAATCAGGTACTATAAATACCTATGGGAAAAGAAAATTAGCCAATACAATGGTTGATACATTTGCGGGGTTCCTCTCTATCTCTAGTAGTAAAAATACTGACATTACTGCTATACTGACTATAGACTCTTGATAAATAAATAATTCAATACTCCCTGGGGCGGTGGAGAGATGTCCAGTCAGGAGTCGAGTCTCACAGTTATGGTATCAACCAAAGACGATAGTCTTGGGCGAAAGGATGGGGCCCTAATCTTAGCCGCAAAGCATAATGCTTATTTGACAAGCATTAATGCTACCCCAGTTACTCTGTTTTACTTCAGTTAGTAAAATTACTTTGTCAGATCATTAATTTAATACCTTTGATACTATTAAACTTCATTTCATTTAAGATAACATAACTTTAGTTAATTTGCTAACCAATTCCAATACTTCATGGACATACTATTCTTATATGACGCAGTTAATCAATTGTTTTATTCCTAACAAGTATGTATTATTCCTTAACCACTTAGGAGTGTTTTCTTAGTTAAGTAGGGATCCATTCTTACTTTGACTTAAAGTACTTTGGGTTTACTACAGCGTTCACAATGTAGGTTCCACAATCGCTAGACGAATCACAAGGCCAATATTTAATTGAAATTTCTAGGTAGGCTGTTCAGAGTAAGCTAGAGTACTTCAGGATAGTGTCGCGGTTACCAAGGATTTATGTTTCTTAGTATGATTAGGCTAGGTACTCTTTACAGTAGGTCTACCCATGACCAGGATCAGTTCTTGGTTAAATTTAATAATATAGACTCCAGCTAGAGGGAGCTAGATTATTTACAATCAAGGTGGTGGCTTACCAGGATAGGAGTTCAGGTACAATATGGAAAGCCGTTACCAGGATCAGACTTTAGTTATAAGTTATGGTTAGCTGTTACAGGATTAGAATCATTTAAAAGTCTAGATTACAGTTAGTACTGCTAGGTTACTAACAGTTTTGCAATGAGTAGTGGTTTCATTAAATATTTACACTACATATCACTCAGATATATGATTAACAGCTGTACCAAATCATTCTAATACACAAGTACAGTATGATATTATTGTCACAGCCAGTTAAACTTACTCAATTATTTCAATTAAGTACTTAGTGAACAAGTCTAGAATAATTTATTGTTATTTATGAGTCTAGACTTCAGTTTTGTTATGTTTAGATAGTGACTATTTGTTTAAAGATAGTCACAATTTGCTGTTCGTGGAATGGAGGTCTGGAGGTAAGAATGGATGTAATGTATATTTAGTATAGACTAGCAGTGGGAAATAGGAAAATAAATATTCACAGCAAAGACACAATAAAAGGTTAAGTTGTACCTAGTACATTTTAATAAAAACTACAACGGTTGTCACTAAATGGATAGGGTAGCACTTGATGGTATAGTTTGTACACCTCACTTTTATCTACACTGCAATGGCTTTCTTTAATTCCATCTGAAATAAAGAAAGCAGGCTATCGAAGTTGTAGATTCATTAGGTTGGCTTCGAGCAGCTAACTTGCTTGGTTGCATCACGTAAACTGCATATTATTTTGCTGTATCATATAACTTCAGACTTTTGTTGAATACTTTAGTTTCTTGATCATTATTTACTTGTAAACAAATAAAACTGAGTGGTATAGTTGGTTAGAGTTCATAAGGCCATCCGCCATTTTAGAGAAATTGTTGTCACGTGACGTATGAAATGTCAAGGGGACTTTTAAAGTTGGCCGGGTTGTTGACATATCTATTTTAACCGACTTCTTAAATTGACTGGCTATAGGTTATGAGCACAAGTCAAGTAAGAATTGCATGGGAATTTGATCAAAATTTATAGAAGCTAAATTAAGAAAGAAAGCACTAACGTATGAAGGAGAAATAGTGTATAGATTTGAGTTTAGTTCAAGCATTTATAAGTTAGTTAATTTACTTAAGGAGGTTATCAAGTATAATTTAGGGACAGGAAAAACATGAAATTATTTTCTAGTAAGGAAAGTTCAATCAAACAGATATCTATATACTACAAGTATGTAAAATATTGTGTGGTTTATTAGATGGGGGGTCGCTAGAATCATACATACGGGAAACTTAGAATCACATACTTACTCACTTCATAATAATATAAGAGATGCTTTTGATTTATCAGATGGGGGGTCGTTGAACTCTAAGAAGTATATTTACAGTTAGGCAGTACAGAAGTAAGTATATGTAAAGTATTGTATGGTTTGTTAGTTAGGGAGTTGATTGGCAAGAATTAAGTATTAAACTCTGAGTACTACACTTGATGAGTTCACATATGGTAGAGTTTGTAAGACGGGGGGTCGTGGAAAGGATAAATATTTTTAAATTAGTACTTACTTACTTAGGTCAAAGTTCAGCAGATCAAGTCAGGAATGTACCTACTTGAGTCGAATACTTACACTTACCTACTGATTTCCATTTTACACCTACATCATCAAGCGGGGCAGTCTAAGTTATAGTAGGAGTAGTCATTGTTCATTGTATCCTATGGAAGAGTTGAAGAGAAATGACCAGTGCACATTTGCATTTGAAACACTGAGAAGTGGAGGTAAATTCTAGACTAGGCCTTTGATAAGTAGGCAACTTATAAAATTAAACAAACTCATCATAATTGAAATACAGACAAGGAGTGTTAAACATCATACATTAACACTAGACAGAAGTAACACATACATAAGTAGGTATACTTATCTTTTGATCTTTTCAAGCAAATAGTATTGATAGTAGAATAAGCTCAATAGCAGTGACTCAAACACATGCTGTGCAATTGGAAATACCTAGGTTGAGTTCATCAAATGCAGTTGGTACTCAATGTTATCTGTAAGCTCTATCATTCTGAGAGGAGGCCTGTGTCCAGCAGTGGGACACGAACAGTCTGATGATGATGATAAAACACAAGTATGAAAAATTGCAAATACAAGCATTGGCAGATTAGTAAATTCAGTAACAGAAAATCAAATTTAATTAAATTATTTTAAGAATGACAAGGCATTTTTTTAAATTTAGTATGACAATAGGCTAGGTACTTCAAATGTCTATTTTATATGTGTAAACCAATGCATATCAAATTGACTTGTTCATAAAGGTTTTAAAAATGAACATTGGATGCTGTTAGTATAGTATAGGAACACTAAGCCGATGACAGGATGGCAGAGTTTTGAGGTTTTACAAGAAGGGGGGTTGAGTCTGTGGCATTCATAGGGAGCATTTAATCCAATCCAGTAAGATTTACATTAGTTTCAATTGATATAAAATAAATTTTAAGTTTTACCATAAGACAAAATTAGGGTGGATGCGAACGGGATGTTTTATAAAATAAATGACAGTAGGAAAGCTTTTATTAGTATGCAGTAAAATTGAGGCAATATTAGTCCCATACTCACTGTTGAGTATGTTAATAGTTACTTTTATTTCATCACAACAAAAGTACAAAATAGGTGATGAGGTGAATGAACTTAACAGTTGACAAGCAGTGAAAAGAAATGCACAGTAGCAGGACATTCCATAGTTGTTAGATGACGAGTAGTCACATCATTTTGATAGTTCTCATGCGTGCAAAACCAAAAATCATTCTCAGCATTCCAGGCGCTGACATCTTATATTATGTGACAAGCCAGTCTTGCATAATCAAGAATTATGTCACTATTCAGGTAAACTTTAATTGTAGGCTTCTATGAATAGTATTTATCTGTAAATAAAAGGGTCAATTTAGAAAAGTATGCACATATGCAATACTGTAGGTTATGGAGTTAGTTGATGCTACACATAGATAGATATGAATCAGAAATTGGTTAGATCCAACAGATAAATCACTCATTTTGTACAAGTTTCATTAATAGGGGTTAATGAACTACTAGAATGACCTTAGTAATTAACTATTTTAGCAGAGTAAAGGTTAGAATATAAATTATGTTGACATAAGTTAACTACCTAGTATGTATTTGTATGTTTGACACTGATATGTCTTATAACGACAAGCAAGTAACAAAAGGTATTTGAGAAAAGGTACCAGTGTAACTTACCTAACTTATCAGTAGGATGATTTTGTCAAAAATCGTGTTCAAGTAGCCATCATTGTGAACTGGGGTCATGGTTATTTGGTCTTGATCACTCACTTTATGCAAGTAGCAGTGCATTGTACCCATAGAAAACAAGCATTCATTGTAATAGAGTCTCATAGATAATACTTAATCGGAGATATTCGGTATCTGAAAACAGATTAATACATTAAATTATTAGTATTTTAGAGTTGTACAACCAAATGCAATACGAAACAATAGATCGGAAACTTTACGCAGTTGTTATTATGCAATTAGGAAGAAGAGAATTTGTCACAATTTATAGAAAAAACAAATGAAGGAGTGGTTAATTACCTGTTTATTGTCATGTTGTTGAATGAAGTTGGAATCGGTTGGATAACTTGAACGTGTTTTGTCGAGTTCGGTTGTTAGAAATCACTTAGAACTTGGGCTACTTCTAGCGTTTCTTTTCATCAGAATCTTTATTTCATTGATCATTTTAAAAGATCGATATCGGGTTCAAATTAAATTAACACTGAGTCACAGACAAGACGAGTTTGTAGGTTAGATTTGTTTTTTAATTTTCTTGGTGACATGAGATGAGGGGTAAAGGGTATAATGACCATACAACCAAAGTCTAAAAAAAAGGGGTTTGTTTTTTATGTTTCAAAAGGTATGATAATATCACACTAAAATCACTGGAAATATATACGGAGAAAATTACCACAACAATTTATAAATTTAAAAGTTATTTTATCGCTTTAAAATTAAATAATGTCGAAGATCGTATAAAATGGGTGATACGAGGGGGATAATGCACAAATGTTTAGAAAAATATGGTAGTATCTTACTAAAAATTACTAGAAACACATACTGAGGAGTAACTACGACAATTTATAATTTTCAAAGTTACCTTATGGCTTTAAAGTAGATTAGTGTTGAATATCACCCAAAATGGACAATTTTAGGGGGATGAATGAACAAAACCAAATAATTAATTCATCAGAGCAAGGACTAGTTACGTTTATGGGTAGCATAAGTATTTCAGAAATTAGGTATGTGTGTGAGATAGGAATTTCATAGTCCACACAATTTCACTTTCGTAATTTGAAATGCGATCGATCGATTGGAGAAAATAAGTAGAATCGATAGATCTTCATCATTTATTTAGTTAAATGAATCAAATAAACTTTAATTGCTCTTGCAATTACTTCAAGTATTTAGAAAATTAAATTGCAACAGCGTAATATTTAGATTTAGAGTAGAATTAGTTCTAATAAATTATGGATTATTTCCAATTCGGTTTCATAGATGGCGTTAGTAGTCCTTAATGTTAACTTAGTCGAATTCAACGTTTTGTTAAATATGGTCTGATAAGTGCAATATTGGTAATTGATACATTTCATAGTAATTTAAGCTTATCTAAGTTATTTATACGAGTGTTAAACATGAACAATTAATAAACTAATCTGGTGGAATTTGTTTAAAGTAGTTTCAGGATAGAATAATATAGATGGCGCTAGTTGTCTTATTTTGTCAAGCAAATTCAGATGTTTCAAGATATTTATAATTTGAGAAATTTTAAGTTAGGAAAATGGAAGTTTGGGAGAATATTTTAGGTTCCATTTAATAACATTTTATAAGATTTAAAGATAATTACCGTTAGAGCATGGCATTTAAAGTTATCAGGTAGATTTAGTTCAAGAGTGTTTAGTAGGTGACACTCAAGAGATTAGGGGAGGCCTACGTCTTTCGGTTGACATGATGATGATGATGATGGGGAAAGTATTAATAAGAATTAATAACATTGCGCTTTAAGTACCGCAGGATGGTTGTGGATAACAAAAGCAGTTTTAGAGAAATAAAACGGATCACTCACGTATGTAGGTAGAGTTTGGCTCGACATGTTTTAAAAAAAAAAAAGTGACCTCATCGTTAGTGATAGTGGCAGTCGAGTGGGTTTAAATCGGAAGGAAGTTTTCATAATGCCGTGTCGCGCGCGCACGAACCTACTCGGCAAGGCGTCGTTTACATGTGCGCTGCGCACACTTACCGTACTGTCAGAAACTGTAAATGGGTTTTCTTGTTTTCTCGGTGAATTCACTAGGTCTACATTGGTCGATATATATATATCGATATAGGTCTGATAGATAAAAAAAAAAAATGTATACTTAATTTAGTAATTTAGTTTAAATAGTAGTAAGTATTACTTATTTTAGGCTTAGATCATGTAAAAATAGTTGCAAGTGTGGAAATTAAATAAATTAATTCTTTAATAATTTATAACAGTATGTTTTGACAAGATTTATAGCTAAATGGGGAGGGAAGAATTTTAATATTAATACGTTAGTATACTAATTTTTATTAAGAGTTGTTATGCACTGTGTACAGCTGGTGTTCGTTGCATTAATAATCATTATAATTATTATTTAATTATATAAAATAAACAAAAGATGTTTGCCAAACTTGAGGAATTGATGATTTGTTAAGACAGCGCGCACAATTATTTTGGTCTAGGGTAGTGATGTGATGTATGAAGTTTTATTTACAAGAGGTTTTGAAAGGGGTTTTGTTAGGAACCTTTGTAAGATAATGCATTTTTATTATTTAAAGAGGGAAGGGTGTTAGTAAGTTATCAATTGCGTAGTTTTGGCGAACCATTTACCGATAATTGCCAAGAAACATCACACTTACAAATGAGCTGTTTGTTAGAAGGTGTTAGGTTAGGCCAGCAGGCAAAAATTCAACGTTAAAGTTGCATACAAACAGTTCATTACTCTACTTGGTATGCAAGCCAGTTCGACACACTACACATGCTCCAACATTTGGTCATTATTTGTGTTGGGAGACGGATTTCGGGTTAAGTGAGGCGTTGATGGTGGATTAACATTCTGATTAATTGCAGAAAAAAGATAAAAATGCTAAAAGGATTGTATGATTTTAATTTGGGATATGTAGAATTTCCTTTGTTGATTCTTAATTACTAATATAATAAGTACAGGCGGATGAGACTCGGAAGTGCTGTAGTGGCAGACATATGGTTATTAGAACCCACTTGGATTCACACCCCAAGTGCCCTTGTTGAATTCAGCTGATCTGGTTGGGGTGGAAGTTCATACATTGCACAATTCATTGTAAGCTCGAAAGCACTATCCTGGGCAGAGGTGACCGAGTATTGGTTTAAATACACACCACACAAAATACACTTCTTCGGCAAATATTAGTAAAATAAATAAGATTAAAATATATTCGCGTCATTTTTTTGCTTTATTGGTACAATCTACACCGGTTGTTAATTTAGTGTATTAACCACCTTAGTATATTGTAGGGGTCGGATGTAACGGTCCAAGGCTTCATTTAAGCATATTTGGCCCTGGACACGAATATATTTCATACTTGGTACAAGTAATTAATTAAATAAACAAAATAGTTAAGAATACGGATTTGTATGGGGTAAAATTACTAGTAACACCATCTAGCGGAAGTATCCGGCAACAGGTTGTTAATTAAGTTTCGGTTTATCGAGCTAGTTTAAGTGGGGCTCTTACGCGGTTCAAGCTTATGATAATAGATGGCGCTAAATTAAGTCTTGAGTTATTTATCATCAGTACAAAAGAAATACTCAAAATGCAAGGAAAACAATTATTGGATAATAATCTCTGCATTATAATCTTCTATACTAGCAAATTTCATACGACTCGATTCAGTATTTTAGGCCTACGCGGCATGGGAATAACATTATGAATAATACAAAGAGATTATGGAAAATGCAAGGAAAATGGAAGTTGATTATTAAAGACTAGTGTCTTACGCTCATTTTAACATATGTTTCGTCAAGTTCTGTTCAGTAGTTTAAGAGCAAAGAGCATCAAAACATAAAATGGAATACGAGCACGGCGATGTACTTACCATGGAGTCATTTTATAGAAAGAAAATCTGTAATAAGGTCTAATTAATTAATAGGGAAAAGTCATGTAATATCATTTATCATAATATACTCTAATATAACTCCGAAATTATCATAAAGATCATCTACAATTATAAATCAGTTAAAAGTCGCTAAATAATACAAGTTTTGGAGCGGACGAAGTAAAGGTTAAAAAATAGCTAAATTACTAAAAATGCAAGCAATAGATGAATGGAAACTAATGTCTTGGTCTATTAGCTATCTTTAAATTAAGATCTTAAGTAAAATAGGATAATTGGGAAGACGTAGGAACATACTTAGTATAAATAGCTGACATTAGAACCTTGTCGTATGAGTCGTATCATCATAAAGTAAGGAACCTGTATGCGAGGACTTGACGTTTTAATGTGACAAGGAACAATTAGTTGAACGGGACCGAATTGGGAGAAATGTTGCCAATATATCGATTGCAGGCAAATTAGTACATTTTACCCGACTGCGAAACGCGAAGGGGGGTGATGTGTTTATCAGATCATGTATGTATGTGTGTACGTATGATTGTTCCTTTGTGGCACATTAAGTTATTATAATAGATAGTGAAGTAAAATAGCTATTACATAAAAAGGGATTTCACATAAAAGCATCAAATTTATCAGTAGAAGAAAAGCAACACTAAGAATGATTTCTGTACTAGGAGAACTAAGATTAATAGAGCGATTTAATTTATAGGCTATGTACATAAAAGGTGGAAAAATGTAATAATAGTATGAATTAGGATTAGAATATTTTTCTAATTGGAAGGAAATCTAAAGTATAGTGAAGGAAATTTATATTTAGAATGTTTATGTATGCTTGGAATATATTGGAAATTTAAAGTTCACGAAGAATTGTCAGGGAAATAATAGTATGTCGGCAAAAATTAGGGATGGTATCACTTCTGTGTCGATTGGGTCCGTGATTTCGCCGAAGTCGGAGGACGCTTACGAAAGCTATAAAAAGGACGAGCGCATCGAGGGAAAAAGGAGAATATCATCGATTTTCATAGCGTTAACGTTACTTGTTGGTCCGGGGAATTAAGTTTTATTTCGGGGAGATTTTCATTTAAATTCTTTTAATTATTGTAGTCATTCTTTTAGCATTTTAATTGGGGGTTTTATTCATAATATTTTATAGTAAAATCAGGTCACAGCGGTTGTAAGTTACATCGAGTCTGCTGAGTGTTAACTGGAGTTTGGTCATTGGTTTTTAATTTATTAATGAAATATTTAATGCTAGCTTTCATTCGGAAGGTTTTCGTGAAGGACTATTTGCAGCCCTGTGGCGGTAAATGTTCTTTGCTTCTGTGAGACTTTGGTCGCCGTTCCATAGCGGTTTGAATTAGAGTCTTACGCATTGTTATTGTATTTTGTTACTAATATTTTTCGTGTCTTTCCCCTTAACGTTATTTCTCGAAACCTACCGGTGTCAACGTCAGGAAATAATAGTTAAATCTTCACCGGATTGTGAGAGCGATCTGGAGGCTGTCTGGTTCACGCTGGGCAGTCTAAATACTCTCTTGCAGTGCTATTGGTTTGGCGATATCAGACTTGACGGTTGATCTGGTTGTCGTGTTACGACACAAGAACGGGTATTGCCAAGACTTAGTATTTGCAATCCACATATTTATATATTTATACAAACACTACGCTAGGTATTCTGCTGATCCGTGGGGTCTTCGTCCTAGAGGAGCTTGCTCCAAGACCTCACAACAATTAGGGACTGGTTAGGAAAGTTAGCACACAATCTCTTTTATAACAATCTCTTTTATAGGAGCATAGTAGAGTTTCATTGCACCCCGAAACTCTTTACACTACACTAAATGTAAATGTGGGAACATACCCTAGTTTTGCCAATTATACACACAGTTTAGGGGCCTTCTTGGCATAGCTTTAAAGTACAAGTTAGGATGATAGGAAGGTAGGGAACTAGGCAGGGGCTTTGTTGTTAGGGAATAGCTAGAATGGCGAAGCCTAGTGACGGACTAGATAGCCAATTTCGCGGACACACACAATTAATACATAAAAGTGAGATCTTGAACTCACATTGGTTTTCATCACAGAGCTAGGGAAAAGCTTAAAATCATACACACCAATAGTCATAAGTAAAATTGTCTAATTAAATGACTCACTAACTCTATTATATGATCATTAAGAGCTATGTTGATGCACACCTCTATACAGTAAAGTTACTTGCTAAAATATAAGCAGTGTCAAAAGAGTGAAGTTGCAAAGACAAAACTATCTTCCAATCGAATCTATCATTCATATACTAAATGAACATTGTGTTTTGTTCATGGATACGTCCCGAGCAAATTTGACACCGTATGGGCAAATGAGCTTAACAGTGAACTAACATAGTCTTCATTTATCTTTCAATACAGACATAATTGAAAGAATTCTAAGGCAAAACATTACCTGAAATGAAAACGTAGTTGTGTCTGGGCAAACAAGCTTAAATGACTGATAAATAAATATATATAAAAGCAAACCTAAATAAACATAGATCCTTAGTGTTCATTGGTAGAAGTTGAAACATGAAAATTACATACACATACAGTATACTTTATGAGCAGTTTTCTAAGTCAAAACTAGGACTTTTAACAATCCACAAATATATAATTGACATTCACACAATGAATGAATATGTGTTAGTTTTGAGGTCAAGGCCTATAGTATTTCTTGACACCAGCATGGGCAAGGAAGCTATACAAAATTAGCATGCTTTCATTTAACTTTCAATGTAAACAATAATTGAAAGGGATTAGGCATAAACATTACCTATCCATAATATGATAAAACAAAATCATAACCATAATAAACCAAGTTCTGGCTTAGCAAACAAAGCTTAATTGAGTAAAAGTCAATGTACTTAGACATGTATGTGAATAACATAAAAGTAGATAATAGTATCTATAAAGCTGTACTTACTGCTAAAACATCAGCTGCACTAAGCCACGGTAGTTCTGTGAAATTATACTAAATAAAAGTATGTCTAAATTAGACCATAATGTACCCTACTACAAAGGGATTTCAAAGCAATAGAAATATGTTTGCATGAAAATTCATAGCTGATATAAGCACTATCTAACTGAAAGTTATAACATTACCTACACTACTAAATAAAATAGGCAAATAATGAATGCCAAACTAGGTATACAGCTAAATATATTGTTATACCTAATACTCAGTTTATATATTAATTGAGTGATTGAAATTTACAATCTTGGAAAACTAAATATATATGGTTACTCATGTTGCTATGATATGTACTCTATACTCTATATGAATCTATGAAATATTGATCTTTGGCAGACATAAATATGCTGTAATCAGGTACTATAAATACCTATGGGAAAAGAAAATTAGCCAATACAATGGTTGATACATTTGCGGGGTTCCTCTCTATCTCTAGTAGTAAAAATACTGACATTACTGCTATACTGACTATAGACTCTTGATAAATAAATAATTCAATACTCCCTGGGGCGGTGGAGAGATGTCCAGTCAGGAGTCGAGTCTCACAGTTATGGTATCAACCAAAGACGATAGTCTTGGGCGGAAGGATGGGGCCCTAATCTTAGCCGCAAAGCATAATGCTTATTTGACAAGCATTAATGCTACCCCAGTTACTCTGTTTTACTTCAGTTAGTAAAATTACTTTGTCAGATCATTAATTTAATACCTTTGATACTATTAAACTTCATTTCATTTAAGATAACATAACTTTAGTTAATTTGCTAACCAATTCCAATACTTCATGGACATACTATTCTTATATGACGCAGTTAATCAATTGTTTTATTCCTAACAAGTATGTATTATTCCTTAACCACTTAGGAGTGTTTTCTTAGTTAAGTAGGGATCCATTCTTACTTTGACTTAAAGTACTTTGGGTTTACTACAGCGTTCACAATGTAGGTTCCACAATCGCTAGACGAATCACAAGGCCAATATTTAATTGAAATTTCTAGGTAGGCTGTTCAGAGTAAGCTAGAGTACTTCAGGATAGTGTCGCGGTTACCAAGGATTTATGTTTCTTAGTATGATTAGGCTAGGTACTCTTTACAGTAGGTCTACCCATGACCAGGATCAGTTCTTGGTTAAATTTAATAATATAGACTCCAGCTAGAGGGAGCTAGATTATTTACAATCAAGGTGGTGGCTTACCAGGATAGGAGTTCAGGTACAGAGTGTAAGTAAACTATAACTTATTGTCAAAGTCAGAGGATCGTTTTCCAAGTCTCTTGCCTTGTAAACATTCCTCTCATTTTGTCCATGAGTATAGATTTTTTCCCGTAGTCCTATCCTAAGTCTTGCGAGCTTTCAACCAATTTCTGCTGATTTCCCTAAAGCTTAATTAATTATTATCAGGTATCTTCATTATGTTAAAATTTTATAAAGTCTTCAAATAAGGTCCAAAGAGACAGCGAAAAGTTTAGTTACTTGCGAAACTAAAAAAAACTGTAAGTAGTTTTTTGTATGTCAAAACTAGTTTAAAATAAAACAACTTTTTGGTCTTACGCATAAGATTTATTAAGTAATTTGCACAATTTGATGTATGTGTCGCGGACCTCGTTTTAACTTTAGAACATGAACATAAAATACATTTAAGTAATGATTAAGTATGTCTTCCGACCAAACTTGTATGTTAACTGTCGCTTAAGTGGCACACGCGCATGTTAGTTGCAAAACTTATAATTAACCTTCCTGCTTAATTGTAAAACGGTTGTAAGATCATGAAGTGAAAGTACTTGCCGTCGGTATTTTTCCTTAAGTATCTTAGAAAGTCAGTACATCTACTCGTACAATTTTATTACTATGTTAAAGGAATAACTAACGCATATTGTAAGACTCCTAAGATTTTAATTCTGTGATAGCCTCTACCCTGTCTGATATAGTGATGTACATTACTGGAATCAGAGTGTCTAGTGTAATCAACGGCCAAAAAATACGTCTCGAACGCGTTTGCGTTACGGGTGTCAAATAGTAGGAGAATCTTTTGCTGTCGATACGTGCCACTAGTGGCGCTGCTATGTGCCCATAGTAATTCAGAGGGTCGAGCACGACTTTACGAATGCTGCGTAACATTACGGTTATCTTATCGAGATCGAGAAACCTCATACTAAATCTTAGTTCCAAATACGCTCACGGGCGGGCGCTGTTCCAAACGTCATACAAACTCGTCATAGTTTACTATTCGATTTTACGTTACGCAGCATTCGTAAAGTCGTGCTCGACCCTCTGGAGCGGGCGATCGAACGCCGCTATGTATTGCAACTGGCACGATTTTTCTTGCAGCTCTAAACTTGGCTTTAGAATCAAAGTGCCTTCAGAATTGACATAGTGATTTAACGTCTGTATAGTTGTTAGGTTTTGGTTGTGTCCAATCTACTTAAAAGAACAATAGCTTTGTTTACTAATAGCGCAAAAAACACCAAAATGACCATATTGTAAATAGTCGTTACAACCATCTAGAAATTCAATTGAATATCTACTCTATGTCCCTAAGCAATAGGTTACGAGTGCACTAATAGAAAAAAATGGAGGTCCAGGCTTTGTACCTACTTGTACCATTGTCCGGTGCTCAGGTAAACGCCAGGGATGTATTGAAATAAAACAAAATGCAGTTTTTTTATCTACGAAGTAAGTATGTTTACCTTTTATGATGAACGATAATGAGTTAATGAGGTAACAAAATCGCACAATAGGATAGGACATAACCAAAAACGAACTACTATGTATAAAAGAATTCTGAAAGATGTATTAACATTTCTCCGACTAGACATGGTTAAAATTGAACATTAATGAGAACTCGTCGATATCTGCCTTATATTGCTTACACTGCAGCACGTGCTTAGATTAACTTAGTTCTTCTCAGCGACCCTGGAGCCCTGTGCCAGGTCGGTCCTGGTGTTGGTTCGGGCCTGCCGGGCCGCCGGCGCTCGGACCTGAAGCACCGACTCCACCACCACTTCTTCGATGAACGGCTGGCTGCCAGTATCTGAGAGAGAAGAGTTCTTTTTATACGATTAGAAAAGTTGAAAAACCCCCGACATTGTCATTTCAAAGTTCAATATTTCAAAAACGGGTGAACCGATTTTAATGAAACTTGGCTAAGAACCATCTCGATTACACTAGCTTTTGATTAAAAAAAACCTCATCGAAATCGGTCCTTCCGTTTGGAAGCTATGATGCCACAGACATATACACAGATACACAGGTCAAACTTATAACACCCCTCTTTTTCGTCGGGGGTTAAAAAGGAAGATAAACGGGCAAGTGGGTCACCTGATGGTATTGATCACCACTGCCCTTAGACACCCGCAACTACGGAGAGATAGCAGATGCGTGGCTAACTTAGAAGGCTAAGATGAAATGCCTCTCGTTCCCGGGATTTCCTCGGCTGTCTTACCTCCACGTGCACGAGAAAACCGTAGCTAGCTACCCACGGGGCCCTAAAAAAGTTCCCAATTATAAATAGTGGCTCGCCATTGGACTCCATGTTACAATTGCACAAATTTTGGAATATTATAAGATTTATTCCCAATTCCAAACAACGAAAATTTTCCCTGTTCTGTGGCATTTACGTGTTTAAAAGGGTATTTAGTTTTTGCATACCAATGTTTAGCCTGGTAAGTATGGTGAGACTACCTTTGGCAAGAAGATTTCCTTTATAGATAGCAATTCGCAAAGGACTTTCCATTCGTTCTCCAACTATACGGATTCAAAGTTGTAACTTCTATTTACGAGGAAAAAAAGCAAAAATACGTTTTTATTTATCTAATTCCAGATGTTAACATTACTAAGAAATAAGCCATTATAATAACAATCAACAAGTTTACTCGGCGATGCCCGAGGTCACGGCCACTTACTGCGTCTTCCGTCTACTTAACTAATACTTAACTATTATTATAATTGAGAGTTTTTTTCTTCATACAAAAACACTGGTTTTTGTCTGACTATTCCGACTAAGGCGTCGACCTAGTTAGAAATCGACGAATCATTGTGGGATTTGGAAAAAAAATATTTGGCGGAAGTGCTCGCGAGTGACTTAATATACTCAAGAGCATAAAAAAAACGGGTCACTTTGTATGAACAATTCCATACAAAGTGAATTTAATAGACATGTACCAACTTAATTTCTCGTAGGTATGTAATAGTAACCTACAACAGAACTATTTTCGAGAGTAACTGAAAGTCAATTTACTTAAAGTGGTATAAGAAAGATGGGAAATCAGTATTAGGCACATTGATTTAAATGAAAGGACAAGTGAACAAACTTTAATGTGTAATTCTAGAGGCAATGTATTACTTAGTACCTACTTACCCGTAGGTGCAGACTGCAGCGATGACCGTTGTGGTGCAGCAGCAACTGCCGCCAAAATCACCAACAAAATCAGCAAAGATTTCATGATTCACGCCTTACTTTAATACCTGTGTTCTTTATTTAAAACTCAGCTCCTTTCTTTTTTCAGCAACGGTCGGTATCTTTTTCGACACTGTCAACTAGCCAGTGTTTTTATAAAAAGTGATAAGTTTTTTCTAAATAAGTACCCCGTATCAGTGTGTTTAAGTGACAGAGGTTGAGTGTCGCTTGCGCGTGCGCACTGCGATGTGAGTTGTCGCGTCGGTCGACGACGCAGGCGGTCTATTCTGCAATAGCGTTTAAAATTGAGGAGAAGGTTTTGAGAAAGTAATTTTATTACCTACGTGCTCATTCTGAAGTGCTTTTGTACGAACCCTCGACAATGAACCCTTGCACTGATAAAAGAAATAATTGCAATAAAACGGTCGGTCGGTCCATGTCCATAGCTGTCATTTCTAGATAATGAAAGAAAATAATGTATTGAGAAATGTCATTTTGTCACGATTTAAAGTGAGTAAAGTATACCTTAACTTTTCTAACCAATCCCTCAGGTGTTGCCAGCGTCTATGAACAGTAATAAACCACTGACCAACAAAGCTCTAAGGAAATCCAGTTCCAGCTCGTTCTCTATTCTTGCTTTATTAAAAAAAACCGGACAAGTGCGAGTCAGCCTCGCTCACGAGGGTTCCGTAGAAAGATTTTAACGCTTGTCCCTAGTGTTTTACGAAGTCCAGTGTTAGCAGAGCCCTGCTCCTAAGCAAAATGTACGCAGTGTGCGGTCAACTTATATTTGTCTGCTAAATCTACAGACAGACATAAAAAATTAAGATTTTGAGCCTTTTTTGAGTGGTTGTGCTATAAGAGCTACCTTCATACAAAATTTCAAGTTTCTAGGACAACTGGAAGTACCCTTTAGGTTTTCGGATTTCGGCAATTTGTATGGAAATAGCCTTTCTAATGACTGTATCTTTTGACCGACCGCAGGCTTGAGTATTTGACATTTAAGCCTTTTTTGAGTGGTTGTGCTATAAGAGCTACCTTCATACAAAATTTCAAGTTTCTAGGACAACTGGAAGTACCCTTTAGGTTTTCGGATTTCGGCAATTTGTATGGAAATAGCCTTTCTAATGACTGTATCTTTTGACCGACCGCAGGCTTGAGTATTTGACATTAATTTCAGCATACTACCTATACCCGTCCCAGAGAAAAGGGGTCTTGACAGACAGACGGACAACAAAGTGATCCTATACCGGTTCCGTTTTTCCTTTTGAGGTACGGAACCCTAAAAACTGAAATTATTTTTTATACTTCGGTATCATGGCAGCCCCATAAAAAACAAACAGGAATTTAAAAAACAATGCAACTTATAAACAGACTTTTATTTTATTTTTGCAGTTAAAACTTGGCGTGGCTTGCAGAATAGCCGTCGCGTTGCATAAGCGCGTAGGCGCGATTTCCAATCCACTCCCGCGCACCTATGCAGTTTGTTTATACAGACGATGTTACTAAAGCTAGTACTTAGGTATTGGATGTTATAGGCTGCTAGAGCTTGAACCATTTTTTATTTCTCACTAAAATGTGTTCGTAATTTTCTTTGTGAAATCAGGAATTAGCATTAAAGAAAATTTAGTTTTTGTAATGAAAAGCTAAGACCTTAAAAGAAAGACAATAATATTTTAAATGTATCGTTGTACTTAAGTAGCTACAGTGAAGAGGAACTGATATAAAATCGTATATCCTTTAATGTGAAACTACGAAACAAACGGATCACACACGCATGCCAACGAGTATATAGCCCGACATGTGCTTATCGTATATCTTGCTTAAATATTATAAATGGGAATGTTTGTGTGTTGTATGTTTGTTAATCAATCACACTAAAGCGGCTGGACGGATTTGGATTAAATTTGGAAGATAGATAGATAGATTATTTTAGCTATATCTTTTTAGATTAAAACGGGCTATATTTTATCCTGAGAAATCGCATAGCTTACGTGGGATAGCGATTACTGAATGCTACGCAGACGAGGTTCTTCCTTTAGTAATAACCAACTTAGAAAAGTTGAAAAAAAACCCCCGACAATGTCATTTCAAAGTTCAATATTTCAAAAACGGGTAAACCGATTTTAATTAAACTTAGCTAAGAACCATCTCGATTAAACTAGCCTCCGATTAAAAATACCACATCGTAATCGGTCTGTCCCTTCGGGAGCTATGATGTCATAGACAGATACACATGTCAAACCTATAACATCCCTCTTTCTGGGTCGGGGGTTGAAAAAAGTCTTAGCTAATATTTAAGTGCGTATCGCAACATTTAGTAAGTACAGTCAGCAGCAATATTAGCACGGCTCTATTGCTATAAACATAAGAGCTTGTGCAGATCATTTTGAGCGGTTCGATTGCTTAGCAACTATTGCTGCTGACTGTACAAGTACAAACACTGGCCTTCAAGGGAGATCTGATACACCTCTGTGTCACTGTTACAAGACTTACAAGGTTCTATAATTTGTCCAAAGTGTATTCTGAACGGAAACTTGAGAAAATACACGTACGGCTTAATTTTGATTGGCATATAATTATTGACAACCTTCGAATGAGTCAATTCACCAACACCGTAAATTACTAAATACCAACCGAGTTGACCACAGCCTATTTGATTTAAAGTTTTAGCCAGTCGCCATTATAGCAACGCAAAGGCATAATTAAAAATGTCAAAATTATTAATTTCATGCGGACCTAACTAGAACCGTGAAATCACTAAGTATTTACTTTCCTCAAAGATAAAGGCAACCTTGGACCACTTCGTTGTTAGTTCCAAGTAAATAAAAACATATACCTATAGGGAACTTCCTATTGATCAAGAATCATGAAATCCGGTACGAAGCAAATGGAAAAGGGGATCTCACACTCTTACAACACGAATCAGGGAAAAAATCCGAAAAACGAGTTCGACTCGCACTTGGCCGGTTTTATATATCACGATAATTTACAATTATTTCTTAAATTGCTGATTAAAGAATTACCAAAAATACACACGGAATAAAATGCTAAACCAACGTTGACGACAAATAAATCTTCCTTTACTACGTATTACGAGGATTACGATTCGGGGTAGAAAAAAAGCTTAATATTTTAGCAATTTTATTTGACAATATAGTCCTAAATGACCACAAAGCCTAAGATAAACAAGATAAAGTTTCTATGAAACTTACAAACGGTTCTCATAACCGTATCAAACTACGTGCTCTGCAGATCAACGACAGATTCACAGAAATGGGTGCATTTGCTCAAAAATGCGATTATCCGGCTCAAAGGACCGATATTGAGGTGACTTACATGATTTGTCACTTAGCATTCTTCCAATAAAGTGCAATGTACAGTCAGACTATTTTAAGACTGCCACCAGTAACCTAAAACCAGTGAATCGTCGAAACGACAACAAAAATTTTATCACTACCTACTTAACTTGAGAAATTAGATTGGCGCAGTCATTATACTGTGTGCACTGTATTATTATTTGAATAAACGGTTAGACGGGCTGGAGTGTCCATAAAATTTACTAACATTAAAATAAAATAGAGTTCAGTTGAATAAATATTCGACCATTAATGTTAAAGACTGCCAAATGTTGCTAATTAATAGTTAAAGAGACGGAATTGTTCTTTCTGGTTAAAATATGGTTGACTGTATTTATGTGTCTCACATATTTATCGTTTATGCGTTGATTCATTTACATTTAAATGACCATATTAAAAATATTTCGAGCACGTCTAAGGTCGCAACTAACACCATTATCAGAAGACCTAGGTAGAGCATTTCCAAACACTATCTAACGAGCATGACTTACCTCTTTTTCGTTTCTCACCATAAGGACCGAGATGGAATGACAAACATTTAGTAAATACGGCTAGTGAAGTGAGAGCATAACACTTTATTTATTTAATCAAAACTCAAATATTTTTTACAAGGCGCAATTTTGTACTCAAATAAGTCAGTAAAATCTTTTTCCAACATTTTCTTTACATAATTTTTGCTTTTGCCAACTGGTACAACAATTTTACCTACGCTTTTCATATGATTACAACAAATTTTCATTTCATCGAAATCAAGGACATTATTTTCAGTCTATGAATCTTTTTAAAAACTCACGCCATTTCAAAAGCCTAGCTTAACAATAAAGTTTACATTGGAACAATATGCACACGAAAACATTTTGCCGTCAGTATTTTTAAGGCACGCTTATAAGACCGTGGCTCAACGTCTGAAGACACTTTCCCTTTATATTCTTAACTAAGGAATCATTAAACGAATTATCGCCACAAATTCATAAAGGGATTAAAATTCGGATACATCAACCCCACGTCCCTCGTCTGCGGTAGATCAATCTTCACTTTCCCAAACCACGGTATTCCTTGGCGAAACGGCGTGTAGAATTGATTCTGCAACGACCATTGGTCATTCTGCATCGGCCAATTGCCTACCGGCCATTGATTCTGGACCCGCCATTGGTTATCCCGCCAGGTGTTGAAATTTGGGTCGATGTATCCAGCTTGAGCGGAAGAAGAGACACCCAAAGCTCCTGGGTGAATCTGAACGCTGCCTGACGCGTATTTGCCGTTGTTTGCCTTCGTGAACGTTAAGGGATTGTAGTACCCATCGCCGTTCGTTGTTACTGTTCCGTCAGGCGCTGGGTAGAAGTGGACGCCGCCTGTGGCCGAAATTCGGCCGTTTCTGGACGTGACCCCGGCTACGGACGCTACTCCGAATATGTTGGGGTTGAACTCCGATTGTCGCTCTTGTCTGTAGCTGGTTGTTGTAGTTTCATCTAAAGAAGAGAAAGGGACAGTTGAGGATTTTCGTTTTCTACAAGAGCACAAGTGAAGTACCCAATTCGCACTAGGCCCGCGTGGCAACTAGCTCAAGCCCTCTCATTATAGAGGAGATATATTTATGTGCCCAGCACTGGGACGTAAATAGGCTGATGATGACAAAAACACAAACACTGATTTTATAATTAGGTCGTTTGGGTAGATTTGGAGAGATGACATAGACCAGAGGACTTTGTTAAGTTGTAGTATATACATATACTAGCTTATGCCCTTCGGCTTTGCCCCCGTGAAATATTTCAAAATGGGCTAGTTCCATATCCCGTAGGAATTTCGAAAAATCGCTTCTTAGTGCACCTCTGGTATACTCAAGGTAAATGTTTGCCAAATTCCTATAGTCTCTAGGTCCAGTGGTTTAGACTGTGCGTTGTCTGTTAGTCAGTCAGTCAGTCAGTCACAGTACTGTTTCATAGGTACGTAGAGAATAATAGATAAACAAACCTCAGTATACCTAACACCTAAAGGATAACTGAAGTTCCACAAGCCAGCCCAAAAGGAAAACTATAATAGTTATAAAGAAAAACCTCACCTGCATAGGCAATTGCAAGAATTGCAGCCACATGGGCCACCACGGCGATTGTCGACATGACGCCGCATCAGACGCGAATGCAGGCCGCATCCACCGCATCCCCAATTTATATGTATCCCAGATAAAATTACAAGTTTTCTATAATAACATTCAAAACGGTTCTTAATAAATATTGATGGAACATGTTGGCAGTTCAATTTCCTCTCCACCAGTGTTCTAATCTTACACCGAAACAGCCTAAGTGTTGATGCAACTATAACACTTATAAGTCATTTTAGAATAGAGTGTTGGTGTTGTCTATAATTTCTTAGTCATTACGTTTTTGACGTGAGACATTAACCAATATAAAAGAGCTGGCAAAAACTGTAATGGCGGTGTAATACCAGCAATTGTTTAAAGTAATTATTTGGATTATTGATTGGTGTGAAGATCAATAAATTGAAGTAACTGTTCTTATCCGCGGGAAGATGGGTGTTGCGGCAAAAAAAATGTATGGCCTGGGCTTTGGTGTTAGGTCAGAAAAGATAGCTAGTTTTGTGTGGTCTTCATCCTAATCGCATCATGAAATCTTTCATTATAAAGACAGATACCTAAAGTCTCGAGTATAATTGCCAAGTCTGAATTATGATATACCATCGCACCAACTGATGAGTGGGTCACGCCCACTGTAGAACCTTTTCGTAGACAATGTCATGGTGGCATCGTATTGCATAAATATGACACATGTTGTGAGAACGTTCTACGGTGGGTCAGGAATTCAGGAAGCAAATGGTTCGACTGCACCTGAACCTGATTCTAAATAAATAGACATGCGCTCTTTCTTTGTTACGTATCCTGATGCCGTTTCCACATGGAAAGATTCGTGTTAATAGCTTTATATTGCGGTCCGGGTCCGTGGGGATATTATACCGAAGTAATTGATTGAGCGTCGCAGTCATAGGTGCACGATCAAGTTTTGTGAATTTGGAGTAAGCTAAAGATTATTTTAAATCTGCTTAAGTACTCACTGTAGCTGGGATATGGGTACACATTTACAGAGACTTTATACATCTCCTGGTAAATTAAAACGTGCCAGTAAAGTAAAGTGTACTGGTTTTGCTGTTCTAATAACAATTTTTTACACTTGTTTCTAAAATACTGTATTTTTTCTCTTCTTTATTTTCTAATGATACAGTGAGGTTTCTTTGTGTAATTCATCTGTGGTTACGAATTGTAAGAGCTATTATAACTTTTTTGAAAAAATTACTTTGTGCCAAGTTTCTTGCGGCGCATTCTACTTGGCAATTATGGTCTCTCCGAAAGCGCTGGTTGACTCAAAAAAATGACTCGTCAAATTTTTAAATTATAGCCAAAAATTATTAAATTTAGTTTTGTTTTGTCCTTCTGCTCACGAACAATATTTTTTTCAGATTTAGAGCAAAATTCACGTCACTCGTTTGTTATCTGTCTCGACGACCGGATAGCCTAGTGGTTAGAGACCCTGACTATGAAGCTTGAGGTCCCGGGTTCGATCTCCGGTCGGACCAGATGTTTGTATGATGAATACGAATGTTTGTTCTCTGGTCTGGGATGTTTAATATAATATTTAAGTATGTATTTATCTATATAAGTATGTTTATCCGTTGTCTAGTACCCATAGTACAGACTATGCCTAGTTTGGTACTAGGTCATTTGGTGTTAATTTGTCCCTTGTTTTTTTTATAAAAAATGCATTTATCTCTCTATTGCAGCAAAGAACATTCTTTAATTGAGTAACTAAAAAATACTTTACTTTCTCGTCCCAATAAATATCTTTAATTCTAGTATGTCCTTATTATCTTGTCCGAGTTCATTGACTTCTACATTATAATAATAGCTAAAAGCAATCACGACCTCAGGTTCAACTTTTTTAGTTAATTCTCGTTGTATGGTGTTTATTTTTATTGCGGTCTACAGTTAAACGCCTACGCACAAACATACATTCATTCGCGATTATAATGATAGTAGGGCTTGCAAATAACGATTCTGTCAGGATCACTGTTAGAATAAGAACCAGCAGGCAATTATGAACCTTCTTTTAGCCTTACACTTCTTTTCAAATCGTTAACATTGTCTTTTTCTTATGGGATTATACCTCTATTTTTAATGCCTGTCTCCTCAGAGTTCATCGCCTTATTCATTATTATCTAATGATTGAAATTATTTCACATAAGCGTATATAAGACGGTGAAATGTAATTCATTTTCATTTAGTCACGAACTCGGATTGTGCTCTATCATTTGCAATCATGTCTGGATTAGTTATTGTGTTCTTTTTATTAGTTACTTTATCTATTTTAGCAGCTAGTCCTATTGTTCTAAAATGTTTGCGAATACTATTTTATTTTTCTAAAACACCCAACTTAACTATTGCCACTTTTTCAATATTTTTCTTTCATTTGTTTAGTATAAGAGGTTCAGTAACAATAGTCCAGCTTCTAACTAACCATTCGTAAACATCGTCACTCGATTTACGGATGATCAAAGATAATGATAGACTGTTGATGAAGTTCATATACCTAATTAAGTCAATACGTGCATTGTAAAATTGTAACGATCCGTTTTTGTTTCAGGAAATTCACCATCAGGGGACACTGTCATCGCGATTTCCTCATCGGATCCTAACATTGAAAAATACCTCATGCTTAATTTCTCCAACAATCAGGAAAATGCTGAAGAGTCAAGTTTCGCTAGCCAGAAGCCTTCAGACATGTCCTATAGGACTTTCAGTACTGCTTTGGCAGGTACCAATACTTCAACAGGACGAAATTTTGGTACTTTTAACCCGTTCTTATTACCGTTCTTTAATTTTCCACTAAACCTTGAAGGTCTAGGACTTAGCAACTTTGGACCTAACTGGGTGCGAAGTTTTGAGAGTTATGAACCAAATTACAATGGTAACGGTGAGATAAAAACAGTGACAGCTATCAATGATAATGGTCACGTGTATGGTAAAGTTAAAACTGTTAAGTTTGATAATGTTCAGAATAGCCAGTAAGCTAGTAAGGAGTGAAAATAGTCAAGGAAGTCTGTAATGTCAAGTACTAAGGATTTGTAATAAAAAATGTATTTAATAACTAATAACTAGTGTTTTATTGGATTAATATGATCACAATAAAAGGCATTGAGACAAGTGATACAGTCGTCTCAGTGTCTTTTGATAATGATGTTATCCCAAACGATTTAGTAGAAACCGTTATTGACGGCATGAGACTGAGCGGACTGGACTCCTGGAGCGTTGATGCTTGAGGCTCCGCTGTGCTGGATAGAACCACCCCGATGCTGCATTGCCTGGGCGGTACTAGCTCTGTAGCCACCAACGTTCTGGGCAGCCGAGACCGCTGATCCATAGTTGCCAATACCATTATGAGTCTGAGCCGCAGACATGGCAGATCCGTAGTCACCAGCGTTCTCCGCAGAAGATACAGCTGATCCGAAATCCATGCCGTTGTTATGGGCAGCGGATACGGCGGATTCGTAGCCTAAGCCTCTAATGTTCTGGGCAGAAGAGACAGCTGATTGGAATCGTGGTCCGTTGTTCTGAACAGCTGAAGACGCTGAGCCGTATTGGAGGCCGTTCTGTGTCTGAGCCGAGGATACGGCTGAGCCATAGTTGTTGCCATAGTTGCCGCCGTAGTTGGCTGAGGAGACAGCGGAGCCAAAAGTATTACGGACTCCTCCGTTGAAGGCGGATGAGGCGGCTTGTTGGTAGCCAGGGTAGTGTGAAGGTCCTGCGCTAGCCATGCCAACACCTCTAGCGAAATTTCCGGTGCCGCTGTTTCCCATGCCGGCGCCGTAGGCCTCCGCGTTGCCGCTCTGGAAGGAGGCGCCCATGCCGGTCGAGTGGCTGATGCCGCCGATGTTGCTGCTGAAGCCGCTGCCGAAGCCGAAAGCCACGTTCGGGGAGCGCCCGATGCGCATCACCACGCCGGGGATGTTGTTGCCTGGAAAAGTAAATGATCAGTAAAGATTTTCTGAAAATTTTAAGAAAATGTGGGAAAAACAAGTAGGTATAATTGGATAATTTTTGGAATCTGATTTCAGTTCGTCTGTTTTCGTTTTCTAATGTAAGGGGATAGGAATTGTTCGTAACTGAAAAAATATTTTAATAAACTATTAAATCCGAGTTTGAACTCCGGACTATCTAATCGATGGAAAAGTAAAAAAAAAGGCAAGTGCAATAATGCAATCGAAATTTTCTTCGAAATTTAGGAATTGAAACTGTGATAACAGAGCTGGTACTGAAGATTACTCAGAAGTATGTAAGGGTCACCCTTACCATCAATCCAGATAGGCACGGCATTGCAAGCCGCCAGCGCTGCAACCAACACAACGATCTTAGCTGCCATTTCTTGTCTTGTCTAATTGTTGCTGGTGAGCTTACACCTTTCTCCGACAGTGGATGCTTCTGCCTCGCATCCCTGGGTATATATACAAGAGAGAGTCCCCCACTCCGGCTGACCGGGTCACTGTAATGCGGCTGACATCCATAAATTAATATCGGAACGGTAAAAGATGGGTTTGCTGGTCTGCAATAGTAAATTTTGGGAGCACTTTAATTGGCTAGGCTGGGCTAGCGGGCTTGAAAGTTAGGGGTCAGTTGTGTCAGAACAAAAGCTTCAGATTACGAGCGTACCATGCAACGCGCGAATATCATATTTTTACTTTAGTTAACGGTCGAGGAAGGCAGTTAATTTTCTTGTGAAAAGTAAGTAAGAAGGAACAAAATAAAGTTAATTTCAGAAACTACTTTCTTGGAGGGTTTGATGTCTTTTTTTGCAGGTAAGCAATTTGACGGTTAGATAATTATAGGTAGCGGTCACTCTCGCTTATTTTATTGGCAGTTCGGCATATCTCAATTACTTTTTATGTTTGTTCATGTACCTGCCTAAAGTATACCTACAAGTTTTGTAATGAAAATTCCTCATTTACATGGATTCTGTAATTGACATTGACGATGAGGAGCATAAAAGTCTACATGAGAAGATAAGTAGATGGACTTGAAATTATAAAACATCTATTGCTTAAATAACCAACGGAACCCACTCCCATTTGATCAAGAGCTTTTTATAAAGAACAAAAACATCGAAAGGATAAATTATTAGACGTTGTGGAAATATAGAATCAATACGGATTTTTAATTATTATTTACTGATTATGAAATCATGACTCTCGATTATTTATAATGCTTATCCTAATGATAGGTGATAGGTATTACAAAATTCACAATAACCCCCAAGACGAAGAATAAAAAACCAAAAAATAGTTCCTATACGGTGTTAGAAATAAATAATAGCTTTTAGTTCGTAACTTTTATTTGATGTCTTAAATTCGTGTGAAATGTTGCCAATTACTTATTTTATCACAGAGTGCTTCAAAATCTATTAATTCTTAAACTAAGTATAAATATTTACAACGATACGCTTACTTTTACCCCCGACGAAAAAGAGGGGTGTTATAAGTTTGACCTGTGTGTCTGTGTGTCTGTGTATGTGTGTATCTGTGTATCTGTCTGTGGCATCACAGCTTCCAAGCGGATTGACCGATTTAGATGCGGTTTTTTTTAATCGAAAGCTAGTGTAATCGGGATGGTTCTTAGCCAAGTTTCATTAAAAATCTGTTCACCCGTTTTTGGAATATTGAACTTTGAAATGACAGTGTCGGGGGTTTTTCAACTTTTGTAAGTTAGTTAGGTTATTATCTAATGACTTTTCCGACCAGCAAACGCAAAAGAGCCTGACAGGGCATACTCCTGTCCATGGCCGTAAGATCCTTGACCTTGGGGCCCTTGGGGTCCATGATTATAATTATTATAATTATTGTCCTGGTCGTCCTGACCGTGTGGGTTATGGTCAACATTCTCACTATGTGGGTCATCATGATTCTCAGGTTCATCGTGGTATCCACCTTGGAAGGGTCCTTGGAAGCCGTATCCTCCCCCATTTCCAGCGCCTGGTCCGTAATAGTTCCCATTAAACTGGTTGTTGTAGCTTCCTTGCCCGTTGCCAAAATATCCTGGTCTCTCTTGCTGACCTCCATAGCCGTGATAACCTCCCTGGTAAGGTCCATAGCCTTGGTTGGGATAGCCATTGTATTGATGGTTGTTGGGGTAGTATCCACTGCTGTAACCGCCTCCCCCTGCGCTTGCTGCAGACTGAGACTGACTAATCCCAATGTTTATAGCTGGGGGATACCCTTGGTAACCTTGTTGAGATCCTTGCTCACCAAATCCTTGATTGCCGCAAATCCCATATTTTCTGCACATCCTCCTTCTGTGGCTGCGTGGCTGTCTGTTTAGCTCCACTGTCCCAGTTTCAGCTGCAATTTAAAAAGTGTTACACAAAGGGTTCCATTATGGATAATAAAGTAACGGTGCTGATGTTTATCGGTGAGCGAAATTTATCGCAGAATCATGACAGGTCGATAGTTATTATTTTATTATAGAACAAGTTTATTGTACGACTAGCTTGGCAAAGCGGCCTAAAGTGGGACTCACGACCATTGAAGACACGTAACTGTCACGGATGATATGGACGCCTGAAAGTGTGGAATCAGTACAGTGGAAAATAAAACTGTGCACAACTTCACATTATTATTTTTATTTTATATTTTCAACTGTAATTATATTTCTTAAAAAAAACTTTGAAGCACGAAAATTTTATAAACATAGCAAGGTTATGACTAGTGACTTAAATTTATTTATGGCAAGTAATAGAATATCTAATCACCTTGGGCTAGGGCCGGAGCGATGAGCGCGATGGCAAAAAAGACTCTCATAACAAAAGCCATGTCTGTTCCGTTACTGTTCTTCTTGTGTTGTTTTTTTGAGTATCATGTACTTTTTATAGGTCGCCTCAAGGGCGCCCCCACGCGGCGATGCGGTGAAACAGATCGTTTCCCACGGAATCGGAAGTTATAATTTGCAAATTAGTATACAATGTGTTTCGGAAACGATCTTCTTTTGGTTCCGGAGTTAAGAATGTGTATGAAACAATAGGGACTATGGGATGCAGACAATATGATTGTTTTTTGTTTCTGGATTATTGTTTTGCTAAAAAACACATACAGTCGGATTGAGAACCTTCTCCTTTTTTGAAGTTGGTGAATAACTTGGATGGTGTTGTAAGAAATGGACTCGAAAGTTAAGAGTTGCTAAAAGGAAAAATTACTTACATAGGTGCTTCGAATTTTTTTTTTTTGTATATTCCATATATTCCCGATTGTGTATTTGGTGTATTTCCGATATTTAATCATAACTGCCTAAATGACAAAATTAGGCTGCTAGTAGACAAATAACATACTTAGTGGTAGGTAGGTATATACAACTTTCAATTAAAAAAATAAGCGATTAATATAAACCTACTGATCACAGATATTGACTTTTGCTTAGCTTTGGCCCGAACTTGTTTGTTTAATTTTATAAAAAGTACGATACTGTATTAAAATTCGATACAGTTGCGAAATTTCAAGGCCTTTTCATTCCCATAAGAAAAACAATGATATCGGACAGTGCCATCTACGTAACATCTACCGGCAAAGCTATCCGGATATGTCTGCGTTTCCTATTTACTAAAGTTTAATTAATTTGCATAAATTGCGATTTTACTATAAAAGAGTCGACAAGGCGCTGCGTGGGCGTCGGCTGACCCTGCTCGTTGCCAGTGGAAGCTAAGCTTTTGCTTAGAGGTGGATTACCCCTAAGGCAAACTATTAACTGTTAGCAGAGACAAAGTAAAGCCTGCCAATCTCCATACTAACTTGCTAAGCCAGTCAATGAAAAGGTATAGAGGGAAATGCATGGAACACAATTTTTGACTTCGTAACTTTGTTTGGACTAGTTAGGAGGTGAACATATCAAAAGTCCCCGCTCGTACCCCTGGAGCCAGGGGGGAGGGGGGGGCTTCGAAGGTCCAAGTTTTCGGTTTTTCGCTTATATTTTGGAAACTATGCGTCCTAGCGACATTACCACTATATACAAAAGAAAGCTGATTAAATTTGCTACAAGTTTTACTCGGTCAAGTTTTTCGATATCTATACCTATAAAACAATACCGTGATTGACCGACTTGCTGAGTGACTGCCTGACAGACAACGCACAGCCTAAACCATTGGACCTAGAGACTTGAAGTTTGGCACACATATACCTTATGTATCATAGAGGTGCACTAAGAAGGGATTTTTCGAAATTCCCACGTGATAGGAAATAAATGGGATTTATATTTTAGAATCAAAGTGGATCTATCTCCATAACTATAGCTAATTAAGATTTCAAATTTGGCATGCAAGTAGGTAATAATAAAAGTGTGTCGAGTGTTTAGTGGTGAACTGCGGAAATTTAACGCAAATATATACTTCGCACGTCTTCTGGCTAAGATTTTTTTTATGCTATTACTTAATATTCGCATGATTCGCACATTCGAACCCGAGAAAAAACATTCATGACATCTATAACTGTTAGGTACAATTGTTACATCTACAATGCGCTTCGCTCGCGCTGGTGCACATGGTTTCCTAACATTAGCCTTGGACAAGCGAGCTTGAACTCTTGCGCCGGACCTCAATACCGTCGCAGTATAGACACCGAGAGGCGTATCGGCGATCGTAAAAATGATTTGCGACCATCACACACAATTAGCAGTCCGTTTCGGCGTGTATGGAGTTCTAGTGTGTTCAATTCTCTGGGGAATGGAAACGAGAGTTGATTTCAGATGTTTACCTAATTACAATTACCCACGGCGTCGAAGTTTTGCATCCTAACTTCCTAACTAATATTATAAATGCGAAAGTAACTTTGTCTCTCTGTCTGTTTGTTACCTCTTCACGGACAACCGCTGCACCAATCTACACTCAAGAGCAAAGAAACGGGTCTCTTTGAATGGAATTGTTAATACAAAGTGACCCGTTTTTATTGCTCTTGACTATAGATGAAATTTGGTAAGAAGATAGTTTGAATATTGAGGAATAACATAGGCTACTTTTTATTCGGGAAAATTATATAGATCCCACGGGATAGCGATAACTGAAATCTACGCGGACGAAGTCGCGGGCAACAGCTAGTTTAGTAATAAAATATATAATTCTCAAGAATGTTTGTTTAAATTGACTAAAATTTGCTATAAGACACAATGAAAACGGGATATTGACCGCGATTACCTTACAGGTCAATATCCCGTTTTCATTATGTCTAATACAATTAACCGCGAATCATTTAAAACTGTTAACCATTTGCTATATTGCAGATGGCCCACCTTCCTTCCATCGACAGACAGCAAGCAGAGGTTGAATTGCCTATAGAGAATAAGTTTACTGAAGACGGTAAAAAAATTATATTAGGTAAATGTTTTTTACGTCCGTAGACAAAAATAAGAGACTGATTGTGTATTTGGAACGGCTATTAGAAGGATTTAGGGTAGGTAACGGGTTCAAACTTAGAACCAAAACTTGAACCAAGTCCAATCATACGCGGCAGTAGTAAACATGTCTCAGATGCACTAATAACTGCCTAGGTATAACAAGATGAAAGTGATTAGCAGTTGCTCGAAGTAATTTTGTATCGAGGATGCAGATAAATTACTTACTATTTTGTCTTACAGCTTTTTTATAATCGGCTATTTTGTCGAACTGGGTACCCACGTGGATCGTGAATAATTGTGGAACGGTTTTAAAACAAAACGCCGCAATGATATCCTTTCAGTCGTCAGACTTTAGGTACTATGTTTATTGTCAATAGATGAATACATAATTAAATAACAATCTTACCAACAAAATGATAAACTTTTCAGCCTGGGCCGTTGTCGGGTAAGTAACAAAATAATCAATAATAATCTAATTCTACTTCGTCAGGTACACGATTAAATTGGTTTGCCATCGATCAGTATAAAAATCAAGAAACAAATCCTACCAATCAGTTTGCTTGGTGTTTTAAAGCTCTGGACAGTTATATATGTCTGCATTAATCAATCATGCACTGACTGTCATACGTACTTACAATTTTTTTCTGACCAGGTCGCTATTTCACCAAATTGCTGAATTGAAGAGTTTTTGTTTAGCTCTCTTTATATTGGCAATGAAATGTGGATCGAATTGTCATTTCAAACTGTCATTTTGTAACGTTGGTGAAACGGTGCCTGACTGTTGATTGTGACTGACACACCTCATGACCTCACTGTCCAGTGCCTTTGGGGTTAAATTTCAAGGACGCCACTGGGGAAGTCTTCTTTAAGGCTCCCCCCAAAAACCTCCACCTGTATATGCAGGTAGGATGCTGTGGGAAGCTTTACAGCGAATTGTGTATTAAGTGCGGTAGGTCAGTAATTACAAACGAGGCTAAGAAGACTGAGTGCTTTCTGAGCCTCTTTCGTAATTTCCGCACTTCCCGTGACTTATACAATGTTTTTCATCACACTTGCGAGGAAACGAGGGGGCGTGGCGGGAAAGCTACAAGTTACAATTTACAAGCGCAAGTCTCATTCTATTACCCTTTGTTAGATAGAGACTTCAGCTTGTAAATTGCAACTTTTAGCTTTATAAAACACGACCGAGGGTCGTCGCGGCGTGCACACCATTATAGCCCTTGAGCGTTATGTGTCCGAGGGTTTCA
Organism: Clepsis dumicolana; assembly: GCA_963691665.1. Classification (NCBI taxonomy): domain Eukaryota; kingdom Metazoa; phylum Arthropoda; class Insecta; order Lepidoptera; family Tortricidae; genus Clepsis; species Clepsis dumicolana. Next base: position 16,473,518 of record OY829508.1, read on the forward strand.
TTTAGGGCATAACAGCCAAGTTAGCTTGCTTGTTACGACCCTTGTTACGCGCAAGTGTGATGAAAAACAAGACCTAACGCTAATTTATTTAGGTTTCGCCCTAGCAATAGCAACAGCAATGGCCGACCCAGAGTCACTCTGGGCGTTACTGACTGCATTACTGGCGCTCTGTTGACCACCACAAGTGGTACATCCATCAGTATACGATTGCTTCTCCTGAGGGATGACCACTTCTTGGCTCGGTGCTGGCGGCGGCGGCGGCGGCGGAGGTGGTGGCGGCTGAGGTGGCGGTGACCGCCAGTACGGGGGCGGGGGTGGCGGTGGCGGCCAGAAACGTGGATGCGGATGGTGGTGGTGGTAATACGGCGGTGGGCAGTCGTCGTAGTAGTTCGGTGACCGCTTCAGCCGGTTGACTGCTTGGGTGGGACCTTTGCCATCTGGAACGTGAGATAGAACAATGTGAATTCGTTTATGGATTAACATTGACAAACAAGATGTAATGGAAATCCACTTTAAGTTTAAGAGAATGGTCCTTTAAGATATGTTTTATGTAGGTAGGTATATCCTTATAAAAGTTACCATCGTTGTCTGTTTGCAAGACTACATAAATCAATCAAAGCTTAAAAAAGTTTTCTATTCTTTTACTAACTGTATTATTTGTTGACTGCTTGTGTTGTCATCAAACTTCCACCAGATTTCAAGTCAATCCGACCACTTGGAAGCAGGTCCAAAATTTTACTTGCAATAAGTACTTATTTGATCCGAACTTGCAAGTTATTAAAAGCTTGTAGCATTTGTAATTTACCATGAACTTTTCGGTAATGGAAAACATCTTGTCGTGAGGAAACCTGCACACACCTGCGAAGCAATTCAATGGTGTGTGTGAAGTTCTAAATCCGCACTGGGCCCGCGTGGGAACTATATAGCAAAAGCCCTCTCATTGTGAGAGGATACCCGTGCCCAGCGGTGGGACGTAAAAAAGACTGGTGATGATGATGGTGATAAGTTGCTTAGAATAGAGTTTCGATCGGCAAGATGATTCTCTAAAATGTCTACTTACATTGGAGATCAGCCGAAGAGTATTCAGCTAGGACTATGACTAAAACCACGACGCCCGCTCGCCACATATTGCAGTACCAATTTGAGGCATAATCCCGCGATGTTACATTTTTATAGACATCATACATAAACAGCAAATATAGGTAGCTAGAAAATACCCAGAGGTTCCTCGTAGGGTAAAGGAGCCAGTAAGCGACGCTTGAAGTTTTTGTGTGTGTTGAACTGGTGGCTCTTAGAGCTGTAGACCTCGTGTGCTCATCAAAAACTGAATCGAAAAAAAAGTTGGTATGGAACCTGCTCAAAAAAATTTAATGAGAATCTGTTGAGAAATGCGACCTGCAGAGGAAAACAGCCGGCCAGCCAAACATCCCGTCGGACGCACGAAAGAATTTTGCCCAAGCTGAAACGGAGACACTTCCATAAAATGACATAAAAAAAAACCTGTTGGAAAGCAGAGGGCTTGCCCAGCAGTAGGAGCGTCTTCCGGCTGATATGGCGATGATGATGATGGTAATGATGATCCCTAGCACCTTAGACTTATACAAAAACACACTCATAAACTACTTATTTAATAATTGTTAAACTTTACTACAATTACTTGCATTGTCATACATGTGCAGTCAACATCAATGACTTAAAACGCCTAAAAACTATCTTTAACAATTATCCAAGCACTATACGCAGATACTAACCATATTATTCATAAACCTATTTGAATTAAAATTACGTTAATGTTCGTTTGTCCTTTTTGCCACATTGACATTTACGTTGGTAAGAAGAAGACAAAACCTATTTTTAACCGACTTCAAAAAAAGGAGGAGGTTCTCAATTCGTCGGAATATTTTATTTTCTATTTTTTTATGTATGTTCCCCGATTACTCAAAGACGGCTGGACCGATTTCAATTTTTTTTTTGTTTGAAAGGGTATACTTTCTAGTTGGTCCCATTGTCACCAAGTCAGGATCTGATACTGGGATCCCAGGGAAATCGAGGGCAATCCCAAATTTTATAGGGACGGATCATGTGTTTCATATATTTTCTAAAGCTATTCAAGTATTTGCGTCTGGTAGTCATCATTTCATGTTGATGAGCTGATGATGGAAGGTACAACTCCTTAACGGTTAGGAGTTGGAGGATAATTCTGAAAATGTTAAATCATTATTCGAAAGTATACACTTCTGAGGTGGTCCCATTGTCACCAAATCAGGATCTGATACACAAACAGAAACAGAAACACATAATACGTGCCTATAAAATTTGAAGGTTGCCCTCGATTTCCCTGGGATTCTATCATCAGATTTTTTTTTTGTTTTTTTTATACAACGAGGAAGGCAAGCGAGCAAGTGGGTCACCTGATGGTAAGTGATCACCACTGCCCATAGACACTCGCAACTCCGGAGGGTTTGCAGATGCGTTGCCAACCTAGAGGGCTAAGATGAAATGCCTCTTGTGCCCGTAATTACACCGGCTGTCTTACTCTCCACACCGGAACACAACAGTGCAAGCACTGCTGCTTAGCGGCAGGATTAACGAGTAAGATGGTGGTAGCGATCCGGACGGACCTCGCACAAGGTCCTACCACCCGCGAAGATCCTGACTTGGTGACAATGGGACCAACTAGAAAGTATAACCTTTCAAACAAAAAAAGATTTTTTGAAATTGGTACAGTTGTCTTCGAGTAATCGGGGAACATACTCGTACATAAAAAAAAGCTTCCGACGAATTGAGAACCTCCTCCTTTTTTTGAAGCCGGTTAAAAAGGAAGAAACAAGTAGTCGGTAATCGGGTGTCTTACCCTATCACGAGAAGGCGCTAATAGGTAATGTAAGTGCGAACCGGCGGTTTGTCGTCGCGCTATAAATTTTCAGGTGAATCCAAATTCACAGTTTTGTTTATTTGCTTCTGGTTTTGATGAGGCAACTGCCAAGTTTGGAGTTCTTGTTTATACTATTATGGGTCGTGCAGCTAGCCGGATGGAAAATGGGTTTTCCTGGGTTAGGTACTTTTCCATTAAAAATCTGTAGTATCTATACCTATTTGATACCTATAAAACAGTACTTACCGTGACTCAGGGCCGGCCTTAAACATCTATGCGACCCGGGCGAGTCATACATTTGGCGCCCTTTTGATATCTTTCTTATAAATTATATTTATAGTTTTGGTTGTCTGTAAGAGATCGCTTTTAAGCGATAAGACCGCCTATTGTCTACCATACCAGTTTTCTGTAATCTCCTTGTACTGTTTTGTGGTTTTTAATAAAGAATATTTGTATTGTATTGTATTATAATCGTGACTTTTTTTCCTTTACTACGAAATTAAATTAAAACAGTGGTGACGTTATGCCGGCGCGCGCGGCGCCCTGTAGACCCCGGCGCCCCGAGCGGTCACCCAGGTCACCCCCCCTCCCCCCCTAAGGCCGGCACTGCCGTGACTGACTGTGACTGACTGACAGACAAGGACAACGCACAGCCTAAACCGGACCTAGAGACTTGAAATTTGGGAAACATACATAAAGGTATTATGTATACTCAAGGGAGTATCCTAGAGGTGCAGTAAGAAGGGATTTTTAGAAATTCGGATATCGGAATCGGATAGGGAACTAGCTCATTTTGAAATATTTCACGGGGGCAAAGCCGCGGGGCATAAGCTAGTCCTGTATATACTACAATGTGTCCAAATGTGTCAATGCAAATGGTTCAATAGGGAGAAATCAGAACCTATAGGAGACAGGGAAATTTGTAATTGCATTTGGCGTCGATTTTAGATTGTATAAAAATCACTCACATACATTAAGTCTCGGGCCAAACTTATATAGAGTTTATTTCACTATGACTGAGTCTCACGGCAGTTTCTTGTCAAAAATGGTATTTAATTTTTATTTACTCATTCGTAAGCGGGAATCGAACCCGGTCAAAATCTGTAAGCAATGTTATAAATTTTGCAAGCTAATTCGTTGTTATTGTTAATAATTATGTAAGTATGAGAGTAAAAAAAAAGAAACGCCATTTATATTAAATCTGAAACTGACGCCATGGTTCCTAAGAACAGATTTCCCTATCTTTTATAGTTTCTAACTTCTCCCTACTGACCCATTTGGATTGATCACCCTGTGTATTCTTTGAATCGGTGGAGAAGTTGTGTTTTTAAAACTGGTGCAGTCACAATCAACATCAAATGTAGCTGCTCACTTTCGTACCCTATTTCTAGGCACGAAATATGTAGGTATTTAAAATCGAGTCGTAAAACACTGACAAATAAGTAAGTATGTCAATACCACAAAACTATATGAGGATAGAAGGACAACAGTTCATCGATTTGTTTTGGAACCGAACGTGTAACATTTTACGTAGGAGCAGGGCTCTGCTAACACTGGACTTCCCGCCTGACAGAGATTTTTGGTTTATGGGGCGGCGGTGTACCACCGGTGGCCATATGAAAAATAATATCAAGGCCTGTCCACCGGTGGCGCACTGGCGCATCCCGCCTAGCAAAGATTTTTGGTTCATGGGGCGGCGGTGTACCACCGGTGGCCATATGAAAAATAATATCAAGGCCTGTCCACCGGTGGCGCACTGGCGCATCCCGCCTATCAAAGATTTTTGGTTCATGGGGCGGCGGTGTACCACCGGTGGCCATATGAAAAATAATATCAAGGCCTGTCCACCGGTGGCGCACTGGCGCATCCCGCCTAGCAAAGATTTTTGGTTCATGGGGCGGCGGTGTACCACCGGTGGCCATATGAAAAATAATATCAAGGCCTGTCCACCGGTGGCGCACTGGCGCATCCCGCCTAGCAAAGATTTTTGGTTCATGGGGCGGCGGTGTACCACCGGTGGCCAAATGAAAAATAATATCAAGGCCTGTCCACCGGTGGCGCACTGGCGCATCCCGCCTATCAAAGATTTTTGGTTCATGGGGCGTCGGTGTACCACTGGTGGCTATGTGAGAAATTTTACCGTCGGGCAACAAAAATGATAATTTTCGATACCGTTCTGAACATGTTAAAACACTGGGGAGAAGCGTTGAAATCTTTGACACGATTCGGACTAATTCGTATTCGTTCTTGTGGTGGTGTTTGAACAGTTAATTGTTGAACAGCTAAGGTATTTGGTTTTGTAAACCTGACCTTGCCGGGGGGCTGGAAGTGTTGGAACGCGTAATGGGTTCTCAGCCCTTTTTTTCAACACGCGAGGTACACATTTACAGTATACACTTCTTTCCTTCTATTACGATATGTATAGTTCTGTGGACGATACTGTAAAGATCAAAAAACAATAGTTTGAAGCTACTTTAGAAGCTGAATTTACTTGGACGCGTTTGCAATAGGTACTGTTAATTTTATTTTCATCACACTTGCTCGTAAAGCGTTGTATTGTACGCAGGCATACTGAAGGACAACGGCCTGAATTTTTCCTACGGGAGTAATAGGTAATTTGTAATTTTCCCAAAGGAGTAATGAGTATAGTTTTAAAAAATATGGCGTTCACTCGTAGGTAAGTAGGTATAATATGTCATTCCAGACTAAGGAGGTTTTAAATCAAACATGGTTTTTTACGTTTTCTACAAATAAGTATTACTTAATTTAAACGTTATTATTGTGTTTTAAAACTATTTGAGTTTACTTTGCATTTTATTTGAATTTAAGTGAATTTTATTGTGAAAACGAAAAAAACTGGCTGTATGGATGGGCTTTCGTCTTTCCAGTTTCTAAACGCGTTTTCTATCATTATCTGTGGAAGTACTGGAAGTCTGAAGTCTCCATTGAAAAAAGTTGACAATCTCAAAACTATTATTTGTTGCCGACTGCTGAGTATATTTTTATAATCGTTATACTTAATCTAATATTTACGGAGGTACTGCCTGTACTTAGTAAAATACGTCTTCTGTATGTGAAGACCAAACTTTTAATAAATAGATTTTTTGCCTTTTGTTGTATGTATTTATTTCCTCGCAAATGTGATGAAAAACATTGTGTGTATCACGGGCAGTAAGGGTATTACAAACTCAAATCATTAAAAGCCCTCCGCCTTCGGCGTCGGCCTTCTAATAGACTTTCGTTAGTAATACCCTTCTTACCGCCATTCATGCACAATGTACTATTTCTATGACGATAACTCGAATACAATATTACTGATGCAGCTTCTGGTATTCGTTAGAGAGTAATTTAATATCCCTTGGTCATAATAACTTTTCTGTTAAACAAATGGTTTTTAATAAGCTTGTACTCTTGTTGTTTGTACTTGTATTGTCATCCAACTTACACAATCCATGTCAAATTTCAAGTCAATGCCATTTCTACACTGCATCCCATAAAACGTTGAACTTAACCAGCATCTGTTATATTATTATGTATCATTAATTAAGTACCTACTGTTATTTTCGTGTGTAATAAGTCTGAGTAGTGTTCGCTTTAGTCTATATTTCGTTAATTATAGGCTAAATAATTTCATGGAGCCTATCAAATAATATGGCTGCATGTAGCATTTGCTCGTAGAAGGTACTTATTAATTGTTCCTGTACGGAACTAATAATACGATTTGATTGCCAATTAACAGTAGCCTTAAGTACCTACACTTTCCATACAAGATTACATACAAAGTGACCCTTTATTTTTACTTTTCTGTATATTTCATAGAGGTATAGTATATTTTGAGTGAGTTGCATCGGAAACGAAAGAAAAAGAACTGGTTTCATAAGTGTTGTCACAATACGCAAGCTATTGGACATTAAAAAGTTCCGCCATAATCCGCTAGATGGCGCTTTTCCGCACTTAGGCGAATAATATTAATTTAAGTAGAATTAAAATTGCATCGGTTGTAAATAAATTAATTAACAACCGCTACTTGCACTTAGCCAACATAAAACACATAAAAAACTACATTACACACTACACAGAAACAATACGTTGGTATTCAAAATGAGAAGCACGGACACGCCCATGGGCGTCGCCCAATTCAAAATCTTTTGGTTGTTCGTATCCGGTCCCACTCAACCATAAAACCGCTTGTACGGCTGGGAGACCCCACATTTCTCTACAACTCCTGAGTGGAACCAGCCAGCCCAGAACTTGGTAAGAATACTGATCGTTTCTGTACTTTATCATTGTGTTACACTACTTGTGTCTTTTATTGTAATTTATTTAATTCTATAGGGTTTCCACTCTGTTACTCTGTCCGAAGCATTACTGTACCTTAATAGCGCCCCGGACAGTTAATTATAATTTAATCTTTCCCCATTTCACTGCTCTACGGTTATAGACGTAGCGCTTATTTTAAAACCTAACGTCTTCCTAGAACGGTTGGAATTTAAAGTCCCAACGGTCACTTTGTGTAAATCTGTTATCCACTCTCACTAGAAACCTGTAAAAGCTTACTCTCTGACTCTAGCTAAATTGTAAATCCGTATGACCCTCCGTATTGCCATGCACTGCCAATCTGGTTCCCACTCCCTCGGGAATGGTCGGACTGGAAAGCGGAATATGGCAGTGCGAGCATACCATGGACGTTTGGCTCACACCAGCTTATTTACAGGGCAACTACGCTACCCGTGGGAAATCTCTCCACCCACTACTGGTTCCTAACGGACCCCTGCCGACCTCTCGCAGCCTACTCAGAGGCTAGCCGTTGGCACGCTACGGTCCCCTTCACACCATCTCAACACCACGTCATCACACGAGCCCCCTGGTCACTCCTGGTTGCTCTACGACGCCTGCGCCCTATCTTCGCCGTCGCCGGAGGATCCAGACACCCGAGGGAAGTGTAGGCCACTATCTTCTCTCTCTAGTATCTTCAAAAGTGTCTTCGAACTCAATCCCCTGAGATTCTCTATTTTAATTGTCAATTTAGCCTACCGATTTTGTAGAAATAAATGTATTAAACTTGTAATTTGTTTCCTTCACAAAACCCTAGGTAGGCTACCTTAAAACAGACTGTTTCCCCTCATGAAAACGGCCTGTGACAGTGTTGAGACTATTATGTAGTAACTTTATTAGTAGTAGTAAGTAGGTATATTAAAGTGGATTATTTGCCTTTAGAACACAGACTGAATTCACGTAAAAAATTGAATACTTACTTATACAATTTTGTTATTTTCTGACAACACATAATAAAATGGATCAAAATAGAACGAGTCAAGTAAGAATAACAACAATATTTAATTTATCTTGCACTTTGATTAATCACGTAAAAAACTTAAACATTCAAACTACTACCTATACCTACATACATATAAAAACAATATCAGGTACCAAGTTTAACCACCAATGGATAGGGCTATAGCTGAACCGCTGTGACTCTTAGCATTGCTGAGGGCATAGCTGCTCTTGCCACAGGTACTGCAAGCAGGCTGCTGGTTGGCGGTCTGGAGACCCTGGGATGCGAGGTTCAGGGCTCCGTTCAGCGCAGATTGACCCTCACCAAAACCTTGCCCAGATTCACTACCACCAGCACCTACGCCAGTGCCTGAGGCACCAAACTGACCAGATCCTGACCCAGCGCTTGAACCTGCGCTGGATCCTTCCTGCCATTGACCGCCAGTTTGCACTTGCTGTTGGCTCCCCGAGAACTCGGCCTCCTTATGTCCTCTGCCATGGCTGCCTCCTCGGCCAGAGTAACCCCCTCCGACTGATTTAGATCCGGTGTTGGCGAAGTTTTCTTTCCTGAAGGAAGCCTGTTGTTGTTGCTGGCCGCCAGAAAAGCCTTTACCTTGGCCTGAGAAAGCGTTGCTCTGTGACTGACTGTCGAAACCGCCTTGACCGTTTCCGTGGAAGGATCCGCCACCCTGTTGCCGTTGCTGTTCGTTTCCAGAGAACTCTTCTACTTGACGAGCTTGGTCGGCAGAAGCACCTGAGCCACCGAAGGAACCGCTTTGAGCACTCGATTGTGCTCCTGAGCCTTGGCCACCATAGCCACCGTGACCACCCCGGCCTTGTCCACCCTGACCATCAAATTTAGACCCGCCCTGGCTTCCGAAGTGATTGCCGCCTCCGCTTTGGGATTCCTTAAAATTGCTAGATTGGAAGTGCCTTCCTCCAGTGAAAGCACCGCCTTGAGCACCGCCGGCCGATCCAGATGCACTAAAACCGTTAGAACCTGAGCCTCCCGCCGACCCAGACGCTCCATAACCACCAGCAGAGCCACCAGCGGATCCAGAAGCTCCGTATCCACCAGCAGAGCCTCCGTATCCACCTGATTCGGACCCAATGTCGCCTCTGCCGGATCCTGCTCCAGCGCTTCCAGACGCCCCAGCATTAGCGTTAGCCTCAGCAATAGAGAAAGCCTGGCTGCCAACTTGAGGGCCTACATCAGCTGCTGCCGCGGCGCCGCTGAACACACCCTGACCTCCCCCACCCCTGGTGTAACCACTCCAGTTATGCGTACGGAATTTAGGGGGTGGTGGTGGCGGGGGGAAGTCTAGGTGGGCTGGATGAGGGTGGCGGTCGCACTCGTCGCATGGAGAACGCGCTGCTCTCTTGAGTAGCGTATCTGAAAAACCAAGCCCACGTGAGGTAGGAAACTTTTGAGGTACTTAGTACCTACCTAAATAAGTCTTATTAATGTGAAATGTGAATGTGGTAAGTAATTGATTTCGGATAGATGCGAAATACCACATCGCCGGGTTCTGTTAGTACATGAAATTGGAACTGGCCAAGATGAAAAACCTGTAAGGTAAATGTTCTAGTATAAACAAGAACTGATTTACAGCTTTTATACAGCTTGGGAATGATTGACACGGTAATTTCAATAATTGCTGCTTGTCACCTTTATTGCTACGTATTAAGATTGAGGGTGACAACTATTGGGACAGCGTCGGGCATAGGGACATTTATCTTAGACATATAATTTGTAAAAAAAAACATTTCATTATTCTGAGCGAAAATGCCAATCTCTAAAATGCAATGCCCTCTCGCAGAAAATCGGCATGAAGCAACAGCAACCCCTGTTGCGTTTCGTTCGGTCAGTGAGAGTGCCGGAGGCCCGATCCCCCCCCCCCCCCCCTATCCTCTATCCCTTTTCCTCCTTAAAGGCCGGCAACGGGCTAGTGACTCTCTTGGGGCTGCTGGTTCTCATGGGTGGCGGTGATCGCTTACTATCAGGTGAACCGCTTGCTCGATTGCTTCTCTCTTTCAATAAAATTAATTAAATAGGTCATAAGATTTCGTAAAAGTACCTTCGAGATTGAGTACTGCGGAGTGCACCGTCCAAGCGGAGAGAGCCAGGAACACAACAATTAACTTCGCCATGTTTGATTGTTCGGGTACCGAATAGATCTGAGATAGAAAACGACCTGTCTTCCAATATATACCATTAGGCTGCATAGTGATATTTAAACAGATTCCTAGAATAGCGTCTATCGACGAGCACATACCTATTCATAGTAGCAAATCAAAAGTGTCAATATTGTCTGATATTGGTTATGTCACAATTACCTACAGCAGAAATTCACAAGGTGGTTATACTTTTAGTGCATACAAATTTGTGCAAAAAAAGCCCGGTAAGTTCTAATAGAGATAAATGATGTCATTTTCTGGGATTTGGTGATTTTCGTGCCTATATTTACTTTGAACACAGTATAATTGAATATTTTATTAACAGGTAACATCCGTCTTCATTTCTTTGAACGTGTCACCTTCATCTATGCTAATCTAGACATAATAAGTCGTTATAAAATTTAGTGGCTTAGGAATCGTTTTGTCCAAAATTTAATTAAGTAATTGAAATGAGTCTAGCGCACATGTGAGAAATTCATCGAGATGATCTCTACATAAATATACATATACAGCACGATGATCACAGAGCTTTACAGACAGAGCTTCACAGAATTAACCAGCTTTTGGCCCAGGGGGCAAACAAAATTTTCTTAAGCCGCGATAATATTTTTGAGCTGCATCTTGCATGATACAATACATCCTGTTCCGTATACGATAAGTCGGAATAGGGACTAACAAACTGCTTCAAATCTCATACTTTCAAAGTACTTACCTAAAAGTTCACAGTAATTCCGTATTTCTTTGTCTCTCAGTAATTAATACCTGGTTATTTTTTATGTGTTTGCTAGAGTGGACTAATAAAATCAGTTTCACCATATTGGGTAATATTTACAAACGAAGTAATATTTATAAATTAAACGATACCAAATATATGCCCCGCAAATATAACAGGCAAATAAGAAGTCACATATGAATTTTACAGTGTTCACACTCAAATGTATTCAGATTCTGGTTTAAAAAATCCTTACCTACCTATTCAAAAGTTTCTTGTCTGATAGATATTGACTTATTAATACCATTGATGTCAAATACAAAATTCACGAAAAATGTGTTCCATAGCCGCGACATAGCGTCGTTCGACCTAATTAAGACTGACTGACGCTCGATTAGTGGTCTTTTTTGCAAATTAGTGGTATTTTGGTTCGGACGTTTACAAGCGCTAGCTAACCATGGTGTTGGTAAGTCAATGCAGATGCCTACTTAATGAAAGCAGAGTCTAGGGTCTAGGGTGAATGGGCATTTGCTAGGTAAGCGTGCTCCATCGTCTTCGCTTACCATCAGGTGTGATTGTGGTCAAACGCAGATGTCAAAAAAAACAGGGACGTAAGAAAAATAAGAGGAAAATTTTGGAAAGTAACATTTACTATTGTGCTCAACGTCGTTCTAGATATCATTGTATAGATTTCTTCTCATCACCAAAGCCTAGTCCCCATGTTTTTTCCTTAGCATATTAATTGGGGTGTCCATTTCTTGACACCACCCTGGTCCCTGTCGAGAGCCATGCCCCTGCCAATTGTCATGTACAATTTTTTACAACTTATGCTAATTCAAAAACCATTTCGAGGAATAGGTTTTCTTAAAAATTTCCAATTATCAGATTTTATTAATTAGTTATTGCTATTTTTTTCATTTAGCTTTATTTTGACCTTAATGCATCCAATTTACCCCGCCCGCCATATCCGACTTGGTCTATCTCTGTTTCGAGAACCACCAATGGGTAGTGTAGTGGTAATGGTGTCTTGGTGAACGGTTGTTGTGGTGTTTAGCTTGGATAATGGCCTCGTGTAGAGTGCCGAAACGCGTCAGCGTGTAGTTTAGTGGTGGTGGTGATAGTTGGGTCTGTGTGGCATGTGTTGATTCGTGTAGCAGTGGAGGCGGAGGTGCTGCATGGAAACATACATTTGCCGCACAGATTAACTATTTTTCACTAGTGGTCGCGGGTGAGCAAAGTAATTGTTTTTAGTTCCAATGGGTAGCGATTAGAGTCCATCGTTGTGGATGTAAGTACAAGGAATGTGTAATACAAGAACAACATATACCTACCTAGTTCTAACGGGAATATTTTGCACCATTGATCGTACAGATGGATGGCTAAGATATTGTTGATGTTATCTGGAAATGTAAGAGGAACAAAAGAAATGGCGAATTGTACAAAAATGCATTTATTAAAACTATTTACATCAACATTGGCATTTTATTTTCCTGTTGTTTATACAAAAATTTACAGCGTCATCTTTTGTATTTAGAATATGGGGTGGGGAGCATGCATCACATTGCGTTGGTATAACAACAAGTCCAATAATCTTTATAGATTTAATTTTGTTACAATACTTGTCAAACAATAACAATATTTATCACTTCCCGAAGGATCCCGCGTTTGAGTTAGCACTAGATTGCGACCCACCGGCTCCACCTCTGCTGATGCTGATACTCTTCGATATGCTAATGGATCCGGTCCCTCCTCCTAGTCCTCGACCTCCAAACCCAGGTCTATTGAAACCCCCAGGGCCTCCAAACCCGGGCCTGTAGCCAGGTCCTCCTTGGTACGGACCGCCTCCGAAACCGCCGCCTCCAGCTCGAGCGTTGGCTTGGCTGAAGGAGCCTCCGAATTGAGGAGCTGGAAGAGAAACGATGGTTTTCGGTTAACTGATGAATGCGTTTGTAGGTTGCGATTACGACTCCATATTGGCTTTGAAGAAAAAAGGCACTGGGAAAGATGCAACATAGATTAATTCAAATTCAAAACTAGAACATCCTGTTTTCAAAAGACAAATTACTACGAACCGGTCAACTTAATAAGGTTAAGAAAGTTTAGTCGCCAATTGTTAATTATAATACTAAATAAATGTTGGACATCTTCTAGTGAACCTAGAAGATGTCCAACATTTATTTAGTGGAGTGTGGCTGGAATCGCTCTGCGAGGGAGGCGTTGGTCCCATCGGTCAACTTGAATAAGTACGACACGGGGATGTTCCTGGCTATTTAGTTGACCTGGCGTTGATGCTGTACAGTACAGGATGGCTGATGTGACCACGTCTTGAGGTAGCGCAATTCATACAACGCATGCTTAATTAGTTTTTGCCCTATGGGACTAAAATCCGTTTTAAAAAAAAAAAAAAAAATTGTACAACAGAAAATTAATTCAAAATGATTATTTGGGTATGAAATGTGGTTCGTCCCGGAAAAATGCAGAACATCTGTAGGGAACTAAGGATTAGACATAATGAAACCGTGACATTGACCGCGATTGCCGTGATCATGATGCATGCAACTGCGTCGAAATATCGGGAGCTCATCAAACCTATATGGTAATCGCGTGGTACCGTTTTCATTATGTCTAATGCAATTAACCGCGAATCATTTAAAACTGGAACTTAGGATTATAAGGACAATTTAGTAGACGATATCTATCAGTAAAGTGAAGAGTTTACCTCCGTTAACAGCGACCAAACAGACCAGCAGAGCAGCGAGGAAAATCACACCAGTTGAAGCCATTGTGAACGTATTCTAATCACTGACGCCAAATGCCGTCCAAATAGCCATATATACCGAGTGATACCTACTGACACGATAAACAAAATTTTTAGCACCAGTTCGAACAAATCTCACTTACTCAGCAAACTATTATAAACCTTCAGTAAGAATACGGTTGTATTGCGAATGCTTTAAAGACCAGAACCCTTCGCAGAAAGAGCGTCGATTAGTAGTCATATGTTTGCTATTCAGTGGTTTCTGCTCGGGGATTACCTTCTTAGTGGTATTTTCATCGGTTCCTGTTCAAATATTGGTCCATGCGTTGATTGACCGCCAATAACATGTAGTATTTTGAATTGACGTCATGTTTTTGGGTATTTTATGCCGATTGTGAAAATTTTTGAACTCAATTTAACTTTCTGTAGATTGTTTGCATCTTTGATTTAATTTTGTGATCGGATTTTTCCCTGTTTATCTACCTAGGACATTGTAAGTTTATTGTCGTCGAAAAGTAGGTTTTTATTAGTCATTATTATTATAAATAACATTATTGTTTTAAAAATTAATTTAGTTAAAAATGTATTATGTAGAGTAACTGGAAAAAATCTAAAAGTGCCTATACTGTTTACATTCTATTCATATCACAGGAGATTCCCCGAAAGCCTTCTACCAGTTTGTGTGTAAACCTTAAAAAAAATTGTATTTGCTTAGTTATTAATTAGACAAAGCCTCCTTGAGTTGCTACTACAAACTTAACTTGTAGGTGGACAAAATTAAGACTAATGACATCGCTTACGACTTCACGTTTAACGCAAGACTACAGCTCCTCTCACGACAGCAAAAGTAAACTTGCAAGGATCACAAACACATACTTTTCACTTAACCTCATTAGTCAATGACATTCCAGCTGTCATCAAGTCATTCATAAGGTGACTCATTAAGTTTTAGTTAAATTATTAAGCAATTGAATTAATGAATAAGCAAGAAGCAACGACTACTGCGAAACCGACGTCGAGTCGATTTTGGCGGCACATAAAACTTTTGCTGTGGAAAAGTTATCTGCAAAGACAGTACGTACATTTAGATTTAAAAAAAAACACCAAGTAATAGCCATAGCCACAGCCATAGCAGATCACACTGGCAATTTGCGAGCGAGTGTTATATTGAGGCAATCACGCAACGTATTCGCCGCGAGCGATATTAGTATGAAGCACTCGCTCGCAAATCGCTAGAGTGATTAAGACTCTAAGGGGTTTCTTAACTGAACTCGCGAGGAAACTACGCGCGTTCAAGCGCTCTCATTGGATCTGTGCCCATCAGTGGAGATGATGATAGTGAAAAGTTAACAACCTCTTATCGTCTCACTCCAAGCGTTCCGTCGGGTAGGTACTTTACTTATAAAGAAAAGTTCTGTGTTTCTCCTTACCCCATACCATAGGTACCACGGATCATAATTATTAAGTACTAGCTGTTGTCCGCGACTTCGTCCGCGTATATTTCGGTTATCGCTATCCCGCGGGAACTATACAATTTTCCCGAATAAAAAGTAGCCTATGTTATTCCTCACTATTTAAACTATCTTCCTACCAAATTTAATCTAGATTGGTGCAGCTTTTTTCCCGTCAAGAGGTAACAAACAGACAGACAGAGAGACAGAGAGACAGAGAGACAGAGTTACTTTCGCATTTATAATATTAGTTAGGAAGTTAGGATTAGTTAGGATTGTAAAGTGCGGTACGTACGTTCGACTATCTAGGACACGGAAGAAGGAATCTAGTAGCGTCAGAAGTGATAGCCATTTGATACTGTCACTGAGAATGACAGACAGACCTCACTCCTCAGCGATCTACCGGAATCTTGACTCGCGATAGCCCTCATTACAATTGAAGATTTCTTATCAGGATTCGATGGAAGCTGGAGCTCCTCCAAACGGTATTCGCGGGCGCAATGTTCCTGGTGGCAGTGTTTACAGCCAAGCCGGTGTTCATGACGTCCATCCATCGGCAGCATGAGAAGCCGCTGACCTTCGCCGACCTGATGATGACCCTGGCCAAGGACACGCAGCTGGGCTACGCCCCGGCCATTGAGCCGTACAACGCCATCATGTTGAAGGTCGCGCTGAGGTTTAATAAGAGTAAGCCAATTTTTAGTACCAGCTGTCATCGAAAATTTCACACTTTGACGCTGCAACAGCCTCACGGCTGTTCACGGGTGGTCACCCACAGCACTGCCACCTCATAGTATCCCCCACCCCAATCCCTAATCCCCCAAGACCCCAAATTACCCCAAAATTTGACACTTTGACGCTGAGACAGCCGTGAACGCAGCGCTGCCACCTCAGAGAATGTGTGGGGGGGGGGGGATTCTAATCCCCAATCCCCCCATGAACCCAAATGAATGCATGGGGAAAGACCCCAGTCCCCAGTATGATAAAAAAATGCATCCTTGTAGTATAGTTCACAAGCTCTGCTTAATTTACTAGGTCAATTGGTGTCAAATTGTCTCACGATATTTTTATTATAATAATACAATAATAATGATACATATTCTCTTGTAACATGACTCTTGCAGCTTTGATGTACGGGAGATCGGAGGCAGAGCTTAACGACATGCTGTACCAGAAATCGCGAGGCACCCCGCTTAAGTACCATGTGATCTGGATCATCTGGAAGCCAAAGGTTCGTGAAGACAATATCCCACTTTATAGGGTTCCGTACCCAAGGGGACCCTATTGCTAAGCCACCGCTGTCTGTCCGTCTGTCCGTCCGTCCATCCGTCAGTTCGCCGTTCAAAGGGCGTATCTTTAGAACGGTAAATCGCTATATATCAGAAAATAATAAAGTAACACAAAATAAACAATTAAAGGGTATCTCTATATGTATACAAGAAACGTTTGAAAAAACATTTTATTTATATTTTTATTTTTATTAGCGCGTTACCACGGTATGTGGGTTCGAACCCCAATTCGAGAATGTTTTTTTCTGTTTTTTCTGTATATTTACGCATCACTTTCAAATTTGTGTGGAGTATATTTATTGCTTTTAACATGAAACTACCGTGAGATTCAATCATAGTGAAATGAACGGATCACTGAAAACGTAGTGAAAACGTAGTTGTGCGAGCAGCCGCGCGAGCAGAGCCGCGGCGCCCAGATTACGTTTAGCGTGTGCTCCCAGAGGAAGGACTACGGATTAGTCCGAAACATGTCGTGCTCACCCGCTTTCTCTATATTTGTTTCCATTCATTGTACGATAGTACGTCTCTTAGCTGAGAGACGTCATTACAAATGTCTCGCCTGCAGGAAGGAAACGTGTGGAAGTTCAGCATTCGCTGCACCGAGCTGGCGGAGAGCTCCAGGGACGGCTCGCTGTCCCATAACATGCACCTCCGGGCCGGTTTCCTGGCGGTGCAGATGGCCGTCTCCGAGGTGCTGGTGGAGAACGCCATCATGGTGCCACCGAGACACCATGTGCGTTGATATGTACCTGGGTCAATCAACTTTTTAGTGCCGCTCGTTGCCATGGAGATGTCCCTTGGACAAATCATCAATAACCTAACCAACTTAGAAAAGTTGAAAAACCCCCGACATTTTCCTGAAGACAATAGCTGTGAGAAATGAGTGCTCTCTAATGCAACATTTAATTAGTAATACAATGTTACTTGTCAAGTATGAATACTAACATAGTCTTAAGTAAACTACTAACAAAAATTGGATCTTTGTTGTCTAAATAAATGATTTATTATTATTATTATAGCAAAGTTCAGTATTTAAAAAACGGGTGAACCGATTTTAATATAACTTAGCTAAGAACCATCTCGATTAAACCGGCTTTCGATTAAAACAAACCGCATCGAAATCGGTCCATCCGTTTGAGAGCTATGATGCCACAGACAGATACACAAATAAATAAATATCATGGGACAATTGACACCAATTGACCTAGTCCCAAATTAAGCAGAGCTTCATCTCATGATCTCATGGAAATGGAAGGTGGTTTGTGATTTCTAATAAATCTTTAAATCAAATAATAATTAAGTTAACAAAACCATAACAACCATAACAAAACCATGCAACATTGACCCGACCCGTATGAATAAATTAAACTTAAACTAGCTTAGTTAAAATCTTAATTATAATTAATCAAATAATTATGTTTAAGTAATACAGTTTTCAATATTTTTTTTTTCTATTTCTTTATTACTAACAAAAAAATTAAATGCTAAAAACAAAACAAAAAATCTGGTTGCCGAAACCAGGGATTGAACCAGGGACCTTTAGATCTTCAGTCTAACGCTCTCCCAACTGAGCTATTTCGGCCGATGGGTACTAGTGCGAAATTATCGTACGACTCAAGATACCGCGCAGACTCTTACGTCACGCACTCGCTCGCAGTTTCAAATGTATACTTAGATAACTCTGGGTTAGTGTCTGTTGCCATGTTAACCACAGGTTAGCTCCTAACCCAGGTCGTTTGTTTTTATAGATTGATATTGTTTGTGTAGATAGGTAAGTACATATGTATAAATACTGTTTAGATCTTATGTTAAACGTAACTAAAAATATCCCAATAATAGATTAACTGGTTACCTAACTTTAATAAAATGTAATAAATAAATTACTTATAGATAATAAGGTACTGAAAGAAATAATTAAAAAAACAATGTTTAGGGATAACTTAATTAAGTTTATTTTAGAGATACTTTTAGTTACGTGTAATTTATGATCTAACAGTATTTATTTACATGTACTTACCTACCTACACAAACAATATCAATCTAGGTAATTCCTATTGACTTACCTAATGTAATATAACTGTCTTCTCTCTTACTTTAACATCATCTATCAGAGTGAGATAAACTTATTCTAGGTATATTCGTATCGACAGATAACCCTGGTGGCCATGCCAATGTCGCCCCTAATGCGAGAGGAGAAGGTCCGCGATGCCATGACCTGGATCCTGCTTTGCTTCACTCTGGCCTTCATTCCACCTGTCATGGAGATAGCGGCGCTGGTTGTCACTGAGACCACCAACAGATATAAGGTACTTATATGAAAAAAAAAACGGAAGAATTGTCCTCAAGCTTTCGTTAGTTCAGCTAGATCACGCTAGATGGCGGGGTATTCGCCGTACGGTTTCGGAATTGATCGAATGTAACTTGAAATGTTACGTTATTAAAAGTAAGGCGGTTAAAAAGGTGGCTAAGTTGGGGGAAAACAAAAGAAAACTGTCGACTAGTGGCGCCACTGTAACTGTCGACTAGTGGCGCCACTGTAACTGTCGACTAGTGGCGCCACTGTAACTGTCGACTAGTGGCGCCACTGTAACTGTCGACTAGTGGCGCCACTGTAACTGTCGACTAGTGGCGCCACTGTAACTGTCGACTAGTGGCGCCACTGTAACTGTCGACTAGTGGCGCCACTGTAACTGTCGGCTAGTGGCGCCACTGTAACTGTCGACTAGTGGCGCCACTGTAACTGTCGACTAGTGGCGCCACTGTAACTGTCGACGCAAAAGAGTTGCACATGTACAAAATAAGTTAGTTCCATTTCAACCGCGCGTTGTAATGTGAAAACCATTCAGTTTGGTTATAAATGAAAACAAAACAGAACAGTACCTACCTCTTCTATAGTTTATAAATATATATAACTACATTATGTCTACTTAGATGGTGCGCCCTAGACAGTGACCCACTGACCTACTACGGGTTCACAGCTAAAATTGTTTGTGGTATCTTTTTCTGAACTTGTTTGTCCATCAATCTCATCGTATAGTTTCTAAGGGGAAGTACCGATTTGAATACTCTTTTCTGTAGTAAAAATCTAGTTTAATTGGGAACGGGATGGCTCTATAGCACAATAACAAATCGGTTTAACCGTTATTGAAATATTGGACTCTGTTATAATAAATATATGTCGTAGGTTTTTAAATGGGCCAATCAACATTTTATTGCCACTCGTTGCCATGGAGATGTCGCCTGGGTAACTCGTCTAAAATAAGATTGTCTCAGGCACCACAAAGTCAGGATTCACATGCTTAGGACATGAAGCATAAAGGAATTGGCATATAACTGTCGAAAATCCTAGAAATTGATAGAGTGGTGCCTAAGAAAATCTTATTTTAGAATAGTTACCCGGGGGACATCTCCATGGCAACGAGTGGCAATAAAAAGTTGATTGACCCAAATTTTCCTAAGTTGTAATATTCCATCTTGTTCCCAGCGAGCGCTGCGTATCCGCGACGTGGGGTACTCCTGCATGTACGCCGGCTGGCTCGCGTACGCGTACCTCACCGTCCTCCCCATCTGCATGCTCGCCGGTGTCGCCCTCATACTCATATTCAGATGGATCTTCCTCTTTTTCACGCTGCTCTTCGTGCTCGCCTACATCTCCGTCATGATAATGATGTCGCTTATTGTCGGCATGTTTCAGAACAACGGTGAATAATTAGTGGATTTGACACAAATTTTTAATATTTGATAAAGCTACATCATTAATATTAGGTACAATGTCAAGTAACGGGCATTTACATTGAAATACATCAGCAACATGCTTCGTCAAAAAACCCTAACCTAAACCCCCCCCCCCCCCGCATCGTACCCGGCTCAAAGGTCCCCATAATACCAGCAGCATTACCCCGCTGAATGGCAACGGAGACCTGTTGCACCAAATACGACCCAGAGCGAGGGTCACAGCCCGTCTCGCAATCGACGACCTATTAGTGGATTGTGTAACTAGTGCAAGGTACCATTTTGTCTTAGATTTAGGGTACATTTCCAGAGCTATTCAATTATCAGGGACAATATAACGAGAAGTTTGTTTCCTCTCTTAACTATTACCCTGAGAATAGCAGATGACATTAACATCAAACATAGCACATAATAACTAACTAATAGTAGGTACTACAATCCTTACCTATCTCTATGCGGGATGAAATCCCACAACTCCCCTGTTTTTTATTTATTTTTTTATTGTCTGTGATCGTTACTCGAGAGACTATTTGAACCAGTGCGAACTTTGCACGGGGTTATTTTGTGTCTATTATTGAAGAATCAACGAGAAAAAAAAGATTGCCTTATTGTTATCTAATTTGTTATTGTTATGACTGTTTTGCTCTTCACAAATTCTAGGCGTTTTGCTGCAACGGAAATTGCTCAAAAACAATTACTTTCCTCACCCGCGACCACAAGTGAAAAACAGTTAGTATCTGTGCGGCAAATGTATGTTTCCATGCAACACTTCCGCCTCCACTGCTACACGAATCAACACATGCCACACATACCCAACTATCACCTGGTGGTCCACCACTAAACTAAACGCTAAGGACGATAAAACCGAGAGGACTGCCAATGGCTATACAATGTCGCGTTCCTGTAAAATAATGAGCCTGCTGTAGCTAGTTTCACTATAGAGGGGTCTCTGTACCATTAATTTTGTATGACACCTAGACTTCTGGCTAATACAATAGCGCCATCTATAAACTGAAAGAAAAAACTAATTGAGATGCGGCTATTGTGTTAGACAGAGGTCTAAATGTCATACCAAATGAATGATTAAAACTAGCTAGAGCAGGCTTATTATTTCAAAGGAACGCGGCATCGTATAGACACTGGCAGTCCTTGCTAAACGCTGACGCGTTTCGGCACTCTCCACGAGGCCATTGACGAAACACGACAACAACCGTTCAACATGCCACCATTTCCACTACTCAAAAATTAGTGTAGTGGAAATGGTGGCATGTTGAACGGTTGTTGTCGTCTCCAGCCCACATGGCCAGCGTGTGGTCGGGGCTGTTCACGCTGCTGCAGCTGTTCCTGGCGGAGCTGCTGGTGCACCACGGGCTCGACGACCGCTTCGACTCCGTGTCGTTCCTGATGCACATCGTGCTGCCGCCGCTGGGGCTGGTGCACGGGTTCAACAGCTTCGCCCTTCTGCAGACTGGCCGTGAGTCATATGCCGGGTACTGGCTGATTTAATTACGACTTTGAACCTTGTGTCAAACAAAATCATGCCTTAAGCAGCTGCTTCGCGAGGCGGCTCGCTCAATCAGTACTCGGCCGTAAACGTATTGAGGAATCTTTTGGGAGGTACAGTCAAAGTAAAAGACATGGATCCGCTCAAAGTTGCAAAAATATGTATACCTACATCAACTTTATTACCGTCGCAGTAATAGGTCTGTATACATATTTTAGGGGCTCTGTGGTGTTGGAGTAAGTATACATATTGGTGACAATGGTGACCTTGATTGTACTCCGTTTTTGTTGCCAATTTTGTGGCACTAAGATTAGTGCCAGCAATGTGAGCCGCGACTATTATGTACTGTGTGGCCGCGCCCATGTCCGCACGAGTGGCGCCGGCGGGCGCGCTACACCGTTCCTATTTCAAAATGTTCTAAAGGGCATATATCCTGAACGCTCAAAACGTAATTTGACTATCAAGATGATGCGAGACCTGGTAGCATTTTTTTATATCAAATTTCATTTATTGAATCAGACGTTACTTTGCGGAGGTCTATATTCCATACCTATGAACTTGTAGTGACCTTGGCGCCATCTGTCATCCAGTAGGAAAACTTGTAGCGATTCCCAGCGCCATGTAGCCATCAGATAAGTATAATAACATCTAAGTCCTGCTAATTTCTAAAGTCAACAACAACAACTTCCAACTCTCTTCTTTCGGTCTCTATCCACCAAATTAATTCCAATCCAATACTCCTGACTGAATGTTTTTTTGAGTCCTTAATAAAACCTTAATATCCTTTTGCAGGTGGGAGTAAGAAGGCTTTTAAACACAACGTTAACTACACCGTCGTGATGTGGCTCTGCCTGACTTTGTTCTACTTCGGGGTGCTGATGCTGCTGCAGCGAACGATCGGGCACGAGAGGGCTATCGGCGGCCAGGTCTCTTGGAAGTCCATCATCTTCAAAAAGGCTGTGGTGAGATGTAGTTTAGAAGTAGTTGGTACTGAGGTAACGAGTGTTGTAAATAGGTACGTATCTCGACGGTACTCTGACTCAACCTCGTATATAAACTTTGACGAAATTGGAATAATCACTCTAGAACGCGAACCTATGGTGGATATTCCAATTTCGTCAAAGTTTACATACGATTTTGAGTCAGAGTACCGTCGATATGTATATCACATTGACGTTACATTGACAAAAGCAGATATGTCAGTTTGGTTTGTCGGTGTGATAGAGTGCCGATATAAAATAAACAAGACCACGTAGGTACGTGTAGGTAGATTGGAGAACAAAAGGACACGCGCGGTTAAGAAATCCTGATACCTAATCAGTCTACTCGTGACCAGGCTCAATAGCCATCCTCAATGGCTCAATAGCATCACGGATACTGCTATCACCATCCTCGAAGGGTTGAGATAATTTTGAACATAATAACTTATGTGGTTAGTTATTTTCCCGGAATCTTGGCAAAATTTGTGAAATTCATTGTTACATTCAAGCTTCAAATGTGTGTTTTTTTTTCAGGATGTCCATAAACTACGTGTCATGGAAAACCCTACAGGCAAAGAGCGGGATAAATTGCAAGAGGTTGATGAACTCCTCGCCAAGGCTATCAGTTTTAGGGATGTTTCTAAGGTACACGGTTTCCGGAGGCTTCCAGCCGAGATTGTAACCACGAGGCTTCAAAGCATACAAAATTAAATGCTCCTCAGAACATGTTCAGGCCGTGGGGATATCGCGGTCCCGCTCCCACATTTCCGTTAGTCTGTAACTGACTTATTCACTCCAGGCACGAGCGACAGAATCTTCATGTCAAAAAACACTCGCTTAAGGTTATTTCGACGTAATACGAGTACGTGAAAAGAACTAAAATTTTACACAACAAATTTAGTGACGAGAGAGTGGCTCAAAATCCACTTGATTAAGTATGACATAGAGATGGTTAAGGCGCTATTCCCCCCCTCTCAAAAATATCATAGGCAACTATCATATTGGGCGTGGGCATGTGCATGTTTCACATTCGTGTGACAAAACACGGTCAAACTACATAATAAATAATTTTCCAGAGTATCATGGGTGTTCCCGTGCTGAAAAACGTGACACTGGACATCTACAGAGGCGAGTACACGATGCTTTTCGCGGAAAGGATCCAGGAACGCATTCTAATCGCAATAGAGGACCTGCTTACTGGTAAGACAATAAACGTCACAAATTGGTCTACATTACAAGAAGGTTTATTTGCAAGTTTATCGAGTGGCGACTAAGACCAGTGGCGTAGTGGCGTACATGGGTGCACCTGTCGCAGACATAAGCAGCCTTCATGCATAAAGTTCGGGCCGCGCGAAACGCCTCGCGCCCTCACGTAATGCTACGTAATCCTAATTTACACGCACGCTTCGGAACGAGGGTTGAAATGGTTCGAGGCGTTTAAAGACCACTATTGTAGTGTCACCCCGTAGCTAGCCGTATTTGGGCCCACCAAAATTGGGTCACATTCGGCGCCATGCGTTGACAGAACTCTACGATCACTGGCGAACCCCTACTTCCACTTTGAGAAACCCTGGTTTAGGTGAACCACCGATATTACTAGGTACCCAACGAGAGTTGGCAGAAGCTGTTTATACCTTTCCCCATAGCCCGAAAGTCTATGACTTTGCTTTAGAAAATATTGAAAATGAAATTACTTCAGATACCTAACAATTAGCTTTTCTTTTGACCAGGATTAGCTTATCCGGACAAGGGCACGATAAACGTCCTAGGGTACAACACGGAGGACCAGCCCGGTGCCAAGAGTATAATAACGCAGCCCGGCATGGTGGGCTTCTGCCACCGTTCGCAAGTTCTCGTTGAGGAGTTCACCGTTCTCGAAGAGCTCCAGTTCTTTACTGAGGTTCGAATTTCATTTTTGGTTTATCTAAACTTACAAACACACTAACAGCGATAGCGTAGGGGTAGGTCGCATAGATCACTGGCCTAAAAACGCGCAGTCTATATTAAGCAACCTATTTCGTACAAGCTCGAATATTACAACCTATACCGCTTCAGGGCCTCGCCGCGCCACCCCGCTACCGCTCTCTCTTAAAGCAAGAAACTCACAAGAATATTCATAAGAGGCTTTTGCTTGACTTCATCATGTCTGCCGAAAGACGTCCACTGCTGGCCGGCGGCCTCCCCCACGGCTCTCCACTCAGACCGGTCTTGGCTTTCCGCATTCACCACTTGCTTCTCTTGACTTGTGATATCCTAAATATACCAGAAAACTCATGTTAAATTCCTTTATCGTTATCTTCTACCAATCCTAATTAAATACGAATGCTAACATACCTTCCACACCTGCTTTCCCAACAGTTATGCCTGTGGGATGAGCCAACGCCGTTCATAACTGAGTACTTTCTGGTCCAAAAAAGCAAGTTGCTTCGGGATTGTGATCTGGAGGAAGTCCGCCATGTTCGCGTTAAAGACCTGGACCTGTACTACAAAGCTCAGCTTTGTTGGGCCATCGCCATGATGCTGGAGCCACGGGTGAGAACCAGAGCCTCTAGTGTACCTAATGTAATAATTGACACAAAATGTTTAGATCGCGTTCTCATCAACGTCTCAGTTACTATGATCAAATCGGCAACGTCTCTAGAGGCACGTATTTGCAACGTTCTATTATCATATTACATACATACAGTCACGCCTGTTTGCCGGAGGGGTAGGCAGAGACCACGGACTTCCACTTGCTACGATCCTGACATACAACCTTTGCTTCCCTTAATCTCATAACAATTTTCATACATGCTCTCCGGTTTTGGGTACTCCTGGTCTGTCCTTTTTCCAGAATATCACCGATTTGATCGGAGTACGTTCGCCGAGGTCTTCCCTTTCCCACTTTTCTATCCACTCTCCCTTCATACACCCTTTTTGTAAATCTGCTTAATATGGTAGTGAAATTCTGGTGATCCGCTATGACGCAGGTCATATAACAATTATGTGGATCATCTGGCCTGAAATAAAGGATTTTTTTTTAATATACTTTTCAATACTAAATAGGTGCCAAGTTTTATTCAAGAGGCCTTCCACCTTATACCTTCCAAAGTCGGCAAGTCGTTTTTGGGAAATTGCGTGAGGTTCTACAATAAAGTGCCTGTAGATGCATGGGAATTGCCTCACAATTCATTCAAAAGCTACATAAAGACCGCTCTCCTGAAAAAAGCATACTACAAAGTGGATGAATACTTATGTGATGATACCACTTGGCCAAGGTCGAAAACAGATGATAATTAGGACACCAATGTGACTTGGCTGCGTCCCGAAGATATTCGTGTATGGTGTCTGGCTCTGTTGCCGTTGTCCGCTGCGTACTAATTATATATAATTGACAAATAATGTTTTATTTATTTGACATGAAGACATGAAATGTATATTTCATCAATTCTGTTATTTGACATTTGGAGACCATATACATCTCCAGTTTGATAAGTACCCGTTTATGGAAAAAAAAATGTTTTTTTTTGTATACATGCATTTATTTTTCTACGTAGTCACCTTTTAACTCTATAAATTTGTTCCACCTATACTCAAGCTTCAATAAACCATTCAAAAAGTATGATTTTGGAAAGTCATTAAAACTGGCCTCTGTGGCGGCAATGACTTCGTCATTTGATCCAAATCGCTTGCCACCGAGCCATTTTTTTAGGTTGGGAAACAAAAAGAAATCGCATGGGGCCAAATCTGGAGAATACGGGGGGTGAGACAATAGTTCGTAGCGTAACTGTGCTAATTTAGCCGTCACAACTCTGGACGAATGAGCCGGGGCGTTGTCGTGATGAAACAGTACTTTTTTCTTTTTTAAATGGGGTCGTTTGTCCTTCAACACGGCGTCAAATTCATCCAATAAATTGGCATAGTACTGCCCTGTTATTGTTTTTCCCTTTTCTAAATAGTCAATATGTATAATACCCTGCGAATCCCAAAAAACGGTCGCCATGACCTTTCCAGCCGATGGGACGGTTTTTGCTTTCTTTGAAGCAGGTTCACCCGGTAAAATCCACTGCTTCGACTGCTCTTTCATTTCCGGGGTGTAGTGGTGGACCCACGTTTCGTCCACGGTCACGAAACGACGCAGAAACTCCTTCGGGTTACGTTTGAACACGGCCAAACACTGCTCCGAAGTAGTCAGTCGGTTCCGTCTTTCTTTGCTCCTCCGTGAGTAAACGCAGCACCCACCTCGCCGATACTTTCTTCATACCCAATTTTTCTTCTAATATGTGTTGTACCCTCTCGATGGAAACGTTTACAGCATCAACGATTTCTCGAAGTTTAATTCGGCGGTCGGCTAAAACGATATTTTCAATTTTCTTAACCATATCGTCTGTAGTCACCTCAACTGGCCGGCCTGGGCGATCCTCATCAAAGACAGTTGTTCTCCCCCGCGTAAACTCGTTATACCAATATCTGACGGTTGTCATAGAAGGAGCACATTCATGGTAAACCGCTTGCATTCTTACTTTTATTACATCACATGTTTTTCCTTACAAAAATAAGAATCTAATTACAGATCGATACTGTTCTTTCTCCATTTTAACAATTTTAAGGTCACGCCTTTACTGAATCGTTGTCAAATGAGAAAAAAAAACAAAAGAATGCCATTTTTTTTTAATTTTCCCGCCTCTGAAAAATGGCTTAAAAAGGTGGTATACTTATTTGCGGCCAGCGATATTAATATATTTAGAAAACGGGTACTTATCAAACAGCCCTCGTATTTGACCGTGGAGGCGTTTTACACCTCTGCTGATTTTAAATTTAGTTTAAATTGACCCTAGAGACTATATATCTCTAAGCCATTTAGATTAAGTATCATGTTATAGTATTAATTCTGGGACCCTATACATCCCCTTGTAATTCTAAATATATTTGATCTGGAGACCCTATACATCTCCTGCTCAATTAAAACGTGCCAATAAATTAAAGTGTTCTGGTTTTGCTGTTCTAATATTTATTTATTTTACACTTTTTTCTAAAATACGGTGGTTACGTATTGTAAGATCTGATGTAACTTGTTTTTAGAAAAAATGACTTTGTGCCAAGTTTCTTGCGGCGCATTCTTCTTGGCAATCATGGTCTTTCCGAAAGCGCTGGTAGACTCGAAAAAATGACGTGTAAAAGAGCATTCAACTGCCTATTTGCTGAATAAAATTTTGAATTTTTATAGTCATATGCAACTTGGCTAGTTTAATACATTTTCGGGGCAATACAAATTTGGCTATAGATTGCATATTAAGCCAAGTTTGCCAAGTTGCATATTAAGATGGAAAGCCTCTTGAATAAAACTGGCACCTAGGCTCCCTTTTTCACATTTTTTGTTTTTGGTGGGATGTAACTATACAGGTAAAGACAACCGTTATTTCTTTACAGATAGTATACGTGCCCCATTTTCTTGATGAGCAAAGGTACATCTCGGTGATCAATGACAAAATTGTGGTAAGTTTTCACGTTACAAACTAATAATAAATACTTATTAGGTACGTGTTACTTTCAACATAGAAAAGAGTTTTTTATATACGACGAGAAAGGCAACCGAGCAAGTGGGTCACCTGTTGGTAAGTGATCACCACTGCCCATAGACACCCGCAACCCCGGAGGGTTTGCCGATGCGTTGCCAACCTAGAGAGCTAAGATGAAATGCCTCTTGTGCCCGTAATTACACCGGCTGTCTTACTCTTCACACCGGAACACAACAGTGCAATCACTGCTGCTTAGCGGCAGGATTAGCGAGTAAGATGGTGATAGCGATCCGGACGGACCTCGCACAAAGTCCTACCACCCGTGATGTAACATGGCATTTCACTGGGAAGAAGCCTCCCCTGTTTCTTTCATTCGTCTTTGCCTTACATAATTTCAGACCAATCCTACTCAAATCGCCACAAAACTTTCCACTAAAAAAATCCGTTCCCTTCTATAGAAAAGCAGAACGCACATCTCCGTCGTGAAGCTGTGCTTCGGCACGCATGCGCTGGAACAAGGGGACCGAGTGTTCTTCTTCGATCACAAAGTCCTCGTCTTCGGCGGGTCGCCGGCGTACATGTTCTTCAAGTTTGGTTGGTGAACTTAGAGAACCACAACCAGTTACTGTTTTACTCCGCTGCTACACCTGCAGGACAGATACGTCTTTTTTAGGGTTCCGTACTTCAAAAGAAAAAAAACCGGACAAATGCTAGTCGGACTCGCGCACGAGGGCTCCGTACAAAGATTTCCCTGCTTCTCCACAGTGTTTTAGTTGTCCAGTATTAGCAGAGCCCTGTTCCTAAGCAAAATGTACGCAGTGTGGGGTCATTTTATATTGGTCTGTGACGTATACAGACAGACATAAAAATTCAAGATTTTGAGAATTTTCTGAGTGGTTGTGCTATACGAGGGCTGTTTGATAAGTACCCGTGTTTTGAAAAAAAAAACATGTATTTTTTGAACACGTATATTTATTTTTCTACGTAGTCACCTTTTAGCTCTATAAACTCATTCCAGCGGTATTCTAGCTTTAATAAGCCACCCAAAAATAAGATTTCGGAAAGTCGTCGAAATAGGCCTCTGTGGCGGCAATGACCTTTTCATTTGACGCAAATCTCTTTCCGCTGAGTAATTTTTTTAGGTTTGGGAATTAAAAAAAGCCGTATGCGGCTAAGTCTGGAGAATAGAGTGAATAAGGTAGCAATTCATAGCGTAATTTTTCTAATTTTGCCCCTGCGATTGTGGACGAGTGAGCTGGTGCGTTGTCGTGGTGGAAAAGAACTTTTTTCTTTGTTAATTGGGGTCGTTCATTCCTTTAAACAGAATTGCCCTGTTATCGTTTTTCTTTTTGTAAGTAATCATTATGTATGATTCCTTGTGAGTCCCAAAAAACGGTCGCCCTGACCTTTCCGGCCGATGGGACGGTCTTTGCTTTCTTTGGAGCCGATTCGCATTTTAAGATCCTCTGCTCTGACTGTTTATTATTTTCTGGGGTATGGTTATGAATCAACGTTTCGTCCACAGTCACAAAACAAAGTAGAAACTCATGAGAATTACTTCCATACTTTGCTAAACGTTGCTTCGAAGTGGTCACTCGGATAAGCCTTTGTTCCTCTGTGAGCAAACGCGGCACCCATCCCGCAAATACCTTTTTCATCCCTAATTTGTTTTCTAAAATATATTGTACCAACTCGATTGAAACATTAATAGTGTCAACAATTTCTCTAAGCTTTATTCGGCACTCGGGTAATACGATATTTTAAATTTTCTGGACCATCTGTTCCGTAGTCACCTCAATAGGGCGGCCTGAACGGTCTTCGTTAAAGACGGATGTTCTGCCCCGTTTGAATTCGTTATACCAATATCTGATAGTTGTCATAGAAGGTGTATTATTCTTGTAAACACCTTGTATCTATACTTTTATCTCTACATGGTTTTCCTTCCAAAAACAGAAAAGGAATTACAAACGAAACTGTTCTTTCTCCATATTTGCAAATTGAAATCGAATTCTGCCCTTCAACAGCCGTTAAACGAAGAAAAACAAAAGAATGCTGTGATATATTTTTACCTTTTCTGACTCATAAAGGATGCATTAAAACCTTCGTATACATATTTTCAGCCAGTGATAAGAATAACATTTGAAAACGGGTACTTATCAAACAGCCCTCGTAAGAGCTACCTTCATACCAAATTTCATGTTTCTAGGACAACTGGAAGTATCCGGTAGGTTTTCACGGTACAGCACGGCAATTTAAAAGGTTGTTTCCATACAAATATCAACAACCTTTTTATTACACGACTGCCCAAAGAAAAAGAGTGTATTTAATGACCGTATCTTTTGATAGTGTTGACTTAGAACTATGATTTTTTCACAACTTCAAGGGACTGCAGGCATGAAGGCATGCATGAGGCATGAGATTTGGTATTTGGTATTAATTTCAGCATGCTACCTCCACGCGTTCCAGAGAAAAAGGGTCTTGACAGACAGCCAGACAGACGGACAACAAAGTGATCCTACAAGGATTCCTCTTCAACCAACTTCGACATTGGCGGAATCATCGATAGTATCGATGGATCTATACTTCTTTTATTTAAAAATTGAATTATGAGGG
The DNA here is from genome assembly GCA_963691665.1 of Clepsis dumicolana. NCBI lineage: Eukaryota > Metazoa > Arthropoda > Insecta > Lepidoptera > Tortricidae > Clepsis > Clepsis dumicolana. Next base: position 16,504,382 of record OY829508.1, read on the forward strand.
TTCCGTTTTTCCTTTTGAGGTGCGGAACCCTAAAAATAAGGCTTTTGGCAAATACCAATGACATGGGTGAGAGTTTAGTCACCAAGTGAGATTCAAAAATCGATCCCCAGGTCGAGAGTACCGTGTGCGGATGACATTCCGCATAGACGGCAGCCTCGACAACGAGCACATTGACGCGCTGCTGCTGCGGGCGGCGGAGGTCGGCGCCCGCGTCCGCGCGCACCTCGGCTCGCTGCTCATACTGCGGCTGCCGACCCGGCCCACCGCTAAAGCCGCGGCTTTCATCAAGGAGCTCACGGAGAACTCTGCTCTGTACGCGATCACGTCGCTCCACGTCAGCTTGCCCGACTCTGATGAGATTTGCAGGAGGTTGGTCAGTGTTTTTTGAACTGCGCCTGTCTGTGAAGAGGTAGCTAGGTATATAGATACCGGCGTCAAAGTTGAAGTCACGCAACACGCACACAACAACACACATAATGACAGCAGGATTTTTGAAATTATTGTTCTTTTTTCGTACCGATAGCAAATTCAGCAGCAAACTGCAATATTGACCAAAAGTTTCTTCAATATGTATCTGATTTAAATACTTATAGGTAACAGATTATAATGCTCACTTTATACCTAATAATATAAATTCTTTCAACAGAGCTATAAACGAGTCAAGGAAAGACATTCATGGAAATGCACGAGAACATGAGATGTGTAGAGACGCCCTCAGAAAGTTATCACGTATGTGTAAAAATCAAATTAATTAGCAGTTTCATAATTATTACGCACTAACTAGCTTACCGATGACGCAGGACCGAAACAGTGGACACCGCAGAAGTCATGGTTCATGAACTCGTCCTGCTTCCGAGAGAGTTGGTGGAAGTACCTCTCTTTCTACGTGTACTACAGATTCTACCTCATTGTCACGGTGAGTGATCGGTTGTACATTGAGGAACACAATGCGTATAGACGAGAAAGTGCAAAAATAAACACACATACGTACTTGTGCAACTTTGCATATATAGTCATACTAGCTTTTGCACCGAGACTTTGCCCCCGTGAAATATTTCAAAATGGGCTAGTTCCCTATCCCGTGCGAATTTCGAAAAATCCCTTCGTGGTGCATCTCTAGGATACTCATTGTTCACTTTCGTCCAATCTTATTTAGTAGCTTAGTAGTTTATTGTGGTCACACTGTCGTTATTGAACGGCCCTGATTGGCCACCCCGGTTCCCCCCACCACTCATTAGTTCGTTTATTTTTCGTTACTTTTATAAAAAAGTTCCTGTTTGAATTTTGAGCTGTGAACATCTCTGTCGCTGAACTATTTAAAATTCCCACTACTTTCGCGGATTAAAGTATTTTAGTGTAGTATAGTGTGTGTTGGAGTCTCCCGGCGCGGCACCAGGACCTAAATCCGAGGCTAAGTGCGATCGCTGAAGGTAAAGTTAACAGTAGATCTAGGGAAGCTGGAGACGATCACCAACGGTGTGTCGCTACGGACGCCAAGGATCCCACATACAGCAGATCCGGAGCCACCAGGTCAGACCACCAACTCACTAGTTTGATTTCTAGATAGATTGCTTGATTTGCTTTTAAAATACACAATATTCTTGCTTAGAACCCATAGACCCCCTTCGTCCCCCATTTTTCGTAAATACAGTCCATTTCCTTTCGATTAATTGCACACTCATGGTATATGTTTGCCAAATTTCAAGTCTCTAGGTCCAGTAGTTTGGGCTGTGCGTTGTCTGTCAGTCAGTCAGTCAGTCACGGTACTGTTTTAAAGGTATAGAGATGGATAGATCACTCATGTATATTAGTCTACTTTAGCCCGACATGTTTAGGAGCAGTTGATCCGTTTATTTCACTAGCATCGAGACGCTCACGGTTATTAGTCTCATGTCAAATCAACTTTGCATTTGTTTGTTCACAGATAATAGCAGCAATCGTGACAGGCGTTATAATAGGCGTGTCGCTCTCCGTGCAGCTGATATCACTCGCCGAATCTTTCACGCTGAAGAAGATGATACACGGGGAGAAGATGACCGTAGAATCGTTGGAGCAAGAAACCACTCTTGTTGTGAAAGCGGACAATTCCAGCGAAGCCATCAGTCTCGCTACTGCGTTAGTAGGATTATTTTTATCAGGGGACGTCGTCCGTAAATTACGTGAGGCGTTGGGGGGGGGGGGAAGAAGAATCTCACTAAATCTCACGTGGGGGAGAGGGTTAAATTCTAAGAAAATTGCTTTAGGCAATAACATCTCGATGCAGTAAATTTTAAACAGAAATTCGGTTTTGACAGTTGCAATTCCCAAACAATTTTAACCTTTTTGGAGTCAATCGTAGAATGTCTAAAAATGTATTTATTATTTTCAGCTATGTTTTGTCCCACACGCACGCCACTCCCGCCCAAGTAGCCGACATGTATTACACGGCCCTTCCGGCTCCAGAAGTAAGTGCTGAATGTTGCAAATCTTTTCGATCTGACACTGACCTCTTGTCGATTCCAGATTTGTTAGGTTACCTCAAGGACACTACCGAAAACTGGCAGTACCATTACCACCGTACAAGAAGGCAAAAGTCTACTGGCCGTGTCTTTATAATCTCGACATTGGCAGAATAAAACATTTTGATGTGGCCTTAAAAATTTTATTGAATAGGGATGATGCCTCTTGGGCAAATCCGGCTCAGCAACTTTTTTTGCAATGTCAAAACGATTTGATCGGATCCGTTAGTATGAAGTTTGTATTGAAATTTGAATTACAGAACTAGGACGTGCCATAATTTTCAGTGAACAAACCCCAATGTCTGTTGTAGCTAGTTTCTCTTTAAAGAGGTCTCTGTACCATTCACTTCGTATGGCACTTAGACCTCTGCTTAACACAATAACTCAATGAAAAAAACCAACATGAGTGGCCGGCTTATTAGTTTAAAGGAATCCGAGAATTTCCTTTTCGTTTTATAGTCCTTCGTTACCTACATGTTTATTGGCCACCATTTTATTTTCGTGTATACGTGGTTAAGTCTAAACAGCCGTTAAGATGTTGCAAATTTTTCTTAATCCTTATTTCACTAGAGGCCCAGAATTTACCTGTATTTTCTTTAGCGCATAATGGAGTATCTGATGCTCAGGGCGGTGGATGCCCCTCAGCAATACGTCTACATGTACGCGTACGGTTTGGTCATAACCAGCTCCAACGGCTTCATTAACGTGAGTGCCATTTATATTATGATTTGGGACTGTTAACTCAACTGGGCTCTTAAGTGTAATTTTTGACACAAGATCGCGTTCGCGTCAACGTCTCAATTACTAGGGGCAAACTGGGCAGCGACTCTAACGGCACCTATTATTGGCAATGTACTAATGTTTTTTGCAACGTGAAATTTACTACCTAAAAACTCAGGTCACCTTAAAAAGGAAAGGTTGCAAGACCCTGTGCCCACTCTTCAGCATAATAGTAAGTTGTAAGGTTTTGAGCCAAAATTTCGCTCGCATCATGCAGCGGTTACGCTTGCATTGAATGTAGGTACGCCTGTCATGGCTCTAAAATCTCTGAGCTAAGTTACTTACTTACTAACAGCATTTGCTAACTACCTACGTTGTTTTGAAATTTTAATGCTTCAGGAATTTTTTACCTAGAACTTTTTCTTTGAGAAACAATGCATCTTTCAGCTCGACGCGCTATACAGTCCCATACACCACGACAGCGCAGCGGCTGCCCGGTCAATAGCAAGACTGTACATGGCGCTGCTGCGTCACTACACCGGGACCATGGACGCGGACATCGAGGTCACAGACGACCCGCTCGTGATCGACTCGTCACCGGTCAGTCCACTGCCATCAGTGTCATTGTCATTAAGAAAAACTAGCCAGATGAGAGTCGGACTGACACATCGAGCATTCTGACCTAACGTCAATGTAAAGTACCCCTTGGTTTCGATTTACTTGGTATTGACAGACTGACAACAAAGTTCAGTTTTTTCCTTTTGAGTTACAGAACCATAAAAACAGTCAATCCTTTTAGAAGCTACTATGTCGCAGACACACGGATCACATGGATGCATACGTTCAACTTATAGCACTCTATATTTTGCGTCATGACCAATGAAGTTTTTTTAACTTTTCAGATGCTGAAACGTTCCTCTGTCTCCCCGCTCATTATACAGTTTATGCTGATCCTGACCATCTCGCATATCACACTGTTGCCGTCCAAGGAACACGGGCTTATACGGCACACGCAGGTCTGTTGTTACTCAAGCAGTTAATAATTATGACTGCATAATGAACACTTTTATCCTACATCGCCGTTCGCACGAACAAGAACTATACTTAGGACCTCCAATGTCTATACATTTCTCGTTCCTTTAAAACAAGCCTGCTGTAGCTAGTTTCTAGTATAGGCTAGTCATTTCGCATGTATGGTACTTAACTTAGACCACTGCATAACAAGGTACCTAAAAGCGCAGCGCTATCTACAGAATCTTTTTCATTGAGTTCATATATGTCGCTATTGTATATTTCAATCATTAAGCCAGGAATATACATGCCTGTAGGTGGCCCACTTGCAAAACAGATCCTTGCACGTGCCACTTATTGTCATGTGTATACACTAAACTAGCATGCCTGTATACCTGGCAGGCAAATTGCTTGCAAGCAATTTCATTTAATGGCATGGCATGCAATATGAGGGAGGCGCGAGCAAAACCGGCACGTGTGCGACGTCGAACTTGCAAAATGTAACCACAATTTGCCAGAATTTACTTCTACTTGCCATTAACTAGCATGCACGCTACTGTTCCGTTTTACATGCATGTGTATTACAGGCCCACGCTATGAACTTCTCCCCCGCGCAATACTGGTTCGTCCTCTTCTGCTGCGACCTGATTCTCTACTGGATGCTGGTCGGTGTTATGTCGGCGGTACTCTTCTGTGTCATGTACTTGGTCGCGCCGGTACATTTCATGGATCGAGACTTGAGTAAGAGGATCATGAATCAAATCTTCATTCTTATGTATTACATTCTGCTCCACGAGTCATGATTCTTTGTTCCCCCGTAAAGCGCTATTTGGTGGCATTTAGTTGGCGCCCAACATGGGGCCACTGGACTATTGAGTCCAGTGGCCCCATGTTGTGCGCCAACCTCCTTGGGCGTCAATCCACCAGATAGGTACTCGATGGAAGTATTGCCCAGTTCATACAAGATTCCGTTAAAGTGTAAGTACGAGGGGCGGCTGATAAGTAATCTCCTTGGTCAGAAATATATACAAAAATAATGCTGGCTGGTATGGATTTATATTCGTTTGTTGTTCTATTTTCAAAATGTATTACATTCATTTGTTTATTGCATCACGTTTATTTGTCTCCTACAATTGTTTCAAACATGTCGGTAGAAAAAGTGAAAATGGATAAAATCGAGCAGCGTGCGGTGATTAAGTTTTTGATTAAAGAAGGGAATACGCCTTCGGAGATCAGACAGCGTATGTTACGTGTGTTTGGCACGTGTTTGGTTCGTGTTCTTCCGAATTTGTTATAAAGTTTTGGTCAAAGCAGTTTAAGTTAGGTCGTGAGAGCCTGGAAGATGATCCTCGTAGCGGAAGACCAGTTTCGGCCGTCACCGATGAAAATGTAGCCAGGGTGAAAAAAATTATATTAGAAGACCGACGAGTGAAGCAGTGGGAGATAGCTAGAGATGTGGGCGTTAGTAAAGAGCGAGTCAATGAAATAATTCATGAGCATTTGAACATGTCCAAAGTTAGTGCACGTTGGGTCCCCAGAATGTTGACTGCATTTGACATGGAGAGGCGTGTCAAATGTTGCGAAGAGTTTTTGGACATGAGTCGAGGGAAAGAGGAAGAAATAATTTCTAGAATTGTAACATGTGATAAGACTTGGATTCGACAATGGGACCCGGAAAGTAAGCAAGAGTCGTTACAGTGGAAATTTAAGGATGAGAAGCCGCCTCGGAAATTCAAGGTCTGTCCATCGGCAGGTAAGCTTATGGCTACAATCTTTTGGGACACAGAAGGGATTTTACTCATAGATTATTTACCGAAGAAAACTACAATGAATGCTGATTATTACTCAAACTTACTATATCAACTAAGAGAGACAATAAAAGAAAAACGGCGAGGTAAACTAAGCAAAGGAATTCTGATTTTGCACGATAACGCACCAGTGCATACCGCCCGCACAACGAAGCTAGCAATTGAAGACAATGGCTTCGAAACCATTGACCACCCCCCTTATAGTCCAGATTTAGCCCCCTGTGACTATTTTCTGTTTAGACTTCTCAAGAAAGACCTCAGGGGACGAAGGTTTATGACCGATGACGAAATGAAGGCTGCGGTTACTGACTTTTTTGACGACAAACCGAAAGATTTTTTTTAATGGTTTAAATTCAATATTTGAAAAATTTTATAAATGCATTTTACTAGCAGGAGACCATATAGAAAAATAAAAAAAAAATTGCCACGACAGTCTTTTGTTTCATTGTTAGGTAGATTACTTTTCAGCCGCTCCTCGTATATTTGGTATTACACGCAATGGATTTCGCAATGCGTAACCGTCTTTTCCACACAGGATACGTAGGTATTAGATAGGTAAGCGAAGAAATTGTTCACTAACTAAGATACCAAATTGTGTTGAATCGAGATTGTTATTTACTGTTGTTTTCAGTTGTTATTCCTTGTATGCTGTTAATCTACGGGTTGAGCTGCGTGCCGCAAGCGTACCTCTTCAGTTTGGGCGAAAGTGCACCTCTGAACACTATGACGTTTATCATTATAAATATAGTTTTCGGTAAGAACCTTTAATGGGACGTTGCGTTCTATTCCAAAGTGGTCGATTTGTTATAATTTCTCGGTAGATAAAGTTATCATAATATCACTATCAAATCTTGGCCTGCTTGCAAATATTTTCGAAATCTGATGAGGGGAAGGAGTCACAAATGTCATATTAAGTATCATGACCCACCTAACACTTATAAAACTAGACATAATGAAAACGGGATATTGACCGCGATTACCTTATAGGTTTGATGAGCTCCCGATATTTCGATGCAGTTGCATGTTGCACGGGCAAACAGACGAAGCGAGGGTAGATACTAATATTGCGCAGACCGGGCTCTGTCTACCCGCATTTTTGTGCGCCGACTGCGCGCTCTGCCACTACTATCGGTCGCATTCTCACTTGTTACTCGTTTTAAGCACACAACACTTACGGTGTCACTACGCGTACCCGAAACTGATTCTGATATCCCGTTTTCATTATATCTAATGCAATTAACCGCGAATCATTTAAAACTGTTAGATACTTATAAAACTGTCATCATTTGTTAATAAAGGATAGGCAAGCGTCAAAAAAGCAGAAAGATATGGTCCAGCTCACATTTAAGTTTACAATTACAATAGAGCCAGGGCCTTAATAGTTATAATAAATAAATAAATAAATATCATGGGACAATTTGACACCAATTGACCTAGTCCCAAACTAGGCAAAGCCTGTACTATGGGTACCAGACAACGGATAAACATACTTATATACATATTAAACACCCAAGACCCGAGAACAAACATTTATATTCATCATACAAACATCTGCCCCGACCGGGATTGGAACCCGGGACCTCAAGCTTCATAGTCAGGGTCTAACCACTAGGCTATTCGGCCGTCAAAGTTACTCGTCATATATGTTCATACAGTCAGCAGCAAAAGAATATAGCTAAGCTACCAAGCGGTCACAATGATCTGCACAAGCTCTTATATCTATAACAATAGAGCCGTGCTTTAGATCATTGTGACCGCTTCGGTTGCTTAGCTACTTCTGCTGCTGACTGTACAATTTTACTGCAGGTAATGCATCAACTTTTGATCCTTATTTCAGGCGAAGCAACAGTCATAAGCCAGATATTCTATGGCGACGCCTACAACTATGCAGAGCGGCTGCTCAGCCTCTCGCCCCAGTACAACGTGGCTCACGCGTTTATTCGCATGACGCAGATCTTCGTCTACAACAGCGAGTGTGTGCTCTTCAACAACAGGAACCTGTGCTCGTCTAATATGCTGCATAGGTGCTGCCGTGAGTATACATGCGTATTTGGACGATTTGATACTCATAATCATGAGTACGACATGTTTTCCTATCGCTTGGTTTATGAGGTATATGGGTAAGCACCTGATACGGAATATGAAGGACATGAGTTCGATTCCCATGCTAAGCTACACTTCTAGGGATTTTCTGTCGATTTTTGTTTGAATAAGTAATTAAAGATGACACTTAGAACACTTTGAAAAAATCCCTGATTGACAACGCTTGGCATGGCTTATATATAACTATCTACAACTCCAATTTTTGTTCTCGTGATTTTGTAAACATCTCTCCGTTCACAACCTACTGAACGTTTGAACCTGATCTTGATTACCTAAATAAGTAATTAGTACAAATTTGGATATATAAGAGGCACTTTAAAGAGTTTGAAAGCTACACCAGCCCATTCCAAAACTGCTAGAATTCAGGTTCTAAATTCAATTCTTGCCATGCCTTCACAACCCACATGACCTGATGTTCAAGTATGCATGCATTGAAATATTCTGCGACGTAAAACTCAATAATGTTAGTCTAGTATACAACTACAGTCTGCAACCTGCTTTTCTTTAATGTGTCATTATTCAACCGTGTCACTTTGTACCTACATTTTGCTGGCATTTCTGAGTTCAAAACGTTATCGAAATCTTTATCCACTTTGACAAAAAGTGACCACGAAGGTGATTTGGAACAAACGCTCAAAGTGACCCTAATATTCCAGAGAAATGCGGTATAATGGAGCCCTGCTTTGAGCGCATCTCTTACCTCTCCCGAATGGGGATCCTTGGCGAACTGATCGCTACTCTAATTAGTGGTGTCTTTTTCGTTTTGCTACTCGCTGCGTGGGAGTACAAGATACTTCAGCGTATGTCTAAGAGGTTCCTGGCGAGCTGGGTGTACCGCGCGCAGTCTGTGCCGGTTATGGCTGAAGGCGTCAGTCGGGACGTGAGAGATGTCAACGCCAAGGTTCTGCAGATAAAGCTTAAGAAAACTATAGGTGTGTATAGAGGATTGTTTTTCTAGTGATAAATGACAAAATGACAAAGCAGGTTAGATACTAGGTACAAACGAGGTAACGTGTACTAAAGGACATAGGAATCTGTTATAAATATCTCATGACGTAAGTTCCTGTCTATCTTCCTGTTTAAGTAGTAGGTAGGTACTTACTCAACAATATTCTAATACCTACCATTTATTAGACGTACCTTTACACAACAGCCGTGTTAGCCTAGTGGTTTGACCTACGACCTCTCAAGCAGAGGGCCGTGGGTTCAAGCTCCGGCTCGCACCTCTGTTTTTCGGAATTTATGTGGGAAATTACGTTTGTAATGAATCAGAAGCTTGTGAAGGAAAACATCGTGAGGAAACCTGTATACTCCTACGAAGCTAATCAATGGCGTGGGAACTATAACCCAAGCCCTCTGATTTTGAAAGGAGGCCTGTGCTCAGCAGTGGAACGTAAAACAAGGCTGGTGATTATGGATGATGAACACTTACTTCTGGAGCCGGAAGGGCCATTTATTACAATATAGAGCCGATATTGTATTATTTGGGCGGGTGTGGTGTGCGGTGGGACAAAATATACATACTGAAAGATTTTTTTTTAACATAAGACACTTACTTTTACGCTATTAACTTCGAAGTGACGGCTGTCGTTCCCATCAATTTTTGGCGGTTATAGGTTAGAAATTGTATGGAAAAATACTGCCAAAACCGAATGCAGCTTATTTTTTGTCGACATAGGAATAGGACACTGTGTAAGTATACACATTGTTGGATTTATTATTTTTATATTTTTTGAAAAGAAGGTACTTGCACGTATTTAAACCTACCCATCATCCATCCCTGTCACACATGTGCACTTGCGTATGCGGCTATCTCTATTGCTGCTACGTATAGACAATGATTCTTGAGACATTACTCTTCGTTTGACCGCCGCAGCAGCAGCACCCTTGACTGTTGCATCTCATTGAACGTGATCGCGAGTGTGTGCTTTTTTATGTGTTAGACCAGCAGTGCCGTATCAAAAACTCTAGCCAAGGAACTGTGAAAGCTGACAGTGTCTGTACGAGAAATACCCGGGATTGTGAGGTGAGTGCGCATGTCCCGCTTACCTGTTTCCTATTTCGTCGACCTCAGTCGTTCCTTACATACCAAGTACATGCAAGTAAATTGTTTATTTCTTTAGTTATTCAAAAATTTATAATAGAACCAGCCGCATATACAGTCCACTTAACCACTCCTTGTGCCTAGGAGTTATCAAAATTATTTTCTTTAATATTTCGCACCCCAAGTGTAGAAGCTCAAAAAGGCATCTTCTCCATCTTTTTTGGTCACTTCGACCGTATTTATTTTTTTGTAATCTAATAGCTAAATACTGGGTGAGGCTTATACGATCATTGTGCTACGTAATACAAATACTCTGTCAATAATTATCTTGTTATATCTCCCGCATCGGCAGTTATTTCGCTTTATTTTCGCAACGCATCGCTTAGTACAACATATCGTAAGTTATTTCCTAATTTATTTCATTTTTCGTGGCTAATTTAGATTCATGTGTTAATAAAAGAATTCATGTGTTAAAGACACATAAATTGGTTCGGCACGGTTCGGCTAACTTCGGTTATCTTCGTTACGTTCCGTTTAAATCGATTGCACTAATCACGATCGCGCGCAGTCGTCATAATCGTTTTGTTTTTTCTCCGCAACGACAATTGTCGGGTAGAAATATATGGTTCTGTTCTATCCATCCACTTATTATAACAATAACGTTGCGATATCTCTATCTCGCTACTTATTTACGCGTCAAGCGAAGAGCCAATTATTACCGCTGTTTACATAGTTTTTACGCTGTTGACATATTTACCGCTAAATTTATTATCCATACAAATTTACATTTATATTTACAATGGGTAAAGGTAATAGGAAAAGCAGTGAAGGCTTTGCTGGAGGATTTGATTACCAGGCTGATAAAAATCAGCTGACTATTTATTCAATCAAACGCGATGTAATATACAAACGCGTAGAAAATATTCTAGAACTCGCGCACAAAGCTGAAACTGATTCAAATCAGTACAAGGCATTTAGCACCAGTGCATCAAACATAGATTCAATACGCGATGAATATCAAAGTGCTTTGGATTCATATAACTTGTTATTTCTCAAATTAAACCCAGGCTCTGATATTGATTACGACACATGGACCTCTTTTGAGGAAATGTACTGCTATATTAAGCAAATGTTATTAGAAAATGACAACAGTAAAATTATTTCTGCACCGCAAGTTCCTTCCAGATCAAAACCTCACCTGCCACCTATTGATTTAATGTCATTTAATGGAGATGTAAAAAACTGGCCTTTGTTTTACCAACAATTCAAAAGTATGATCCATGATAATACTTCGCTGACTGACAGCGAAAAGGTTTATTATCTAGTAGGTAAACTCACGGGCCAGGCGTCGTGCGTCTGCGCAGGGCTGGCGCCGACATCCCACAACTATCCTATTATTTGGGGCGCTCTCGTCCAAAAATATGACGATCCCCGTTCGCTCGCGTGTACTTATCTTAACCAGTTGTTACATTTTAAACCGCTTTCAAACACAACTTCCACCGGACTAGACTCATTCATAAATAATTTTAATTCGTCCGTGGAAGCACTAAAGCAACTTCAGCTTGGTGACTTAACTGATTTTATTTTTTTGCATCTGGCGCTGCAAAAATTGGACGCAGATACCATTAAATTATTCGAAATTACGTTTCGGAAAGAGAAAATTCCTTCTTATAAAAATTTGATCGAGTTTGTTAAAGAACAGAGCAAAGTTTTGTCAAGATCCCCAACGGTGGGCATTAATAAACAAATTGATAACTCGCTGCACAAAATGCGTAGCAGCCCTATTGTACGGCAGCCGCACGCCTCAACAAAAACGTTCCTGAGCGCTAAGGATGTAGCCTCCGGCACAGGCGCAAGCGATAACTGTGCTTTGTGCAGAAACAAACAGCATGAACATTTATATTCATGTTCGAGTTTTATGAAATTAACACCGCATGAGAGATATAATTTTATTAAATTAAACTCTTTCTGTAACAACTGTTTAAGTGTGAAACACAAACCATTAGCTTGTACTTCTAAGCATAATTGTTCGCATTGTTCGTTGAGACACCATTCTTTATTGCATTTTAATCCAATTGTGAAGTCTATCTGCAATGTTGCTTCATCGGTGTCCGATCCCGCTATTACTTTAAATAACTCAAATCCCGCTATTACTGTTAATAATACTAAATCCGCTACCGCTTGTACGCAAGGCGTGTCCCACACTGCGCGGGCGCCGCCGACCGAGTTAATTGCGACTCAACCCGCCATTATCAACTCTGCAACCGCTGTGGATAAGGTCGAGACTAGTTTACCGCATTCCTTTTCTGATAAAAACGCATCGATCTGCATAGTCTCGTGCGACCGTGCGAGTTGTTTACATACAACTACCTTGTTAGGAACAGCAAAAATTAAAGTTATTGATTCTTTCAACCGCACTCACTACTTGAGATGTCTTGTGGATCCTGGATCTCAGAGTGATTATGTAACCGCTACTTGTTGTAAGCGTTTGTCGCTTCCTGTTTATAAACAGAACCGCTACTCGGAAGTTCAAGGCATAGGAGGAACTTCGCAAAAAATTCTTGGCATAACCGAACTTAAATTCACATCTCGATTAGATAATAAATGCGAATACGCCGCTAAGCCGCTCGTAGTCGAGCAGATTACGTCACAGCTGCCTGCCTCGCGGGTTGACCGCGCGTCTATTCCAAGTTGCATTTTGAACCTTCCGCTCGCTGATGATGAGTTTTCACAGCCTGGACCTATAGATATGCTTATAGGCGTCAATCTTTATTGTGAGATTTTGTTATCAAATAAAATTAAAGGTTCTAACGCTAATACTCCCTCCGCCTTCGAAACGACCTTAGGCTACCTAATTATGGGTGACGCCCCTATTATTTCACCGCAACCCGCTTCGCACACACTTTGTGCTTTTACTTCTGAACCGCTACACGAAATTGTCGAAAGGTTTTGGGCCGTCGAGGAATTACCCTCACGGAAGTTTTTAAGTCCAGATGATCAGCAATGTGAAAATATTTACACTTCAACTACTGTTCGTAATGCTGACGGCAGTTATTCAGTTGATCTTCCATTTAAGGATGACCCCAATAAATTAGGCAATTCGTACATAACCGCGAAACGGCGTTTTTTACTTCTAGAAAAGAGGTTCGCTAAGGATCCCGGTCTTAAATCAAATTATGACAAAATTATTCTTGACTACCTAGATAAAGGTATGTTGTCTCGCAGCGCCGTTGAGGAGCAATCCTCTCCGGGTTGTTACTTACCGCACCATCCTGTAGTACGCAACGACAAGGCGACTAGTAAGGTTCGTCCCGTTCTCGACGGGAGCGCGAAGACGGATACCGGACTGTCGTTGAATGATATTTTACACTCTGGATGTAATTTACAGGCAAATATTTTTCACATTCTACTAAATGTGCGTATTTTTAAAATCGCGTTTTTTGCTGACGTTAAGCAAATGTATTTATGCATATACACAAATGCTCCGCACCGCAAATATCAACGGATTTTATACCGTTTCTCTGATACTGACCCGCTCGAAGCGCTGGAGTTCACGCGAGTGACATTCGGACTTCGCTCTTCGCCGTTTCTGGCGCTCCGCACGCTTCATCAGCTCGCTGCTGATGAACGTCATAAATGGCCCAATGCGGCTACTGTGCTAGAGAGAGACGTCTACATGGACGATTTGGCTTCTTGTGCTTCTTCTCTCGAGGAAGCAGTTAAGATAGCTGATGAGTTAATCGGTCTTTTTAAGGCTGGTGGGTTTGACTTGCTCAAATGGTCCTCCAACTCGCCAGAATTGCTCGAGCACATACCAAAGTCGCACCGGCAATCTGGATCTATTTCTCTCGCCGATGGAAATACGTTTAAGATCTTAGGTTTGCGCTGGTTACCTACGCAAGATACCTTTGTTTTCGACACCTCGAGTCCACCTCCTATTTGCACTAAACGCGGTATTCTCTCAGCGACCGCTCGTCTGTACGATGTCCTTGGACTAGTCGGACCTATTATTTTATACGCCAAGCTAATTATAAAAAAGCTTTGGCTACTCAACCTTGACTGGGACGATGTACCCCCTTCTTACATCATAAATTTATGGCAACTATATTTATTTGAATTGCCCCAGATATCGCTACTTCAATTTCCTCGTCATCTAGGAATCGGAAAAGGATCAGATGTCTCGTTGGTCGCATTTTCAGATGCAAGCGAATCTGCGTATGGCTGTGTAATATATTTACACGTCGTGAATGACGGTCAACCTCCGAAAGTCACTCTCATTTGTTCTAAATCGCGAGTCGCATCTGCTAAACCTAAAATTACTCTAGCGCGACTAGAATTAAATGGGGTTTTATTACTCTCTCGGCTTACTAAAGAAGTTCACGACACTTTGGCGCAAAGGCATAAAATAAATAAGATTTTTGCTTTTTCGGATTCTGAAGTCGCCCTATGTTGGTCGATTGCCTCGCCACATAGGTTTGATACTTATGTTGCTAACCGCATTTCACAAATTCAGGCAAATCTGTCGCCTGACAATTTGTATCACATTTCCGGATCACAAAACCCCGCTGACAGTGTGTCACGCGGACTTACGCCTTCGCAGCTCATGCACCACGAGCTGTGGTTCACCGGACCATCTTGGCTATCTCAGCCTGTGGAACACTGGCCAATACAAAGGTTTGTACCTAACCGCTTGTCTCTGCCAGAAGAGAAAACTGTGACCCACGTGACTACTGCAGTCACTGAAGTTGAGCATCCCATTTTAACGCTCGCTTCAAGGTGCTCCTCATGGGATAGGCTCCTTAGAGTTTTTGTTTATGTACTCCGCTTTTTGAAGAAGCTTCCACGAAACGACATAATTACCGCTCAAGATTTAAATGTAGCAGAAATAGAGATTATACGTGTCGTACAATCTAAATACTTTTCTGAGGACATAAAAAATATATCAAATGGTAAACAGTGCTCAGCAAAATTACGTAAATTATCTCCGTTTATTTTAGACGGTATTTTGCGCGTCGGAGGCCGTCTATTGAACTCGACATTGGACTATTCTTCTAAACATCCCATAATATTGCCAAAAAAGGGACACATTTCGCAATTGATTATTGATTCTTACCACCGCGACAATTTCCATGCCGGACCGCAATTATTAATAGGCATTTTAAAATCCAAATATTGGATAATTTCCGCTCGTAGTGTCGTGAGGCAACGCATAGGAAAATGTAATTCTTGCTTTAGGTTAAACCCTAAGGGTACGTTCCCTGTTATGTCTGATCTGCCTAAGTGCCGATTAGAACAATGTAAGGCGTTCTTACACACGGGCGTTGATTACGCAGGACCGCTTTATATTACTCCTTATCGCAAACGTGGCGTTCGTAGTATTAAGGCGTACCTCTGTCTTTTTATTTGTCTCGTGACAAAGGCGGTTCATTTAGAACTTGTTTCTAACTTGACTTCTGCTAGTTTTATGGACGCTTTTAAGCGCTTTTTATCGCGACGAGGTCCTTGTACCTTCCTATATAGCGATAATGGAACTAATTTTGTTTCGTCTAAGGCGTACTTCAATGAACTTCATGAATTTTTGTCATCTGACGATTATTATCGAACTTTTAGTAAAGAGCTCGCGAAAAACCGCATAACGTGGAAAATGAACCCGCCTACGGCTAGCCATTTTGGTGGAATTTGGGAATCGAATATAAAAAGTACGAAATCGTTACTATTTCGCGTAATCGGCAACCAAATTCTCACCTTTGAAGAAATGTCGACTGTACTTGCACAAATAGAAGCAGTACTTAATAGTCGACCACTCTACGTTTTAAGCTCTGATCCGTCTGAGCCTCTAGCGCTCACACCTTCGCATTTCCTAACTACGTCTCCACTGGAATATATTCCCGCAACCGATTTATCCAACGAACGAACCAACTTACTGTCTCGTTTCCTGTTAATGGACTCGCTTGTACAATCCTACTGGAAGCGATTTAAAGCAGAGTACTTACATAGTTTGCAACAACGCGAAAAATGGAATACCTCCTCAAATCCAATTACAGTTGGTACCGTTGTGCTATTGAACGTAGATAACGCACCACCCTTACAGTGGCCTTTAGGAATTATCACTGATGTATTTCCCGGTAAGGATGGCATTATACGCGTTGCGGAGGTAAAGACGAAAGTTGGCACGTACAAACGTCCAGTTGTACGGCTATGCCCGTTACCGACTCAGTAGGAGTCATTTGTTTAAGTTTAACTGTAAGCTAGTGTCTTTGCAGACAATGTTGGTTAGGTTAAAACTATTTAGTACTTAGTTATCGCATAATTGACGTGCCTATTAGCATTAGTTTTTTCATTATTTATTTTTGTATCCGCACAATGATCGTGTTACGCTCCTTGAGCTAATCCATGTAGAGCAATTTGTGCTTTTCTTTGAAGGGTTACTTCAAGGCCGGGGGGATGTTGGATTTATTATTTTTATATTTTTTGAAAAGAAGGTACTTGCACGTATTTAAACCTACCCATCATCCATCCCTGTCACACATGTGCACTTGCGTATGCGGCTATCTCTATTGCTGCTACGTATAGACAATGATTTTTGAGACATTACTCTTCGTTTGACCGCCGCAGCAGCAGCACCCTTGACTGTTGCATCTCATTGAACGTGATCGCGAGTGTGTGCTTTTTTATGTGTTAGACCAGCAGTGCCGTATCAAAAACTCTAGCCAAGGAACTGTGAAAGCTGACAGTGTCTGTACGAGAAATACCCGGGATTGTGAGGTGAGTGCGCATGTCCCGCTTACCTGTTTCCTATTTCGTCGACCTCAGTCGTTCCTTACATACCAAGTACATGCAAGTAAATTGTTTATTTCTTTAGTTATTCAAAAATTTATAATAGAACCAGCCGCATATACAGTCCACTTAACCACTCCTTGTGCCTAGGAGTTATCAAAATTATTTTCTTTAATATTTCGCACCCCAAGTGTAGAAGCTCAAAAAGGCATCTTCTCCACACATAGTACAAAAACCTTTCCCACGGGCCAGGCAAAAATCAATCTAATGACAATGTGATAAACATTTTGACAGGGGAAAGCTTTTCTTTAACTACCTTTAAAGCTGTGCCGTCATAGTTCGAAAAGGTCACTTTAAAATTTCCCTTGTGCGTCCAGGCGTGAAAAAGGACACGTACGGCGAACACCTGCTGGTCCATAACTTGACGCGCCGGGACGCGGGCGCCTACATCCTGCGGAACGTGTCGTTCGGCATCGGCAAGGGGCAGGCGCTGGCCGTGGTGGGGCTGAAGCGGCACGGGCGGCTGCGGCTCTGCGAGCTGCTGGCCGGCTGCCGGCTGCCCAGCGACGGGGACGCCTACGCCGTGTCCAAGTGGAGTCTGTTCGCTAACCCCGTCAATGTAAGCCCAGTGACATGGGCGTAACGAGAGGGGCGGGGGGGAGGGGGGCGGGGGGGGGGAGGGGGGGGGGGTTCTTGAACCTAATGTATCAAGGATCATGGAAAGTAAACGGATTGACAAAGCCCATACTTTGAATCGTTCTTATTTACATTCAGCGCCTTCTTCATTCTACCTTGCTTGGGTGACACATTAGAACCGCTGTTTTGTTATTATTTGACCCGCTGGCTACGACCTCGGCGCCATCTAGAAATTGCCAGAATTTTAAGATGACTGCGGGGAACGATTCGAGGTATGGACTTTGGACACTCCGTATACTATCCTCCTTGCTAACACTAAGTGATGGGTACTTATAGCTATTACCTATTTAAGTTGATTATTACGCATATATTGAGGTGTGTAAGGTTCGTAGCAAGCGGGAAGCCATAGTTTTTAATACAAAGAATATTTTTTGCCTGACATATTCATACTTATACAGTCATGGTATAAATACGGTGTAGTGGGTTTACCTTTATGCTCAGTGCGTTATTTCTTTAGTACGCTCGAAACGTGTCCCTGTGCTGTTTCGAGAAAGCACCAGTGCCGCCCTGGATGACTGTCTTCGACGCGCTGGTTCTCATCGCCGTGCTACGCGGCGTCCCCAGAAAACACGTCAAGGGAGAGGTGCAGGACCTCATTGATGCTTTAGGTAAGCGTTTTATCAATGCTATTTTCTAACTACCGTGACTGATTGACTGACTGACTGACAGACAACGCACAGCCTAAACCACTGGACCTTAGAGATTTGAGATTGGGCAAACATATACTTTGAACATCCTAGAGGTGCACTAAGAAGGATAGGGAACCAGCCCATTTTGAAATATTTCACGGGGGCAAAGCCGCCAGGCATACCTAAGCTAGTTTTATATAAAGCATTGGCTACAGCTTAACCCATAAAACATTTTTATAAAATAGTAGACTTAAGTATTGTTATTAATGTCCCATCACAGTCAGAGTCGCCAATCTGTCCTAGCTCATGCCTTCCCTACGGCGAGCAGCAGCCGGCGGGTACTTGGGGGTAACAAACAGAGGGAATACGCGTTTTCACTTGAATATTTCATTTGCTGGACAACATCACGTTAATTTGCTGTATAATACTTACACTATCTTTATTATCCATCAAACAACATTAAGTAGGTAAGCACAGAATATAAAATTCAATTGACTGACACGATCCACTCTCACCGAGCTCCCGCCAAGCTCCTTATCAACCGGCACCAAAATTTCGCTCCTTGCAGATGACTCTGGCATTGTAAAATGCAATTTACCATAACTGGCTCTGGTTGACGAATTGTTGATGTGGTTTAATTGAGGACCTCCCCATGTCCAGAGCTGCACGACAGAGCCGACACTGACGTGTGCCGGCTCCACCTCACCGAGCGCTCGCGCCTCAACTTCGCCGCGGCGGTGGTGGGCGCGCCCCCCGTGCTCGTGCTCGACGAGTGCACAGCCTACCAGAAGTACTCTGTCGATCGGGCCATGTACTACATACTGTACCATCTCAGGAAACAGGGCCATGCCATCTTTGTGAGTTCGGCTAGGTGAGTTGGATTTAGGTGTGGCGCGGTTTAAGTCTGTTATGCGGTCAGCGGGCAAATGTGTCGTACGCTATTAATAATGCCATTTCATTCATTGAATAATCATAAGCGTCACTCAAGCCTCCATTAGTAAAATCGGTTTTGTCTTCTGCTTACTAACAGATTTCCGTTGACATTTGTCAATGTGACAAAAAAGGACAAACGAACTTTAACGGCATTTTAGTTAAAATTATACTTACCCTATTAGTTATAATAGGGTATACTTACCTAGTACTTTTTGATATAAGTGCGTGCATTATGCACGAATCCTGAGGTGTCTAGGTCCGAGCCGTGAGGCAAGGGTCGAGACTCGGGACGAGTGAAAATGACACTTCCGCACGTGTACCAAACGACGTTTTTTAATACATTTGCGAATAATTACAAAGAGGGGGCGGGCCCACCACCACCCGCCGGCTACCAGGTAGAGGAAGGCGGAGGAGCGCCGCCAGCGCCTTGGAAAAGTAAAAAGCACTAGTACGAAAAATACAACTTTCCGCATGATACGTATTGAGATGAGGGGGATGACCACGCGATATTCAGCGCGGGGTAAGGCTCGGACAAATAAGCAACAAAAACAACACTTGTGATGGCCACCATGTATTTCCCATAAATACAGTTGAAATCGTTTTAAGGATTACACTACAATATATTGATATAATGCGAGAGCAGAACAAGATTAACAAGAAACGCATCCATATGCGTCGGAGGCGGAAGAAGAAGAGGCAGGCTAAGTTAGCTGTCATAAGTGACAGACGTCAAACAGTGTTGCATGCATAGAAATCAACAATACGTAGCCTCGAAAAGTATCACTTTTTGAGCAACTGTATTAAAAAACTTGTTACCACCAGCGTGGAAAGCCACATGCCAGTGACGAACCACCTGGCGATCCTGCTCGACGGCCAGATCTATGACATCGACAACGTGGACCGGTTCGTGGAGCGCTACGGGCAGCGCGGGTACACCGTCGTGGTCCACCTCAAGGACGAGCTGGACGTGCGGGCCATGTTCAGCGAGTACTTCAAGACGTTCGTCGTCAATGACACGGCTGATGTGAGTAACCAACTAACTGGCCAATTTTTTTTTTATTTGTAACGAGGTCTTAAAATTTCAAAGTTTTTTTTTATACGACAAGGAAGGCAAACGAGCAAGTGGGTCACCTGATGATAAGTGATCACCACTGCCCATAGACACCCACAATCCCGGGGGGCTTGCAGATGTGTTGCCAACCTAGAGAGCTAAGATGAAATGCCTCTTGTGCCCGTGATTACATCGGCTGTCTTACTCTCCACACCGGAACACAACAGTGCAAGCACTGTTGCTTAGCGGTAGGATTAGCGAGTAAGATGGGTAAAGTGGGGTTCATCATCATCATCAAACTTAAGAGTTGCACTCTTGTCGGTGGAGTTTCTTCCAATGATCTCTACTATAAGCCAGTTCCATGACCTCCTGATAGTGGGGTTACTTCGGCACATTGTAAAATGTTTTTCCTTTTTTAACCCCCGACGAAAAAGGGGGATGTTATAAAGTTTGACCTGTGTATCTGTATATCTGTCTGTAGCATCATAGCTCCCAAATGGATGGACCGATTTCAATACGGTTTTTTTTTAATCGAAAGCTAGTTTAATCGACATGGTTCTTAGCTAAGTTTTATTAAAATCGATGCACTCGTTTTTGAAAAATTGAACTTTGAAATGACAATGTTGGGGGTTTTTTAGGGGTTGCCTTTGGCTTATGATTCCTGACTTACGTATACCTATTCGGACTAGGTAGGTACCTAAAGCGAACGCGCACATCGTCGGAATCGTAGATGCCTTTATAACAAACTCAGTCACGGTACTGTTTTATAGGTATAGATGGCGTTAGCAAGAGATAAGTACCTACTTAGTGAATACGATTACGATGCGGTCTCTGTTCGACTGCTCACCTTCGGACGACGTCGAGTTTAGCCCGACATCTTTCGGACTAATTTGTAGTCGGGAGCGCACGACCCAGCGGCAGCGAGACGCACACTAAGCACCGCGGCTCTGCTCGCGCAACTACAAGGCGCTGCTGACAGCGGCACACAACAACAACAACTACTACTTTTCTGTTTTATGTGCAATAAAGAGATATACATACATACATACATACTACCCTCGTTGATCCTCGGAGTGGTCCGTTTTATTTCACTATGAGTCTCTCACGGTAGTTTCATGTTAAAAGTGAACATCTTGGTTAATTTGTTCTTTTAATATATCCGTAATAACCAGTTCTCTAAATTCGTCCCAGGTCTTGGCCAACGTGCAAGTGTTGGACCCTTTAAACTACGCGCAAATATTCGCCACAATGGAGCAGCTTTTGACGGACCATAGCCAAGTCTACTCCTACATCATATCCGCCATACCGATGGACTACGTTTACAACAAGATCCTGATGCAGAGCGCTGGTTGCAAGCCCACCTCGCATACCGTGTTCCCGTGGTGGACATACTGTTGTATGATGAGGAGAAAGCCAAAGAGACGACCAAGCTACATAACCCTGGACAGACTGGAGAAGTTTGAGAAGAAGTATGATATTACTACGCTGAAGGAGTTACCCTGGTCGGTTATCTTTCAGAGATAGGTTGTCTTTTTTCTGATTGCCTCTACAACACTACCTCTGCTACAGTTTAAAAGTTTGGTACCACTGAACCAACTGTACCAGGATCGTCCAAGTTAGGATTTGCGTACAGATTCCAAGAACCCAAGTGATCTTATGGCCTAAATTGATTTGAGCTCTTCGTAAAAGATCAATGCACGCCAATATTCCTTTAGTTTAGATAATAAGTAATTTTCAAGTTTTTTTGTTTGATCCTATTTATCACGCAAGAGTAGGTACATTAGGTACTTACACCTGATAAGAGTTGGGTGTTCATTCTGCCCAGCAAGGGAAGAAATTTACTTTCTTCGTAAGTGTCATAATTTTGGCAACAACTTTGAACGAAAATGTTTAGTTCTCTTTAATTCCTTTTCTGCTCTTTATTATTGATTATTTTAATTTATTATTATTAGTACCTTAGTACCTTGGATGGAAACCTAATTCACCAGATTCGCATTTGGCCATTATCGCGATTGGACAGCTCTTATGTCGACAGAAACGTACTAACCTGCATCCTAGCTGAACAGAAACGTAATTCTATTAATTGCGTATCGCATTATCAATCATTATGAGACAAGGTCATCGAAGCTCCGTTTCGCGGAGCTTCTACGTGTTGTGCCGCTTCGCACCTAGCCGCAACAATGCCAAATTGATCAAGTTGAGCCTAGTGCGTGTCTGGTCTGATTAGTTTGTTTAGGATGATAATAATTTTTCGTTGATGTTTATATACATAACCACTCAATTGCTTTTGGCAACTAGAGTTGCCTGTCAACGCTCATATTTTGTTATAAATAGAGTTCAACTCAAAATTCAAAGCAAGTGAGTGGTTAGATACCTATCTCTACATCTAAGCCAATTTATTAGTTAAGTTCTTTTATGACTAAAGTGTTTGCTTTAAGCGTGTCTCGAAGGCTTTAAAATATTTAGTGGTTCTATCTTATTCTATAGACTAGAGGGTGTAATAAAATTGTGTTAGTTCATGCAAATAAAAGCTTTTTGATAGTGCACAGTTTACTTTCATTTATGATTAATATGAAATAAGCACATTAGCCCAAAATCCATTGTTCTTTAGCGTGACAGCGGCAACGTGAAAAACATAATTTATTTATAACAAATTCTCTCAACTCAATAGAAAAGTGACCCAACTCCTACATTCTACAAATCCCATCTTACTCTTACGCATAATGCGAATGCGTAAAAATGTTAGGAGTCAAGAATACCTAAGCATAGGCACCACATACAATCATATTTCATACGATATGTTCATAAAATAAATTAGTAATATTTAGCAAATGGTTGAGACAGTTCGACTAAACACACATGTGAAAAACAATCAGGGATTCTTAATTGGAATTGACAAATTAATCAATACCTACATTCCGTCGATAATTAAAAGTGTGACGCGCCCAATATGTGACGTCATCTTGAATGATAAAAAAAAAAAAATACATACAGTGGAACGTAGAACCTCCTCCTTTTTTTGAAGTCGGTTAAAAATTTCAAGTGAGTTTTAGAGAGGTGTTCAGTCACTTATACTTTTGCTCAAATATTCCGAATTAATTTTATAACGACCTGTATAAAAAAAGTTGCAAGCCACCCGTGTGTACCTATGTACAGTCAGCAGCAGACGTAGCTAAGCAACCGAAGCGGTCACAATGATCTGCACAAGCTCTTTTGTTTATAACAATAGAGCCGCGCTTAGATCATTGTGAAGCTAGAAACACATATTAAAATTAAAAACGTCGTAGTTTTAATTAGTAATTTCTTGATCTAGCAGTTCAGAACAATTTATTACCCATACATGATTACATGAAAAACCCAAAGCGAAAAAGTTTCAAGTTAAAAGACACCATTTTTCCATGCATAGCTATGATCACTCTTGTTAGTAGGTAACACACTTTACGTAATTTTGACAGTCTGTCTCCTAACATTCTAAACGTATGTTGCACACGGAGATTCTGTAAGCTTGACATATTAAAATAGAAACACATAAGTATCCACGCAAAGTTGCAAAAATATGTACTACGCATCAACCTAGCTGTTGAGGTAATAAGGTCTGTGTACACACATATTTTCGTAACTCTCAAATGTAAACCTACTAAGTAAATGTGTACATTTAAGGGCAAAAATATGTTTTCACGCAGTGACAAAAATTTGTAGGTACACATCAACCTTATTGCGCAATAACGTTGATGTGTAAATGTTTTTGTCACTTTGTGTGAATACATATTTTTGCCCTTGACAGTAGGTAGGTATCGACTTTACCTATTAACTTAAAACCTACGTGTTTTAGTAAAGATATCAGGGACCTTAGTGCAAATATCTCCGTTTTAGCTTGGATAAAAATGCCTTTGTACTATGTCTGTCCACTTGTCCAGATGTTTTCCTCTACAGGTCGCACGTCTCAACAGATTCTGGTGAAATTTTGTGACGGTTCGATAATTACATAGTTTTTGTTTGTCGTTGGAAAAAAAAACCTAAATATTATGTTCAGCAATGAGCTCGCGAGGTCTATAGCTCACAGAGTTAGTTGAACAGTTGGATGTGTTTTCGTTCGTATTTGTTCTAAGGTGAGAGAGACTCTATCAACAGGATATTAGAATTAGCTATGCACATTTAAATTTGAACCTAGCAACTTTCCTGGACACTAGATGGCGTCATTACAACAAAATTGTCAGTGTTACAGTCATAAGAGAAAAGGGTTTTCTCCTTTGCCTTTCCGTGTCTGACGGAAAAAAGGAATAAAAAGTACGTATAGTTGAAGCAAAGTTAGAGTGAGAAAAGCTTTCCCCTGTCAAAATATTTATGACATTGTCATAAGATTGATTTTTGCCTGGCCCGTGGGGAAGGTTTTTCTACCATGTCGATACGCCAATATAGGTTTACAAAGTTTGTCACCACAATTTTAAATACCCTTGCATTTTAACATGTTCCCTGTCCCCCATACAAGTAAAAGTCTACTTCAATATTTATTGTATATTGTTTAGTGAATTACGTATTCATTTGGATATATGGACTCCTGGGTAACACAGGTTTTGTATCCAAATGGATACACAGGACAGGGAACATATTAAGAACATATCTTTTCTTTGCTATTTTTTACACGACTGCCCAAAAAAAGAGTGTATCGTTTTCAGGGTTCATGTAAGTATGTAACTATGTGAGTTTCTTTATTCCACTGAAACTCGCGAACGGCTCAACCGATTTTGATGATTCGGGTATCATTATTACACTTAGTAGTTCAAGAAAGTGTAATGTATTGATGTTTTAGGCACGGCAACACAAGACACCTGCTTTAGGTGCTCTTGTTGTCCAAAGCATTTAAATCCTCTTAGCAAAGTAAATATTCAAAACAGCAGGATTCAACTCACTGTGTAAACCTTTGGAATATGGATACACTACTTTCAAAGCGCTTAGACTTTGGCATTAACACATTTACATCCTACATCCTACTTCAATGTAAAGTAGTGTGGGACCTCTGCAGCTCCGCAGTGGACCCCCTAGCCTGTGCCATCATATTCTCTATCCTGTTCGTCGTCTCCCTCACCATAGAGAAATCGGAAAGGTCCGGAAGATCCAACACAATGTGGGCAGAGAGACGTTTGTAAACGGAACTGGAATCTTTTTTATTTCTCCTACCCTCCTCGTACTTTAATTGTTGCTTTAGAAATATTGATTGCTTCAACATGTCTTGTATGTTCTTGAAACTGGTTACCGCGCTGTCCATTGATTTCACTGCGCTGTAATAGAAAAGAAACAATATTAGTTGAAACACGTGAATGTACAGCTGTTGTAAAACCCTGTTATAGGATGATTACTTAAAAAAAAGTCTTCCAGTTATAAGAAAGGGTTTGTTAAGATGGGTCACGAACACAGAGGCGGAAATATTGCACATTAAATAAATAAATAAAAAATCATTTATTGCCACAACATACCTAACTACAAGAATTATATAAAAAACACATAAAAAAAAGAAACTAGTTACGTTCCGGCAATGGGTACCAGTCTCAGCATATGCTAGGTTACATGGCGACATGAACCCAGCGCTGATTTGCAGACTGACCCCTTTAGCGGCGGCTAGTTGTAACAGAAAAAAAAACACAATATGGTTAAAAATTATAAAGACACAACAATGAAAAAATTAAAATTAAAATAAATTAAAAAGGAAACATAGTTTGTGCAGTCTTTTCAGAGTGAGTGGTGTAAGTGCAGAGGAATGTACAGTGTTTATGTGTGTGTTGTGTGTGTGTGTGTGTGTGTGTGTGTATGTGTATGTTTTTGTGCGTGTATGCGTGTGTGCGTGTGTGTGTGCGTGTGTGTATGCGTGTGTGTGCGTGTGTGAGTTTGTGTGTGCGTTAATAAAAAAAGAGAAAGAAAAAATGTGTTGGGTGAATTAAATTTGTTTCTGTTTTTCTAGGAGATGCGATTTTAATATCTCTTTAAATTTAAGCAGAGGCATAGGGTTGCGCATCGGTGGAGGTAAATTACTATTACATACATTATTAATTCCACGGAATTATTTACAAAGTATCTCTCTCACAAAAAAATAATAATTTTACAACGATTGTGGCAAGCTAAACCTATTTACTTATTATCATTTTATCACCATACATCAATTAAACATAATATGCCTGTTTCACAGCTGAGTATGTAAGACATAAGGGACATTACGTAAGTAACAAAATGACTCATTGGTTCGTCACCAGCCTTTTCTTACGTCCCACTGCTGGGCACAGGCTTCCTCTCAGAATCATTGGTTATTTGAAATAATGCATTCAATTGATTGATTTGTACGTGTAGTTATGAAAAACAAGATATACCTACCTGTAAATCAAGTCTCTGGGCGATGGAGACTTTGATATACATACGAGATGGTCACATTTTGTGTAGTCACCAGTTACCAAAGCCTCATCAAAATACAAGATAAAAGAAGATTTTTTACCTCAAGGCATACTCGACATCATAGCACCGTCCTTGCAGCTCATGTTGCAGCTTTGTGACCTCAACCCTTCGGTCCACCATGGGAGGGAGGGCCTTGCGCACATGCTCTTGCAACCGGTACAGCGCTAGCGATGGCTCGTTTGCCACAATGTGCATGTTCTCTGATATACGCTCTGCGGCTGGAATAAAAAAAATACACATACTACATAAAAGAAAATAAAAATTGTTATAGACAGATATCAATCCTACTATGTCCCCTTTGAGTTGACAGTTCGTTTAAAACTTAGGTTGTAAAGCTTATAAGTATTTTTTTATTTTGCCAAAGTCTGTGTTTAGACAGTTGCACATGTGAGAAGATTGTTTGGATAGGGAATTCTCAATTTTGTGAAAAGAACAGGCAGGTATCCTAAAACTTATTATTTATTATTGTTTTTATCACTATTGTTCCGTCATTCGTGTCTAAAACAAATAAATGGGAAAAATGTGTAAGTAAATACAACAAAATGTCCTAACCGTCTTAACAATCAATCTGATTAACAGAATCGTCGACAATGTTGATAGAAAGAATAAAACGGTTGCCATCTTTTTCGATATGAGCAAGGCCTTTGATTGTTTCTTATGATCTATTATTAAAGAAATGTGAAAATTATGGAATGAGAGGTCTGGTTTTTTGATTGGCTAAACTGCTATCTCAGAGATAGGCAGCAGATGGTAGAAATCACAGGACTTGATAAAAATTTAATTGAAAATGTATATAGGTCCACAACCAAAGTTAACAAGTTACTCAGGGAAGTATTCTGGGACCGCTATTATTCCTATTATACATCAATGATTTACCTCTAATTACTAAATTTGATTGCACTTTATTTGCGGATGACATCTCCATTATTATTTATGATAATACTATAACTGACATATTGCAATGGCTAACAGATAATAATTTAAAAATTAATTTAAGTAAAATAAAATATATGCAATTTATAAACAAGAGAGGTAAAAAAGAAATACTTAATATTACTCACAATAATGAAATTCTAGCTGAAAGTGACAACACTACTTTTCTAGGTTTTACACTGGACAATTACTGTACCTGGAAATTTCATGTTGATAAAGTGTGCTCAAAAATAAATAGATTTGCCTATGCACTGTGGTGCTTAACAAGGATAACTGATACTAAGACAGCCTTAAGTGCATATCATGGCTATGTTGCCTCTAACTTATGATATGGGATTTTGCTTTGGGGTAACTCTGTACAAGTAAATCGAACATTTATCGCACAAAAACAGTGTATAAGAGCTATAAGTAATATCAGCCGCCGTACATCATATAGACCCTGGTTTGTTGAGTATGGGATACTGACTGTTTACTCTATTTATATTTATGAGGCCTGTTTATTTGTCAAACTGCATCCTGAAAAGTTTAAAAAGAAAAGTGACACAGTTTCTTTTAATACAAGATATCCTGACAAATTAGTTTTACCTAAGATGCATACAATTATGAAAAAGAAAAATAGTCACACTATGTGCATAAAATTGTATAATAATTTACCGGAACCCATGAAAGTACTCCCTTTAAGATCCTTTAAAACCCAGCTGTACCGATGGCTGGTAAAGAAGTGTTTCTACTCTCTGAAGGAATACTTGAATATGATGTAGATAAACTCTAATTAACATGTTATAATTATACCTGCATGTATCAAGTAGCCAAACACAATATTTGCATGACTCTTTTAGTTTAAATGTATGAATCTAAACTATCCATCTACGCATACTTTTTGGACCCGCCTACGTCGCCCGATGTTTGTTTAAACATTCACGAGAAAGACACAGTGAATGCAATCTATTCATTTAAAACCGGTTCTGCAGCAGGTCTTGACGGACTTGCTCCCCAACACCTAAAAGACCTTACCTCTCACTGTGTGGGCGACGCAGGCAAACATTTAATCCTCGCTTTAACAAAATTAATAAACCTCATGCTGTCTGGCAATGTTAATCCCGAAATAGTTCCCGTTCTTTATGGAGCCAACCTAATTGCGCTCACTAAAAAAGACGGAGGTGTCAGACCCATTGCGGCCGGCTCTACATTTCGGCGATTAACTTCTAAAATTTCAGTTCGTCACATAGTTTCAAAATTGCAACCTCAGTTTGAACCAATTCAATTAGGTTTCGGTACTAAAGGTGGGTGCGAAGCGGCAGTCCATGCCCTGCGCACCTACCTTAATAACGATCAGTGTGAGGTTTTACTCAAAATTGACGTCAAAAATGCATTTAATTCGGTAAACAGGGACACCTTGCTCACAGAAATTAGGAATAATATTCCGGAAATTTATAATTACCTACTTAACTGTTATCATGAACCTTCTAAATTAATGTACAAAAGCAACGAATTATCTTCTGAAGTCGGTTGTCAGCAGGGTGATCCCCTCAGACCAGCCATTTTCAGTTTAGCCATTAACCCCATCATTCAAAATTTAAAGTCCAAATTTAACGTATGGTATCTTGATGATGGTTCCCTAGGAGGTGATGCAGTTACGGTACTTTCAGATCTCTCAGAAATTATAAATAAATTTAAGGCCATTGGTTTAGATCTAAACTTTAATAAATGCGAACTGTTCATAAACAACGCGATCCGATCCGATCTCTTCCAACATTTTAATTTACTTTGTCCAAATATCAAAATTGTCGATAAGCAAAACTTAAGCCTCCTAGGGTCACCAATCTTCGACGATGCCATTCCAGATTTAATCGCAAAAACTGTTTCAAAAT
Organism: Clepsis dumicolana; assembly: GCA_963691665.1. Classification (NCBI taxonomy): domain Eukaryota; kingdom Metazoa; phylum Arthropoda; class Insecta; order Lepidoptera; family Tortricidae; genus Clepsis; species Clepsis dumicolana. Next base: position 16,533,897 of record OY829508.1, read on the forward strand.
TTCAAAATTCTGCAGACCGGCTGCTGGAAATCAGTGCTCACACTGCTATCACTATTCTAAAATTTTGCCTTTTTGTGCCAAAATTTACTTATTTGCTTCGTTGTTGTCCCTTTTGGAAACATCAAAATTCTCTGACCTTAATTGATTCCCTTATGAAAACTTCTTTGGAATCTATACTTAACTTACAATTCAATGGGCAATCTTGGACCCAGGCTTCCCTTCCTATCAGATATGGTGGGCTAGGTATCCGCAAAATTTCTAGTGTTGCTTTACCAGCGTTCCTATCATCTGTCCACAGCACGTCCACCCTCGTAGGTAAAATCCTAAAGGATTGTCCTTCAAACTACGAGACGACGGGTTTGGTCGATGCTAGGAATGCTTGGCTAATGGCTTGTCCGGGTGAAAATCCTCCCGCTTATCCAAATTTCCAACGGAGCTGGGATGACACACTATCCAAATTAACTTATTCTAATATTCTCAGTTCCAGTTCAGGCCCAGACCGCGTAAGGCTTTTGGCTGTGGCAAGAAAGGAATCCGGTGACTGGCTTCATGCTTATACTTCCGTTAACACCGGAACCTTTCTTGAGCCTGAAACACTGAGAATTGCAGTTGGGCTAAGACTGGGTGTTGCGCTGTGTTCACCACACCGTTGCCTCTGTGGCACCAATGTGGACGAAACGGGACACCATGGTCTTTCCTGTCAAAAGAGCGCCGGCCGTTTCAACCGTCATGCCGCGCTCAATGACATAATCCGCCGGGCTCTTGCCTCTGCGAACGTGCCGGCCATTTTGGAGCCAAGCGGCATTGCCCGCGACGATGGCAAAAGGCCGGACGGTATGTCTCTGATTCCCTGGAGAATGGGTAGGGTTCTGGTTTGGGATGCGACCTGTCTCGATACAGTAGCACCCTCATATCTCCAGGGAACCACACAAAAAGCTGGTGCGGCGGCAGAAACGGCCGAAAATAGAAAAAATTCTAAGTATCAATCTCTCGGTCCGAATTATAATTTTGTTCCTGTCGGGTTTGAAACTTTGGGTCCATGGGGTCCCAGCGCTTACAAGCTTATTTCTGAGTTACAAAAGCGCTTAGTTGATGCAACTTGTGACCAAAGGGCTGGCAGTTTTCTCTCTCAAAGAATCAGCATCGCTATTCAGCGAGGCAACGCTGCCAGCCTTTTGGGCACTATGCCACAGGGGCCTTATTTAGATTTAATTTAGTTTTAAGTTGTAGTTTATTTAGTTTAAGCTTAGATTTAATGTCATTGTAAATTGCTTTTATTATGTAAATAAAATTGGCAATTATATGTAACATCTTATTTTTGTACTACATTTAATGTGAATAAAATATATTTCTATTTCTATTACTATTTCTATAACATGCCAATACAAACCATTTAAAATATATTTTACACAATGGTCATCAGTCCATAGCGACAGACAGGTCAAAAGATACGTAACATTAATACAGAATAAATAGAATACCTTTCTTAGCCTTTTCTTCCAAATCAGGATCGCCTTGATATACAAATGCCATTACTTACACGTAAGAATAAGTAATAGAAACAAGTGTTTAGCACTCTACTTCAGCTTTTTTATAATTCTTAAATATGTTAACTTGAAATAGGCAAAAACAGGCCCAATTAAATTATAACATTCCTTTTGTTATGGTTTTGACACTTTTGACAATTTGACTTGACATATATTTTTGAATGGTCATTGACCTTTACCAATGAATAAAGAATATGAACACAAGGTAAATAAAAAAACTTGAAGTTAGCTAAGACCAATGTCAGCAAAACAATGTTACATCAACCGCCCTCATAGTTACCGACTATACTAGGATATTATACGTTAACGACAAACAATATACAGCGGTGCTCAAGAGTGCACAATCTTTTGTGTACTGGATTAATAATTATACAGAACAATATGACTCCTCCAGGAATGGTTTCCTACTCTTACTCAAGTCTCAAGTGACGTTTAAATTAGGGTTACTATGCGGTACAAAACTATTTCCCAACCATATTAGATTAATAATATTTAATTTAACGTTGTTCAGCCAAATTGATATAACACCAGTAAAAGCTTCAAATTACAATCACAGCTTTGTTCAGAATCAGAATATCGTAAAAACTTTTCATTTCACTTTGATTTCACTGTCACTTTTGACATTACATTGGGATTTTTGGCGGGAAACCGATGAGAGTGGATCGTGTCGTTAATTGAATCTTAGTTTCTGTGCTTAATATTGTTTGGTGGATAATAAAGATAGTGTGTTATACAACAAATTAACGTGACAGTGTCCAGCAAATGAAGAATTCAAGTGAAAACGCGTATTCCCTGTATTTGTAACCCCCAAATATCCGCCGGCTGCTGCTCGCCGTGGCTCGCCGTAAAGTACACTATCGCTTTACGGAAGGCATGAGCAGCTGACAGGACGTCACTAGGACAGACTGACACAACTCTGACGGTGACAGGACTTTAATATACAGAAATTTACAAAACACATCAGACGTGGCTGTATGGACTCAGTTCCTTTGCCTATCCCTTATGGGATGGATTAAATAAAAATAAAAAAATGATTTGGTCTAGCTTGTCAATGTCACTATTGTCACTTGTCATTGTCATTGTCAGGAGTGGTCAGTTTTGTTTTGTGTTCCTATTTTTTTTGTTACGTACGTGCGTTGCGTTCTTGAACTTTTTCTTATCGGGCTTTATCAGTATTTTTGTGGGTGTTATCAAACTATCATTATTTGATTTAGTTCCGTTTCGTTTGTCAAATCAATCGACATTGTACTACTCCATAACCTTGCCGATTAATCGTCTAAAAACAAATAAAATAAAAACAATCCTTTTTAAATTTTAAGTTTCTTAACTTAAATGTTAGTTAGGTTTATGTGTCTAAACTGCTTTCGAAAATGGTATGTATTGTTCAGTTTCCTTCTATAACAATTCTCAATTTTGTTTTATATCTTAATAAATTAAAACCAACTGCCGCACGTATGATAATCATAATTTGAGTAATGCTCGACCGATGAGGCATGTCGTGACCTCCCGTTATAAAAGACCTGGCAGAAAAATCTATAACAGAGACAATGCCGCGGGCGTAAGCTAATATGTATTATTTAATTTTCTTGTAAGACATACATTGTTTACTTACTGTTTATAAGCGTCAAACCCGCCGGCTGCTGCTCGCCTTAGCTTGCCGTAAAGTACACTATCGCTTTACGGAAGGCATGAGCAGCTGACAGGACAGAGTGACAACTCTGACTGTGAAGGGACTATAATTTACAGACTAATAATAAAGGACAGAGATGGCTGTTTGGACTCAGATTCCTTTGCCTATCCCTTAAGGGATGAAATATAAAAAAAGTATATAGGTGTCAAATATTTTCAAATTACCCACAAATGAACACTTGGTTCTCATCCCAACTGTTTTCGAACTACCTGGAAATTAAGTGAATCTGTTTTTGCAATTAGCCTAAAATCCACATACATCATTGGCAAACATTTTCCAAAATAAAGAACAATGCACCCACATAGACCAAAGTGCCACAAAGTAGTTCATACGGTGCAGAATGGCCAGAGTATATCACCACAAAGGAATGCATCTTCACATCATTTCTTTCAGGAACCTCGTCAACTGGACACATTGTTTGGTGTGATCCTGAACATCATGTTTCCGATCAAGATGCTACTCCGAGTCTACTCTTTGTGTATCCTCATGATAGACCTGTCCTGGGTGGTGGTAAATGCGGTGGTTGCCACCATGCAGGCGGTGTATGAATGGTTCAGACCACCGCCTATGAAGTTGCTGAGTATGGAGACAGCCTTGGTAAGTTTTAAAAATGTTCTTGCAAAGATTCATTCATACAGTACCTACTTATGCACTTGAAGGACGACACTTTGCACCTGGCTTGTTTCAATTAAGGAGTCTATTTTTCCTTCTTTCTTTTCGTGAGTGTTTCATCAACAAATTGTTTAAATAACTCTTTGAATTCCAGGTAATAGGTTCTGGCAGAGGAGTGGGTAGAGAGATAGCCATCCAGCTGTCCGAACTAGGTGCCATAGTGCTGTGCGTTGATAAGAACAGTACGAACAACAAAGACACATTGGACGCTATCAAATTGCGAGGCGGTTCAGCTCTCACCTTCACCTGTGATATCACGAAGAAAGCCAATGTTGATGATTTAGCAAAGCAAGTGAAAAAGGTATTATGTTGTGAATTTTACTGAAAAGCCTTGGAAAAATCACATGAAATATCTGGTTCATCTAGACAAGCACTGTAGAGGAAAGAGGAGTAGCGTAGCCGTAGCATAGGGAGGCTAGGGGGGGGCGTACCGCCCCGAGCGGCACATTTGAAGAACGACATGGCTCGAGGATGTTGAATTGCAGTTTTTTTTGGACCAATTTACCAATACCTAGATAGGCTCTTATCCCACAGATAGTGTATGGGTATCTATTGAATAAAAGCTTATCTGAGGACTAAAAAATCGGCCCTTACAAGAATAGACAGCTGCGAATTCCATGAATGATTATCAACATCATGATCATCATCAGCACACAGCAGTCCACTGCTGGACATAGGCCACTTCTATGGCGCGCCACAACACTTCTTCTCCAACACGTCTTCGGCCCCTCGCATGAATGATTATGTCGAAAGGGGCTTCTAAACAGGCAACGATTTTCTGCAATATGTGGCCAGCAACTATTGTTGTCTGACTCTTATTATGAAAGCTAGACAAAGATACCTATAAGTAGTTGCCGGTCACATATTGCAGCAAAAATATAGCCTGTTTAGAAGCCCCATTATGCAATTAACCGCGAATCATTTAAAACTGTTAATCCTGGATTATGTTCCAGGAGGTTTGCTTCGTGAGCATGCTGTTCTACTGCTGCGGCATCCCCAGTCCGCGGTCGCTGCTGACGCAGCCGCCCCAGGATATCCACGAGACGTTGGACCTCACGCTGACTTCTTACTTCTGGGTGAAATATTTGCAGTTTACTATATGACCCCCGGTGTATCGGTGGATCTGTGTATCCATTCAGGGCTGGCTTTACACATCTAGGCGCCCCGGGCGAGTCATGCATTTGGCGCCCTTTTGTCGGTATGTTACTTGATATTTTCATAAAATTTACTATGATGATGATTTTTTCTGTTTACATCGAAATTAAATTAAGGCACGTCCCACTGCTAGCCATTAGGCCTTTATTTAGAACATTTTAAAATTTTTAAATAAGTAATTTACGTAATCGGTGCAAATTTTGAAAAAAAAAATTTTTTTTTTTCGAAAAGGCGCGTTATTTGTGATGACACTGTGTAAAAGACCGATATTTAATAGATATCGTCACTAAAACGAAGTTGTGTAGTAGGATTGAGGTGGGGTGAGGAAGGCGCGAAGCGTTCAAGCGTAGTTCAAGGTCATCCTCGCAGGGAAGCATCTTAAGACAGTGGTGACATTATGCCTGCGCGCGCGGCGCCCTATAGACCCCGGCGCCCCGGGCGGTCGCCCAGGTCGCGCCCCCCTAAGGCCGGCCCTGTATCCATCCGTAGCTTCGTAGCTCCTAAACGAATGAACGGATTTGGACGCGGCTTTTTTTAATCGAAAGCTAGTTTAATCAAGATGATTCTTAGCTAAGTTTCATAAAAATCGGTTCAGCCGTTTTTAAGATATTCAACTTTAACGCATTCGCTGCTACCCACGGACCAACCACCCTCTGGATACCAAATGTCAGGGCGAACGTTTCCGAAACGCGTATGCTCATTTGCACCTATAAAATCTCTAGCCACCAATTGCGGCTCACCTTCGACTAGATGACAAGCGAGATGACAAGCTATGAACCAATCACGACGCATTCCCCCGGCCCGCGCACCGCGGCTTTTTTCGTAATGACTTCCCAAGTAAATTATAGAAGATGCGGTGTCCAGAGGTGGTTGGTCCGTGCTGCTACCCCTTTGGCTTGAGAGTTTTCAGGTGCCGCAAATGCACGTGTGCGTTCAAATTACCTGTAAAATTGCGACAGAGGCACTGGGTGATAGTCAGGAAAACGCATATATGCGTTGCCGGCAGTGAATACGTTAAATGACAACGTCGGGGACGTTTGAAGTGTTCTGAGTGGTTTGGTTATTTATCACTGAAGTTGCTTTGACCGGATCATTACTTCAAAACCAAAATTAGGTGATTACGAGTCCAAAGCGGGAGTCAATGTAGACTCAGTACGCTGGCGCCGAAAACACTCGTATTGTCGCTTTTCCATTCCATTAACCTGACTGTCACAGATAACGCCATCTACATTTATTAGTGGGCACTACTTCAGGGTAAGCTGAAGTAGACTAGCTCAATTCGATATCGACCGGACTAGTGGGTTCGGGAAAGAAACTACAGATGGCGTAACCTGCGACACGGCTCGTGCACAAAATGGCGTCTGATTTATTTCTCTTTGCAACAAACCTCGCAACAACCAACACGTTTTTCCATCGTCTGCACTCCACCTCAAGAATACTCGAATAAGGGCCAAGACCCCCCGCACGAAGGGTTCCCTACCATTTTCTATAAAAACGGCAAAAAAAATCATGTCTGTTGTATGGGAGCCCCACTTGAATATTTATTTTGTTCTGTTTTTAACCCCCGACGAAAAAGAGAGGTGTTATAAGTTTGACCTGTGTATCTGTGTGTCTGTGTATCTGTCTGTGGCATCACAGCTTCCAAACGGATGGACCGATTTCGATGCGGTTTTTTTAGTCAAAGTCTAGTTTAATCGAGATGGTTCTTAGCTAAGTTTCATTAAAATCGGTTCAGCCGTTTTTGAAATATTGCACTTTGTAATGGCAATGTCGGGAGTTTTTTAACTTTTCTAAGTTGGTTAGGTTATTAGTTTTGTCATCCTTGGGCAGTCAGGTGACAAGAAAGAACATAAGTCCAAAGTGAAGGCTTTTCTATAGCCATATTGTTATTAATTGCAGCTAATCGACCAGTTCATCCCAGCGATGAAAGCCAAGAACCATGGGCACATCGTGGCGCTGACCTCGGTAGCTGGGCTCAGCTACATCAAGGATCAGATGCCTCTGAGCGTGGCGCAATTCGCCGTGCAAGGTCAGTTATAGGTTACTAGCTTTGCCCCCGTGAAATATTTCAAAATGGGCTAGTAAGTACCCTATCCCGTGGGAATTTCGAAAAATCCCTTCTTTGTGCACCTCTAGGATACTCAAGGTATATGTTTGCCAAATTTCAAGTCTCTAGGTCCAGTGGTTTAGGCTGTGCGTTGTCTGTCAGTCAGTCAGTCAGTCAGTCACGGTACTGTTTTATAGGTATAGATAGACAACTGTCTTTACCCCCGACGCAAAAAGTAAGGTGTTATAAGTTTGACCTGTTTGTGTATAAGTACTCCGTTTATTTTAACATTAGAAATTCAACAGTCAGATTTGAAAGAAAGAAAGAAAACGTTTATTTAGTGCGTGTGCGTAAGTAACAGTACAGAAAAAACATTATAAATAATGTATCAGCAAAATACACCAAAAAGGTTGCCACTCAGCATGTGTCATGACTGGAATGTGGGATTTGCACACGTTGATATAAAAAAAAAATTGTTTAAAATTGTGTAAGTAAACTTGTACAGTCACCAGCAATAATATATGATTATGGACAGCGCTGCAAAAATCACGGTAGAAGGCAAAAGTATATGACGACACTCGACGGCATAAAGATCTAATGGGTTGCGGCCGGCATATATATCGTTCTTGGTTTAGGGCATAAATAACTGAGTCGCTTAAAAATATCTGATACTATACAAAATCAAAATTAAGTGACTCGTCACCAGCATAAATATGTATTCACTTTGGAAGCAAAAACATCAAATCACACGGACCGCATAAATATCTCACATGTTACAAAATCAAAAATATGTGATCAATCAGCAAACATGAACTTAATTCACTAGTATTACGAATCTAATTTGAATGCAGCGATCTGACGCTTCTTGAAAACAGTGCTTAATTGTCACTACGTATATCTATCTCACGTTTCTTAGCTTTTAAAATAAGAACAGTATTTTTGTGCTTGAAGTTTTTTTTATTAGCGGTTAAACTCCTTCGTAAAGTATATGGAAAAAATAATACGTCAACAGGGTATGTCATATTAGAAACGAAGAACTGAATTTGTTGGATTTAGATAAAACAAATCATGAGACAGACGTATACAGTGACAAGTATCCACTGTTTTCGAGAAGCGTCAGATCGCTGCATTCAAATTAGATTCGTAATACTACTGAATTAAGTTCATGTTTGCTGATTGATCACATATTTTTGATTTCGTCAAGTATCAGATATTTTTAAGCGACTCTGTGTCCGATACTTATGCCCATTATACTTATTACCCAAGAACGATATTTATGCCGGTCGCAACATATCAGATCTTATTGCCGTCGAATGTCGTCATATATTTTTGCCTTCTACCATGATCAGATATTTTTGCAGTGCTGTCCATAATCATATACTATTGCTGGTGACTGTACGAAGAAAACATAGCGTTAGGTATCGCTTTAACGTTATTAAATGTGTTTTTTTTTTATCTATCTACAATTTCCTGAAAAATGTGAGGTAGTTTGAGTTTGACCGTTAATTTCTATTGTTAAAATAAACGGAGGATATGTATGAGTGTATCTGTCTGTGGCATCGTAGCTCCTGAACGGGTGAACGGATTTGGACGCGGCTTTTTTCAATGGAAAGTTAGTTTGATCGGGATGGTTCTTAGCTAAGTTGCATAAAAATCGGTTCTGCCGTTTCTGTGATATTGAACTTTGAAATTAAAATGAAGTTAGGTTATTAAAACTCAACTTTCAAGTCATGTTATAGTCAATAGAAATCACTGAAGTATGCTGAAGTAGCTTGTCAGTTTAGTTTGCACAAACAAGATGAAGGAAGGGACACTGCAGAATATTGGGGGAGAGATAAGTCTAAAATTTGGAACTTGAACCTAAACTCTTGCTAAGTCTGTATTTTGTATGCTTTTCCAGGACTAGCAGAGTCTCTAATGGAAGATCTGAGAATAAACAAAATTGACGGAGTGCACGTCACACTGACACACATCTACCCGTTCATAGTGGGAGAGGACAGCTCAGATCTGCGGCTAAGGTGACTCATTTAGAGAAAAACTTTAATATCTTATGGACACTGGGCAATGGGTGGTCCTATGCCATGGTACAAGAGAAGACAATTCAAAAGTGGCCAGTACTTTCTTAAATGTTTTAATGTTTATTTGGGCACAAACGGTACGATACTACTTATATTATAATTAATTACATGAATCATCAAGCAACAAAGTTGCCACAGATTACTGATTCATACTAATGTACAAAATGTGTATAGTCAGCAGCAGAAGTACCTAGGTAAGCAACCCAAGGGGTCACAATGATCTGCACAAGCTCTTATGTCTATAACAAATAGAGCCTTAGGTTATTGTGAACGCGTCGGTTGCGTAGCTACTTTTGCTGCTGACTGTACTTACTACTGATATTGTAACAAAAAAAACTGCATAGGTATATTTTTTTACATAAATATTACTCGAAAATTATAAGTAAGTCTTACATCTTACATATCTTCTTTCGACCTTTCATGGTTCATAGTGTTAAAAAGTCACTATTGAACACTCCTTCTTTTTATAAAGTTTTTCAAAAACCGTTTTATAGTACCTAGCCTATTTTGTGCCCCAATGCTGGGGTGTTATTTTCTAAGCTAAGGTGACAGCAGTGGTGCGTTTACTTCAGTTTCAGCCTTTCAGCGTCGAAGTGTCAAATTTCCCGCGCTTTATGACAGCTAATGTTTGACACTTCGACTCTAGAGAAATACCCTTGGGCTAAGGCTTCGCCTCCTTTGAGCCACTCTTGTCTATGGCACGCATTATTTTTATTTTTCGTTTCAGAATACCAAGTTACTTCGGTACGCTCACGCCCCGCGCCGCGGCATCGGGTATCTTAGATAGTGTGCGTCGCAACTACCCCGAGGCCTCGGTTCCGAAGCATCTGCTCTTCCTCGGACACCTGCTGAGGATACTGCCGAGAAAAGCCACTGTGCTTATACGGGACTTACTTGACACTGGGGTGGATTTTGCGTGATGATGATGATAATGATATTTTATTTTTAATGAATGAAAATTTATTCTAAGTTACGTGAAATATGTTGGATGTATGTTGCATCTGTAATTTTTCAACTAAACGACTGGGATTTATGATTTGGTTAATATGGGCAAGTGAAATGCTAACGGTAATTTATAAACATTTGGCAAATAAAACTTTGACGCTTTGACAAGTACCATGTCATGTCACATATTTGATTTCTAAACTCAGGTGAAGCTTGGGCGGTTTTAAATGTAAAACAATTACGTTTTTATTTGTATAAAAATTTATATGATAAACTATGTACCTACACATAGAATAATTTGTATCTTTGTATAATTTGTTGAAGGGGATGTTTCTAGGGAATATAATAATGACGGTGATAAGTAATGATAAAGTAAAATAATAGCGCATGTTTAAACTTATTTAAAATTTTGCTACTTTGTAAATATTCTTATTTACTTATGTATTTAGTTTACCGCATATTCTTAAGGTCACAATCAAAGTATTTGTTACATCTCGAAAGCATTAATTAAGTACTTGTAGCGATTTAGATATTCTCTTATTATTGTATTCGCTAAAATTCGAAAAGGTTTTTTTTGTAGTTGAAGCAATTGTTCCCGTTGCCGTTCTCATTGATGAGTTAACTTCGCAATGTTTCATATAGTGCTTCTTCGCATTTCGCCACGACATATAGGTACTTACCTAATAATATAGTTTTGACATGCGAGAATCTGAAATGATCTCGAAAAACAAACGACAGAGTTGAAATGCGACTACGAATTTTGACCAGTATTAAATTGGGCAATTGATTCAACGTGCTACAGCTTAATTTAATTCTCGAGCGAGGTAAAACGCGACTAATAAGGTCTTAAATACATGCCTGTAGCTTGCAAATTTTTATGCAAGTAGCTGGCATGCGTATGCCGAACTGCATACAAATATGACACAAGCATGCAAGCTACTTACACGAAAATGTGCAATCAACAGGCAAGCGTATTTAAGGCCTAAGATTATTTGTGAGTCATTAAATAGACTGACTATACTAATATACAAATACAACGTGCTAAAACAAAAGAAGCTACTAAGTGAATCTGTGGATCGCTACAAGATATGAATGCTCGAGGTACACGTTAGCAAACCATCAAAAGAAGCCATTATGTATAGGTAAATAGTTCTATTGGGGTACAATATTTACCAACAAAGTTCAATATTTCAAAAACTGGTGAACCGATTTTAATGAAACTTAGCTAAGAACCATCTCGATTAAACTAGCTTTCGATTAAAAAACCGCATCGAAATCGGTCCATCCGTTTGGGAGCTATGATGCCACAGACATACGCAGATACACAGACACACAGATACACAGACACATAGATACACAGACACACAGATACACAGGTCAAACTTATAACACCCCTCTTTTTTTTCGTCGGGGTTTAAAAAACAGTGCACGTAGGTATAGCCTGGCAAAAGACTACAAATTAAAATCAGGGCGCCACTTCGCATCTGTCACATTTTTGACGTAAATTGCTTAAATATGGCAACAAATTTGTATGAGAAATTTTTGTTCCTGTTTTCTCCGTTTTCTACTCTTTTTTGGCTATGATCGTAGGTCTGTGTTTACCTATTCTGTCTTATAATTATAATATCTAATTTTTCACAACCTTTTGTTCTAATAATAACACTTAAACTTGTACAGTCAGCAGCAGCAGAAGAAGCTAAGCAACCGAACAATGATCTGCACTAGCTTATACGTCTATAATAATAGAGCGCTTAGGTCATTGTGAACGCGTCGGTTGCTTAGCTAATTTTGCTGCTACTGTACCCACTCTTAATTCTCAATTAAAGGTACATATTCTGCTCAATTTTGTAGGTAGTGTAGGTCCAAGTAAGAAGATGAAATACCTTATCTTGTCTAAGCTGAGACCAACGCGCTCGGTTCGCATAGGCATTCGCCATCTCTTTCTCGCGCGATCTTGTACCGTTTGACAGAAAGAGGTGGCGAGTGCCTAACGAAGCCGAGCGCGTTAGACAATAAAATAAGGCTTCTGATTGTTAAAGATATCTTTCAACTTCAGAGTTAATATCAAATGAAGCAATGTCTATAATTGTCTTATAAAATATTTTTATAGGCCTTAACAGGTCGGCATTTTTGTAATTTATGCACGAACCAAAGAGGTGGGAACGTTTTGTAGGAAAAAAAATAATGAGATTTTTATCAGCAATTTATTTTTATTTAAAGTACCTTTTCCTCTTTTTTTCATTGAAGTTTAACTAGGTAGGTACTGTAGGTACCTTGTCAACATTTTAAGGATACTGAAGAATTAAATTACTTAACAACATTTTATTAACATTTTAGTCTTGAGTTTCTGATTTATC